>JAGIQG010000001.1:55335968-55768371 GCA_024679065.1 Sphyrna mokarran | reverse complement strand
CCCTCTCCCCCACGAGCCCCCTCTCCGCTGCCTCGTGCAATTCGCTTTCCACCTTGCGGCCGTTGGCGCACATGTGCAGTTGCTGAACTGTGCGAGGCGTCAACAGCATCCTTACATGAGTTCGGGACACAGTCAAAATATAAAAAAAATACAGGAAGATCATAATGCATTTACAAAATGCCGATATGTAACAGAGAAATTACCCGGGCCAGGTTTTCCTCAACCATTGTTCCACAGATGCCTGGTTGGAGACTGAAAACTACAGAATGAAAACTGAGTGCTAAATTCTCAATTGGACTGGGGCTTTAATACTGCAGTGTGTGCCCGACACTGGATTAACGCATCAACCCTCATGACTCTGTACTTAACCAATTGGGAAATCCTTCAAACTCAGGCGACAGAAGTGATGAGGAAGGTTAGGAAGCTGAGAAAGTGCAGCATTTACAGCTGTGGGGCGATTTGACTGACAGTGACTATTGTATTGGGCTGGCTGGTTGTTTGCAATAGCGAGGAATGCATCATCTGGTTAGTTTAAAATTAGGCAACAGCCTGACGTTGGAAATATTATGCGGAATGAAAGGAAACCAATGAAGCTTAAGAAATCGCAGATGCATAGGTGTATTTCACCCGCAGGTCCTGGAATTGAGATTTGGCAATGGTCATGGATAAAAAAGCTTCTTTGTAAAGTAGGACAATGCATTATTGTAACTGGTACACTTACTTGTTCCTTGTGAACGTTTAACCTTCAAGTAACAGTTGGGTGTCATTCTTCCAAACAACTTATTTTAGATAAGGCATTATCCTAAATCTTGACATGTTGGTGTCAGAGAGCTTTTTTAAAAAAAAATGAATGATACTTGATTCTTGACGAAAGTAGAATTAAAATAATTTCAATTCATATTTTAGAGCCTAAAATGACCTGGAACGGAGGTGAGGGGAGTATCCCCTGAGCCAGAAGCTTTGCATTCGAATCCCATTCCAAGACTTGATGACTTAGAATGGTGCATTCATGATTAAACTGGTTGAATATCAGTCTGTAAATCTTTAAATCTATCATCGGGTAGCTCTGACATCCATCATTATGAAGTGCTTCGAAAGGTTAGTCATGGCACTAATAAATTCCTTTGTCTCTTAGGTTGCCTGGATCCTCTACAGTTTGCCTATTGCTATAACAGATCCACAGCAGAGGCCATCTCCCTGGCCCTAGACTCAGCCCTGCGACACCTAGATAACAAAGACACCTATTCATAGACTAAGCTCAAAGTTTAACACCATCATTCTTTGAGACTCACTTACAAACTTCATGGTCTGGAGCTTGACTCCTCCCTCTACAACTGAGTCCTAACCCAGACCGTAGTCAGTAAGGATAGGCAACAAGACATTCTCCACAATCATTCTTAACACCGGTGCTCTGCAAAGCTCTGTCCTCAGCCCCTTACTACACTCCTAATACACCTCTGACTGTATGGCCAAATTCTCCTCCAACTCAATTTTCAAGTTGGCTAATGACACCACTATTGTGAGTCAGATCTCAAACAACGATGAGACAGAGTACAGGAAAGAGATAAAGAATCTGATGAACTGGTATGATGACAATAATCTCTCCTTCAATGTCAACAAAATGAAGTCTTTAGGTGTCTAGATCACCAACAACCTGTCCTGGTCTTTCTGTGTGGCTGCTATGGTTAAGAAAGCCCACCAATGCCTCTAATTTCTCAAGAGACTAAAGAAATTGGGCATGTCTGCTACAATTCTCATCAACCTCTATCGATGCACTATAGAAAGCATTCTTTCTGGTTGTATCACAGCTTGATATAGTTCCTCCCCTGTCCAAGACCGCAATAAACTACAAAGGGTCATGAAGCCCAATGCATCACTCAAACCAATCTCCCATCATTGGCTCTGTCTACACTTCCAGCTGCCTTGGAAAAACAGACAGCATAATCAAGGACTCCACGTGCCTCAGACATACTCTCTTCCATCTTCTATCATCGGGAAAAAGATACAAAAATGTCTGAGGACAAGTACCATCCAACTCTTCCCTGCTAACATCAGACTTCTGAATGGACCTATCTTGCAGTAAGATGATCTTTCTTTACACCCTAGCTATGACTGTATCACTACATGCTACACTCTCCTCTTTATAAGGTATGTTTTGTCTGTTCAGCGTGCAAGAAATAATACTTTTCATTGTATACTATTACATGTAACAATAATAAATCAAATCAAATTAATCCTTTCAACATATCACAATGACAGGTGATAACGGTGGAAGAGGGTCCTGGATAGCCGTATGATAGAAAGAATATTGGAGTTTCCACTATCAATATTCACAGTATATATTTCCATGGTGCTAGTTGGCTGGAAGATTGGCGTGGATCAGATTGGTGCCAACACTAAGAGGTTTGATCATTGTTCCAGTCGGTGTGGATTCGTGACTTGTCTTCTTCCCTAATTCATGGTGATGATCATGGCACCTGAGGTCAGAGCTGACTTTGGGTACAAAAGTGAAGATGGTGGCCTGCGGTTTAGTTCAGAGCTGAAGTCAATGGGAATTAGGCGGAAAACTCTCCACTGGTTGGAATCATATCCAGTGTAAAGAAGGCACAAAGGAAGATGGTTGGAGGTCAATCATCATTGCACCAGGACATAGCTGTTTGAATTCCTCAGGTTAGACTCCTAGGTCTTAAAGTTTAAAGTTTATTTATTAGTGTCACATGTAGGCTTACATTAACACGGCAATGAAGTTACTGTAAGATCCCCTAGTTGCCATACTCCAATGCCAGTTTGGGTACACAAAGGGACCATTTAGCATCGCCAATGCACTCAATCAGTGCGTATTTCAGACTGTGGGAGGAAATTGGACTACGCACAGGAAACCCACTCAGACATGGGAAAACATGCAGACTCCACACAAACAATAACCCAAGCCAGGAACTGAATCCAGGTCTCTAGCAATGTGAGGTAGCAGTGTTAACCACATGACATTATACTGTCCTTTTAACTATTTCATCAATGACCTTCCTTCCGTCATACGGTCAGAAGGTGGATGCTTGCCAATGATTGCAGAATATTCAGCACCATTTGCAACTGATGTTATCCAACAAGATACTGGACAACATTCAGTCTTGGATTGATAACTGGAAAACAGCATTTACGCCATTTTAGTGTCAGGCAGCTATCATCTCCAACAAGAGATTCTTTGACATTCCATGGCAGAATTTTCCAATTTATGACATCTTAGAGATTATAATTGATGAGAAACTGAACTGGTACAGTTATGTAAATACTGTGGCTACAACAGCTAAGAGGCAGAGAATTCTGTGGCTACTAACTCATCTCTTGATTCCTCAAAGCCACCATCTACAAGGCACAAGTCTGGAGTTTGGTGGAACACTCTCCATTTGTCTAAATGATTGGGATTTCAACAATATCACTCAAGAAGTGCAAAATCATCTTGGACAAAGCAGTGCTTTAGACTGGCACTATAATACCACCTTCAACACCCACTGTCTACCATTGAAGGTAATTTCACAACACTAGGTTAAAGTCCTACAGGTTTATTTGGTAGCACGAGTTTTCGAAGTGCTGCTCCTTCATCAGGTGAGTGCCTTTTTTTTCCGACAGGTGTAAGCACAGCAAGTAGTATCACTACACCAGGTTAAAGTCCAACAGCTTTATTTGGTTTTCCAAGGCGGCCTTCAAGACACACAACGTGCAGAATTGCCAAGCAGAAACTGATAGCCAAGGTCCGCACTGGGATCTTGGTTTCATGTCACACGATCCGTAACCCCCATGACTTGTCTGGGCTTGCAAGATCTCACTAACTGCCTGCTTGAGACAATTCACACCTCTTTCACTTTTGTTTAATCCTCTCTCCACTCATATTGTCTGCACCTGTAAAGACATGATTACCTGTTAACACTGGCATTCCAACCATTATCTTGTAAATGAATTTGTGTCTATATATGCCTTGTTTGTGAAACAAATCTTGCACTTACCTGATGAAAGAACAGCACTCTGAAAGCTTGTGCTACCAAATAAACCTCTTGGACTTTAATCTGGTCCGGTATTGTGAGACTACTGTGCCTACTCCAGTTCAATGCCAACAACTCCACATCATGTCTATCACTGAAGAACACTGACAGAACACTGTATCGTGTATAGGAAGGTTTCTCAAACTGTTCCGGTCATAGATCCTTTTTGACCCCTCCACCCCCTCCCCCTCAAGTGAACAGAAAGAATCCCCGAGAAAGTTTTTTTATATTGATAAACCAAAGCACAAAAAATAGATCGTTTTCATACAATAGGTACAGACATATAAAAACCTAATTTATAGAAATCTTTCTTATATGTATGCATTTACTATAATTGAAATGTTTTCATTAAAAAAGCATACTTAGGTCTTTTTTTGTCGGTTTTAATGGAAGGAATGTTGTTGCTCCATTAGTGCCAATGAGAAAAATTCTGCTGGAATGCTGGATTTTCACATTGGACAGACAGGCACGCGCATTCTCACTTCTCTCTTAGACATGCGTACCGACACACACACACACACACACACACACACACACACATACACACTTACCTCACACACACACACTGTCACTCCACACACACATGCACTCAACTTACACACACCTCACGTATGTTCAACTCACACACACCTCACACACTCTCACCTCACATATTCTCACAGCATGCACACACACACATCACATGCACACCTCATACAAACATGCACTCAAATTACGTTCAGATTATACACACCTCACATATACCCCACTTGACATATCTCTCATTCCCCTCAGTTTTCACACACACATACATTCACTCACACGTGGACGTGTCTCCAAGATGCACTACCTCTTGCTGCAAACAGTCCACACTTTTCCTCTTCCTCACAGGTGCTCCCCCTTGTCTCACAAGTTACCACCATCACCGCGCCCCCCCCCCCCCCCCCCCCCCCCCGCCGCCAAACAATCCTGTCCTACAGGTCTCCACTCCCTCCTCTCCATCTTTCACGTCTTGGTCCCTGTGCTTTCTCACAGATCTCACCTCCACACACCACGCTTTCAAGTTGTACCCTCTTGCAGATCTCCGCTCCCTCTCAAAGGCTCTTCTTCACCATTGCTCAGCTGTCCATGCACATCCTGTTCTTGAATGTTGAGTTTTATGCTGTTTCCAGCTTCTCCAATCAAAGTTGGACTCTTATTTGACAAACTGAAAAGAGCACAAAACTCAAATTGCACAGATCAATAGCTCAGACTGGTCTGCCACAAAATTCCTGGGAGGCTCCTGAGGATGAAGTTTCAGAAGTCCTTGTATAGATTGATGACTTGGATGGTTTTAGACTGCATGAAGCTAATTTAAGATGTTGACAAATGATATATATATTGTCTTCTGGAGGCACCAGCTGCTGTGCTGATTCTTAAAACATTGAGTGTGATGTTTGAATTGTCAAACAATATAGTCGGCTTGCGTTTGCAGGAGGGATGGAGAGAGGTAGCCTGAGAAAACACAATCTGGTTCCTACTTCTTCAATATCTTTCTTCCTTCGTTGTCTGGTCTGGAAAAAATAAGTCATTTTAACTGAAAGAAAGCTAGATGAGCCATCTCATGATCTTCTCTTATCAATTCACCAGTTACCCAAAAAATGGAGATACAGAGTTGATTTCACATCCATAGTTTAGACTTTGTCTGATATTTTCCTTTTTAACTAGGATTTATTGTTCAATGCAATGATGTTTAATGGCTGGTTCCACACCCTGTTTAACATATATTAGCAGGGTACATCTTTTATTTATTCATTTTTGGGACATGGGCATCACTGGCTGATCAGCATTTATTGCCCATCCCTAGTTGCTCTTGAGAAAATGCTGATGAGCTGCCTTCTTAAATTGCTGCAGTTCATATTCTGTGTGTTTACCCACAATGCTGTTAAGGAAGGAATTCCAGGATTTTGACTCAGCGATTGTGAAGGAACGATGATATATTTCCAAGTCAGGATGGTGAGTGGCTTAAAGGGGAACCTCCAGGTACTGGTGTTATCATTTAGCTGCTGCCCTTGTCCTTCTAGATGGAAGTGGTTGTGGATTTGGAAGATGCTATCTAAGGACCTTTGGTGAATTTCTGCAGTGCATCTTGTAGATAGTACGTACTACTGCTACTGAGCATCAGTGGTGGGAGGATTGAATGTTTGTAGATGTGGTGCCAATCAACCAGGCTGCTTTGTCCTGGATGGTGTCAAGCTTCTTAAGTGTTGATGAAGCTGCACCCATACAGGCAAGTGGGAGTATTCCATCACACTCTTGATTTGTGCCTAGTAGATGGTGAATAGGTTTGGGGAGTCAGGAGGTGAGTTACTCACTGCAGTATTCCAAGCCTCTGACTTGCTCTTATAGCCACTGTGTTTATGTGGTGAGTTCAGCTGAGTTTCTGGACAATGATAACCCTGAGGGTGTTCAAAGTGGGGGATTCGGTGATGGTTACACCATTGAATACCAAGGGGACGTGGGTAGAATGTCTCTTATTGGCGATGGTCATTGCCTGGCATTGTGTGGCACAAATATTACTCAGCACTTGTCAGCCCAAGTCTGGATATTGTCCAGATCTTGTTGCATTTGAACTTGGACTGCTTCAGTATCTGAAGAGTCACGAATGATACTGAGCATTGTGCAATCATCAGCGAACATTCCCACTTCTGATTATATGAGGGAGGGAAGGTCATTGATGAAGCAGTTGAAGATTGTTGGGCCTGGGACACTATCCTGATGGACTCCTGCTGAGATGTCCTGGAGCTGAGATTACTCACTCTCCACAACCACGATCATCTTTCTTTGTGTCAGGTATGACTCCAACCAGACTCTGCTGATACCTGATACCTATTGATTCCAGTTTTGCTAGGGCTCCTTGATGGTTGAATATGGCTTTGATGTCAAGGGCTGTCACTATCACCTCACCTCTGGAATTCAGTTCTTTTGTTCATGTTTGAACCAAGGCTGTAATGAGGTCAGGAGCTGAGTGACCCTGGCAAAACCCAAACTGGGCAACATTGAGCAGGTTATTGAAGAGCAGATGCTGATTGATAGCACTATTGATGACCTCTTCCATCATTTTACTGATGATCCAGAGTTGATTGATTTGGCGGTAATTGGCCGGTTGGAATTGCCTTTTTTTTTATTACAGGACATACCTAGACAGTTTTTCACGTTGTTTGGGTTAATGCCAGTGTTGTAACTTGACTAGGAGAACGGCAAATTCTGGAACATAGGTCTATTGCCAGAATGTTATCAGGACCTATTGCCTTTGCAGTATCCCGTGCCTCCAACTATTTCTTGATATCTCGTAGTGAATTGAATTGCTGGAGGCTGGCATCTGAAATGCTGGGGACCACATGAGAAGGATGAGATGGATCATCCACTCGGCATTTCTGGCTGAAGATTGTTGTGAATACTCCAACTTTATCTTTTGCACTGATGTATTGGGCTCCTTCATCATTTAGGATGGGATAATTGTGGAGCCTTCTCCTCCAGTGAGTTGTTTAATTGTCCCTCACCATTCATGACTGGGTGTTGAAGGATTGCAGAGCTTAAATCTGATCCGTTGGTTGTGGGATTGCTTAGCTCTTTCTATTACTTGCTGTTTTTGCTGTTTGGCATGTAAGTAGTCTTATGTTTTAGCTTCATCAAGTTGACACCTCATTTTTAGGTATACCTAATGCTGCTCTTGGCACACCCCCCTACACTCTACGTTGAACCAGGTTTGATCTCCTGGCTTGATGATAATGGCTGAGTGGGGCCATGAGGTTGCAGATTGCTCTGGAGTACAATTCCGCTGCTGCTGATGTCCCACAGTGCCTCATAGATATAGAACATAGAACACTACAGCACAGAACAGGCCCTTCGGCCTTCGATGTTGCGCCGACCAATATAAAAAGCAATGCCCCTCCAAACTAAACCATTCCCTTCTCTTCCATATACTTATCAACTAACCTCTTAAACGCCAACAAACTTGGCGCATCTACAACTGCTGCAGGCAGGGCATTCCACTCCCGAACCACCCTTTGGGTAAAGAACCTACCTCTGATATCCGTCCTATAACTATCACCCCTGAATTTAAAGCTGTGTCCCCTCGTGCTAGCTTTCTCCATCCTAGGAAAAAGGCTATCACTGTCCACCCTATCTAAACCTCTAATCATCTTATATATTTTGATTAGGTCCCCTCTTAGCCGCCTCCTTTCTAACGAAAACAACCTCAAATCCCTCAGCCTCTCTTCATAAGACCTGCCCTCCATACCAGGCAACATCCTGGTAAACCTCCTCTGAACCCTCTCCAATGCCTCCACATCTTTCTTATAATGTGGGGACCAGAACTGCACACAATACTCAAGTGCGGCCGCACTAGAGTTTTGTACAGTTGCAACATGATGCTGCGGCTCCTAAATTCAATCCCCCTACCAATAAAAGCTAAGACTCCATAAGCCTTCTTAACAACTTTATCCACTTGACTGCCTAATTTCAGGGATCTATTGACACATACACCAAGATCCTTCTGTTCCTCAACACTATTAAGAGCCCTACCATTAGCCCTATACTCTACACATTTATTGTTCCTGCCAAAGTGCATTACCTCACACTTGTCCACATTAAACTCCATTTGCCACCTCTCGGCCCAGCTCTGCAACTTGTCCAAGTCACTCTGTAAACTATAACACCCCTATTCACTATCTACCACTCCACCGACTTTAGTGTCATCTGCAAATTTACTGATCCATCCCTCAATACCCTCATCCAGATCATTTATAAAAATTACAACAGCAGGGGCCCCAAAACAGACCCCTGAGGCACACCACTTGTCACCGAACTCCACGATGAATATCTCCCATCAACACCACCCTCTGTCTTCTATCTGCCAGCCAATTCCTAATCCAATTAGCTAAATCACCCTCTATTCCACACATCTGCATTTTCTGTAGAAGTCTTCCATGGGCCACCTTATCAAACGCCTTACTAAAGTCCATATATACTACATCAACCGCCTTACCCCCATCCACCTCTCTGGTCACTTTCTCAAAAAAATCAATGAGGTTAGTAAGGCATGACCTACCCTTCACGAAACCATGCTGACTATCCCCAATCAATTCATTTCTCTCTAAATAACTACAAATCCTATCCCTAATAATTCTCTCCAATACTTTGCCCACAACAGAAGTAAGACTCACTGGCCTATAATTCCCTGGAAGGTCTCTCTTCCCCTTCTTGAACAACGGGACCACATTCGCTAGCCTCCAGTCCTCCGGAACCACACCCGTAACCAACGACGACCTGAAGATCAGAGCCAGGGGCTCTGCAATCTCCTCTCTTGCCTCCCAGAGAATCCTAGGGTAAATCCCGTCCGGCCCAGGGGACTTATCCAACTTCAAACCCTCAAGAATGCACATATCTGCTACTCGTGCCTCCCGAGAATCCTATGGTAAATCCCGTCCGCCAGGGACTATCCAACTTCAACCCTCAAGGAAGTATCTACACTCCTCCCTATATACCCATCTTGAGTTCTAGATGCATTCAGCAGGTTTAAATTGCCATTAACATCGGATGGACTTATTCTCATTGTGAAGGGCGGGATGTCCTCTCTAGTACAAGAACTGTCGGTGGTCACTACATTACCTAATACTACATGGACAGAATCATTTGCAGTCCAGCGATTGGGAGCTATGAGGTTCCAAATATCATTAGTTTTCTCTTGTTTTGGTTCCTTCCCACCTCGCGCAGTCCCAGTTTAAGTCTAGTTATTATCATTTTCTATCCAACCATCATTGATCATATTGCTACTGCATGGAGCCATTCTTGATGGTAGACACTGAAATCCCCTACCCAGCTACATTTAGCACCTTTGCAACCCTCTATGCATCCTCCAAGTGTTGTTTAACATGGAGGAGTACTAATTCATCAGCTGAAAGAGGACAGTATGTGATAACTAGTAAGAGGTTTCCTTGCTCGTGTTTAACCTGAAGCCAGGAGCTGATGTTAAGGACTCTCAGGGCAACTCCCTCCCTACTATACATCTCAGTGTCGCCACTCTGCTGGGTTTGTCCTGCCAGTGGGACAGGATAAAAAGAACAAAGGACAAAAGAACAAAGAACAGTACAGCATAGGAAACAGGCCCTTCGGCCCTCCAAGCCTGTGCTGCTCATTGGTCCAACTAGACCATTCGTTTATATCCCTCCATTCCCAGTCTACTCATGTGACTATCCAGGTAAGTCTTAAACCATCCCAGCATGTCCGCCTCCACTACCCTACTTGGCAGTGCATTCCAGGCTCCCACCACCCTCTGTGTAAAAAATGTCCCTCTGATATCTGAATTAAACCTTGCCCCTCGAACCTGTGCCTCTCGTGATCGTCACCTCTGAACTTGGAAAAAGCTTCCCACTGTTCATTCTATCTATACCCTTCATAATTTTGTACATCTCTATTAGGTCTTCCCTCATATTCCGTCTTTCCAGGAGAACAACCCCAGTTTACCCAATGTCTCCTCATAGCTAAGAGCCTCCATACCAGGCAACATCTTGGTAAACCTCCTCTGCACTCTCTCCAAAGCCTCCACGTCCTTCTGGTAGTGTGGCAACCAGAACTGGACGCAATACTCCAAATGTGGCCTAACCAATGTCCTATACAGCTGCAACATCAGAGTCCAGTTTTTATACTTTATACCACGTCCTATAAAAGCAAGCGTGCCATATGTCTTCTTCACCACCTTCTCCACCTGTGTTGTCACCTTCAAGGATTTGTGGAACTGCACACCTAGGTCCCTCACTGTTTCTATACATTTGATGGTTCTGCCATTTATTGTGTAACTTCCCCCTACATTAGTTCTACCAAAATGCATCATTTTGCATTTATTGGATTAAATTCCATCTACCAATCTCCGCCCAATTTTCCAGCCTATCTATATCCTGCTGTATTGCCCGATAATGATCATCGCTATCAGCAATGATATCTTCATGTCATCTGCAAACTTACTGATCACACCAGTTACGCCTTCTTCTAAATCATTTATATGTATCACAATACAGAGGTCCCAGTACAGAGCCCTGTGGAACACCACTGGTCACAGACCTCCACCCGGAAGAAGACCCTTTGACTGATACCCTCTGTCTTCTGTGGCCAAGCCAGTTCTCTATCCATCTAGCCACCTCTCCTTGTATCCCATGAGATTTAACCTTTTTCACCAATCTGCCATGAGGAACTTTGTCAAACACCTTACTGAAATCCAGATAAATGACATCCATGGCCCTTCCTTCATCAACGGTTTTTGTCACCTCGTCAAAAAACTCCATCAAATTTGTAAGGCATGACCTTCCTCTTACAAAACCATGCTGTCACTAATGAGATTGTTCCGTTCTAAATGTGCATACATTCTATACAACTCTAAGAATCCTCTCTAACAACTTCCCTACCATGTACATCAAACTCACCGGCCTATAATTACCCCGGTTATCCCTGCTATCCTTCTTAAATAATGGTACCACATTTGCTATCCTTCAATCCTCTGTGGCCTCATCTATGTCCAATGAAGCGACAAAGATTTCCGTCAGAAGCCCAGCAATTTCATCTCTTGTTTCCCTGAGCAGTCTAGGATAGATGCCATTAGGCCCTGGGGACTTGTCAGTTTTAATGTTCTCTAAAAAACATAACACTTTCTCCCTTGTAATGGAGATTTTCTCTAACAGGTCAACACCTCCCTCTGAGACACTCCCGGTCAACACGTCCCTCTCTTTTGTGACTACTGATACAAAGTATTCATTTAGGACCTCCCCCTTTCCTTTGGGTTCTAAGCATAATTCACCTCCTTTGTCCCTGAGAGGTCCGATTTTTTTCTCTCACAATTCTTTTGTTCTGAATGTATGAATAAAATTCCTTAGGATCCTCTTTAATCCGTCTGCCAAGAACATTTCATGACCTCTTTTTGCCCTTCTAACTCCCCATTTGAGTTCTTTCCTACTTTCCCTGCATTCCTCCAGCACTCAGTCTGTTTTCAGGGACATATTCAGGGATGGTAGTGGTGCTGGAAGTTATCTGTAAGGTATGATTCCGTGAGAATGACTATGTCAGGCTGTTGCTTGACTACTCTGTGAAGCAGCTCTCCCAATTTTGGCAATAGCCCCCAAATGTTAGTAAGGAGGACTTTAGAGGGTCAACAGGGCTGTTTGTTTTGCTGTTTTGTCTGGTGCCTAAATCGATGGCAGGTGTCCAGTTTCATTTCTTTGTTGAGACTTTGTAGCAATTGTTACAACTGAGTGGCTTGCTAGGCCATTTCAGAGGGCAGTCGAGAGTCAACCACATTGCTATGGTTCTGGAGTCACAGGTAGGCCAGATCAGATAAGGACAGCAGATTTCCTTCCCTAAAGGACATTAATGAACCAGATGGATTTTTCCAACAATCGATAATGGTTTCATGGTCATCAGTAGATTCTTAATTCCAGATATTTTTCATTGAATTCAAATTCTGCCATCCGCCATGGTGGGATTCGAACCTGAGTCCCCAGAGCATTATCTGGGTTTCTGGATTAATAGTCGAGCGATATTTCCACGAGGCCATCGCCTTCAAAATATCAATGTTTGGCCATTTTAGAAGCTGCTGTTTTAACTCACTGACATGCTATTGTTCAATCTTTTAAAACTCAACCAATGGTTTCAGCCCAATAAATGCGTGAAGTCATTTTTGATATTAAAAACTGCTTTTTTAATGCTATTCAATTTGCCCTCATTGTGTCTAAACCAGGAATAATGTAGGAATTATAAATTAGAGTTAAATGACATACACAAGTGCACTTTGAGACAGATAAAAGTATAAAAGAGAAAAAAATTTAAAAAAATAGGATCTCCGAAACTGACTAACTTCTGAAGTTATAAGACTTCAGACCTGCAGAATTTCAGGGCCAAGGAGTTTTTTGCAAATTAATCATCATTTAACACACCATTAAATATTTACTTACTTCTGAATGCACTAATCCCACCATTTCTGGCAGCTTTCGTCGGAAACAAATGGTCAAACACCCCAATTTCACAGGGTTATGTGGATTGCAATGCTGGGCCTATTGATGAGGCAATATAGTGTGTCCTGTGGAGGAATGGGTTATCTTTGGTAACAACTTTGATTCTTACAATTAACTGCACAAGTATAGCTGACAGATATCGCTGTCCACCATGCAAGTCTTTGATACTGCTACTCCAACAATATCCAATAGTTCTTGACTATATCACAATGTTGTTTCCACTACTGTAGAGACCAAATGCAGATTGCAGAACATGTCCTTTCAGTGTGCTAGCATGACCTTGACCTTCTGATTGTCTTGTCATTTTATTTCTCCATCTTGCTCTCACATTCACATTTCTGTCCTTAGCCTTTAGCAGTGTTTCAATGAAGCTCAAAGCAAATTTGAGGAACAGCAACTCATCTTCTGAGTAAGCATCCACAGCTTCCTGGATTAAACACTGAATTCAACAACTTCAGATTATGAACTGTGTCCTCCTTTGTGTTTTTTTTTAACCAAGTGCCAGTGTGTGTCTTGTTATCGTGTTTTTACTTTCAGACAAAGCTATTCATTGTTCTGCTATTAACATTTACTTCGAACTATTGCTTTGCTTCTTTACTGCAACCACAGGAACTTGACCACCAGGACTCTCATGGACATTCCAACTGTGACAGGGTGAAACAGTGCACCACTACACTTGCTCGGGAATTCAAGTGTTTCAACATTGACATTGCCACCATAAGTGAGACCCGTTGGGCAGGCGAAAGACAGCCTAAGAAATAAACCCAAATACTGGAATTTTACTCTAGGCTTGAACAACAAACTGATCCTCTTTTACGATTTCAGTAATAAAATTAGAAAGGATTTAGACATCTTAGGAGGTAAAAATGGCAGAGAGGGGATAGAGAAATCCAACACCAGTGGTACTCTACTTCTTACAAAATACCTAGAACATGGCCTTGTCATAACCAACAACTTGTTTCATCAGAGACAAGTGTAAGATCTCACAGGAAAATTCTTGCTCCAAGCATAGATACCTGCTTGACATTATTGGTATCCAAGTAAGGCACCATCCGTACCATGATAGAAGCTGATGACTGCCTGATAGATTATACTGTAATCTACTCTGTGATGAACATCAATGTAGCCCCAAAGCATCAGTGCAACAGAAACAATGTTGCAGGGAAGTCAATACTGAGGTATTCAAAGACTGTGATAAACCAGCATCTCAATGTGATATCCAGTAACTCAGAGGTGCAGAGTGTCCATAGCACTGGTCAACTCTCAAGGCCTCCTACAGTGCCTGCAAAGAGATGCTTGGTCACTTGACCAGGAAATAACAGGACTGTTTGATGAGAACAACCAGGAGATAGACACAAGCACAAGGCTTTTCTGAACCTTGAAACAGAAATCCGTTTTGGAAAAAAAGCCGCTTTACAGATGACTGAAGGCCAGCAAAAAACAATGACCTATAGAACAGATGGTGGGTGGAAAAAATTATAGAATCATGGTATCGCTACAGTGTAGAAGAAGGCCATTCGGCCCATTGAGCATGCACCGACAATAATCCTATCCAGGCACTTTCCCCGTAAATCCACGTATTTACCCTATTAATCCCCCTGAACTAAGGGGCACTATAGCATGGCCAAATCACCCTAACCCTATCTTTGAAGTGTGGAAGGAAACCACAGCACCCAGCGGAAACCCATACAGACACAGAGAGAACATGCAAACTCCACAAGTCGCCCCAGGCTGGAATTGAATCTGAATCCCTGGTGCTATGAAGCAGCAGTGCTAACCACTGTGCCATCCTGCTGCCCATGCACAGGAGACCCAACAGTTAGCTGATAATCATGACAAATTAGGTTTTTTTGCGCAGTCAAGATAATCTACAGCTCAACCCAAAGGCCCTAACCCACTATTGGCCAAGAATGGAGAGGTGCTGATCAAGAACAGTGAGGCAGTCAGCAGCTGCTCATAGGAACATTTTAAAATCTGTGTAATAGAGACTTGGTCTTCAATACAAGTTTCCTCAACTTCTGGCTATCCACTATCATCTCAACATAGCCCCAACCTGGCACGATGTAGAAAAGGTAACATGACAGCTTAAGATAAACGAGGAATCAGGATTAGATGGAATTCCTACTGGAGCATTACAACATGGCGGAGAAGCACCATTGGTACAAATACATAACCATGTTTCCCTTGTTTGAAAAATCTTTTTAGTTTATTTATTAGTCACAAGTACATTAACACTAATGAAGTTACTGTGAAAATCCATCACAGTATTGTCATCATACTTGGTGAGTGCGTAGACAGTGACCCAACTGGGAATTGAACCTAAGTCACTGGACCAGCAGTTTTAACCACTGTGCTATCAGAGATATTGTAATCATGACCAAATTCAAGATTGATGAGTTTGACTGCAGTAACTATAGAGGAATTTCTCTGCTGTTGGCCACAGGAAAGCTTGTCACAACAGTCTCCCTTAGTTGTTTTTTCCTTGTATCTGAAGAGGTCCTCCCAGAGCCTTAGTGTGGATTCCACTTACAACTGGCAAAACAGACATGATCTTTACCACATGGCAACTACAAGAGAAATGCAAGGAACAGCACCAACCTATACATGGCCTTCTTTGACCTCACAAAGGGTCTTCATCCACCATAGACACAATATATGTTTGGACCAACATCAAGCAAGGCTGTGTCATCACACAGATGCTCTTCCTGATCTTCTTTGCTCAATACTCCATCTCACCCTTAGCACGTTTCTTGCTGGAGTGGAGCTAAACTACGAAACAAACAGGAATCTGTTTTTTTTTAGGCAATCTCCATCATCTGCAGACTGGATTCAACATTGGCCCGTCCTCTGTCATTGAATTACAGTATGCAGAAATGCTTCTGCCCACGCACTCTTGGAGGCCGGAATCTAAGCCATCATCAACATTTTCACCAAAGTGTATAAGAGCCTGGTTTTACTCTAGATACCCATAAAACAATGGCAGACATTGACAATGAGGTTCAACGCCACCTTCAATGTGCCAGCCTTGAGTCGCCTGAGGATGTGAGTGTTTGAGACTATGGTCTCAGGCCTAGCATCAAGTTCATGGTCTACAGAGCAGAAGAGATCCCATCCTCCTATATAACTCTGAAGTGTGCACTGTGTAGAGCAGGCACCTCAAAGCTCTGGAGAAGTACCATCAATAATGCCTCCATAAGATTCTGGAAATCTACTAACAGGATAGGCACACCAACATTGAAGCATTGATGACACTTGATCAACTCCACTCAATGGGCCACCTTGTCTATATCCTGACATGAGAATCCCGAAACATTGTATTATGCTCAGAGCAACATGGCAAATGAACATGAGGAGGGCAAAGAAAATGTTTGAAGAACACCTCCAGCCTCCTTGGAAAAATGCAACATCCCCACTAATAACTGGGAATCCCTGGCCTAAGATGTCTCGAAGTGGAGAAGATCATCTGGGAAAGAGCTGAACACTTTGGGTTTCATCTCTAAAGGTAAGCTCAGGCTTACCAAGGAGCTTGTGGCAACACTGGCGTCCCACCCATCCACTCCTCCAACCGCCATCAGCCCATCTGTGACAGAGACTGTATATAGGATACACATTGGACTCCTCAGTCCCTTGAGAATTCATCTTAGTGTGGAAGCAAGTCAACCTTTGAGGGACTGCTTAAGAAGAAGACAAGTATTTGCTTTTGTTTCATTATATCTATGCCATTTATTCTCTAACCTTCTACCATGTCCAGACCTCCCCTTTTGTTCATCTTTCCCCTCCGCTCTTTTAACAGCATAGAACCCGGCAACACGACAGCGCAGTGACTATAGCTGTGCTGTGCAGATACATGGATTTGGGCCTGTGTCTGTGGGAGTTTGCGCATTCTCCCCGTGCTTGCGTGGGTTTTCTCCGGGAAGCTCCGGTTTCCTCCCACATCCCAAAGATGTGCTCTTAGGCTAATTGGCAAAACAAATTCTCCCTAAATTGTCTCAAATTTGGTTTTTAATCCATAGATCTATAAACATGGACAGGGATCGTGTGTAGAAGTGGGAACATCGAGGTGGCGGCACGGGCTCGTTGGGCCGAAGGGCCTGTTTCCCGTGCTGTTTTGTTCTTTGTTCTTTGTTCTTTGTAACCCATTGCATTTTTACCCCCTTCACAGTTTTGAAGAAGTCATTGTCAATTTGAAAATGTAACTATTTTTCCCATGCCACAAGCGCTACTAGGCTGTCTGAGTATTTCCAGCACTTTCTGTTTTTAGTACTGTCAGATTGGCTCATTTAGAGATTTAGAGTCTGATTTCTTACTTCTTAAAGGTGCAAACCTATGCCTAAATTTCAATTTGATTATTCCTACCAGCATGAGTCACACTACTGATCAGGAAGTATCATGTTCCTGTAACAACTAATTATGTTGAGAGTCTTCATGATAGTACCTTGAAAATGTTAAAAAGAAGGCGGTTAGAAAGAAAACGTTAGAAAGAAGGCGGCTAAGAGGAGACCTTATTGAAACATATAAGGTGATTAGAGGTTTAGATAGGGTGGACAGTGATAGCCTTTTTCCTAGAATGGAGAAAGCTAGCACGAGGGGACATAGCTTTAAATTAAGGGGTGGTAGTTATAGGACGGATGTCAGAGGTAGGTTCTTTACCCAGAGGGTGGTAAGGGTATGGAATGCCCTGCCTGCTGCAGTTGTAGATGCGCCAAGTTTGGTGGCGTTTAAGAGGTTAGTAGATAAGTTTATGGATGAAAAGGGAATGGTTTAGGTTAGAGGGTCACTGCTTGTTCCTAATTGGTCGGCGCAATATTGAAGGCCAAAGGGCCTGTTCTGCGCTGTAATGTTCTATGTTCTATGAAAATGAGCCCTGGAGTGCAATACATACATTCTTAAGATATCTGTGTTTAATTTTTTTCTCTCTTATAAGAATTGTTCAGCATTTTGCAGCATTTTGTGATTGTCTAACAAAATGGCAAATATCTGTGCACAATTTCAAAAGTACCATTCGTAGGTGTTCCAGAAAACCAGCTAGTCATCATTCATTTGTATTAATGGCACATTCACACTTCTCAAGCAGCTAATAAGCTAGCTACTCAACTGATATAAATAAAGTGTAGTTATTCTAACTGGAGGGTGTTATGAAGATGTGGATTCACACTATGGGATGAATGAATTCTCATAAGTGAAAAGCTACTCTATTATCTTCATATAGATGTAAATGACTTATCCGCTTTCAATATTTGTTGATAAATCATTTTGGCACTTATTTTAGCAGGGACATTGCAATTGATGAACTGTTATTTTTCAGAAGGTAAGAATAGTTTACTACATTAGTGCACAATGACTGAAGTACCAAATAAATGAATAGTTAGGGAAGGCTTGACTGAAATAGCTAACTATAATCTCGAGCATGAAATCCCAATGTTCTTACAACATTTAAATGTCTTTTCTTACATTCTTTTATATCCAGGAATTGCAGAAATGTGTATTGAGAATTGAATGTCTTTTGGAACTAGTAGTTTCACAGACACAGAAAAAGACGAGAAACTACAGGGCAAAAAAGTTTATTTATTAGAAGTAGATTTGCATTAACACGGATTGGATCATTGTGTGGGAGTCTCTCAGAACAGACATCGCACACTCTCCCTGTATCTGCGTGGGTTTCCTTCAAGTGCTCCGGTTTTCTTCCACAGTGTGAAAGACGTGTTGGTTAGATGCATTGGCCATACTAAATTCTCCCTCAGTGTATTCGAACAGTGTGGTGACTTGGAAATTTTCACAGTAACTTCATTGCAGTGTTAGTGTAAGCCTACTTGTGACTAACAAATAAGTAAAAATAAATAGTACTCTAAGACAATTAAGAATATGAATCATTAAACACATATACAGTTTCCATAGAAATTACCCCCTTCTTCCAAAATATATATGTCATCCCTGACTTTGCCGTCCTCAAACAACATCACAATAAATAAATCTATAGGTCAACTCCAGTTTATAGTTACTACACAAAACAAAACTGAGGATCAGCATGGGAATGATCTTTTCCTGGTCCTGCAAAGACATTTAAACTGGCTTTACAAAGGTTTCTGCACTGCCTTGGGATGAGACTTAGATGTGCACCTAGCCTCCTATCTGTGAATTGTCGATTCACCTCTCAGGCCATTAGACTTGAACTGAACTCTCGGCTGTTAGATATAAATTGGCCTCTGTGCTTCTGAGGGTTCTGGCAATTTTACCAAATTTTTTCTTTTGATTCTTTCTTCTGTGTATTTGGCTGTCTGCATTTCTAAAATTCCTAGAATCTAGAAATTTGCATGTGTATATCCCACTGACCTCTCAGCCATCTTGATAAGCTGTTTTCCACTAAAAGGGCAATTCACTCTAGATACCTACTCGACTCATTACTGAGAAATTACATCTTTTGAATGCTGTTGCGATGCAGATTTCTACCTATTGCTGGGCAGGTCTCATCTTATTATGCCTTATTAAAGGCCTTATTCTTGTACTGTTGTTACCAGGCAGATCCATAACAAAGATCAAGCTAGACAGAGGGGAGAATTCAACACAGGTACTATAGCTAGAGGATCAGCTCTCTTGAAAGTTTTAAGCATGAGTGCCTTAAGATACCTGTGCTGACATCTGCAGCCACCTGGAGAAAGACTTCCTTACCTCTGTAACCCAAACATTCACATGTTGACTTTAAGTTACTGTGTGTGGATGTCTATGTAAAATATGTAAACAAACACTGAAACAAATTTCCCGCATATTAAAAAAAAATTAGATAACATGTATTTTTATAAATTGTCCTTCTTCTATAATATCAAGCACAATTGTAAGATGACATGATGGTAGTGGATAGTGAGTCCTGCTGCATATTACTTAACTGAGAAAGTCCTGATAAACTTGGTACTTAATTTGTTTCTATTGTGTTGTAGATTTCAAAATGGAAGCATCAGATGGCCTGAAAGCTATTGTTCTCACATGAACTATTTAATATTTAGGAATATCAGTATCACTTGAATACTGAAAGGTTTCTATGTGCCTCAAAATTAAGTTTGTAAGGTCAAAACAAAAGTGGACACATAATTAGGTTGCAGCCTTGTCATTCTCAGTTTTATACTTTGCATATCCCATTCTACATAAGGTGCTGAAGAGGCTTTCAATGGAGCTATCACTTATGGACAAAATCCCTAAACAGATTATAGATTGTGAGTCTATATTGCTGTTATTCTAATTTTGTGTATTTATCTTATTTGTCAACAAATCTTTTTTTAAGTTTTAACCTAAATATTAACTGTCAGATGGTATAGTATTTTATAGTGTATTAAAATAGAATAAAAAGCTGATTGTTAGGTATGTGACATGTTATCCCATCCATGGCATGCAAAATTGCTTCATGGGAACCTTGATATATTCGTGGAAATTGCATTTTTCCAACAACTGCAAATTAAAATTGTCAGAGGTTCTTCAGTGAACAATTGTTCAATACACAAGTCAAACATATTCTAAATATCCAACTGTGCAATTTACTTCTCTCTTCACACCATAAAACAGAATTAATGACAAGAGTTCCTGCTGAGTCTGATGTCATCTTCTCCGAAGTTTGTCAAGTGTTGGTTGATTCTAGCTGTATAGTGTGAAGTGAATGTTGTGATGGTTCTTTATGAATCAAGTAGCAGATTAGAAAATAAATTGAAGTCATTAATTGATTGGACATCTTCATATATGTAGAGGATCAATTGAATGAGCATACAAAGCAAATCAAGTCAAGATTTGACATCAAATTGGGAAACTGCTAATATGTGATAGGGGTTTGAAAATGACCGTGCTATTCAGTGAGGTAGAAATTATATTTTGCAGGTTATGAGTAGATACTCTTTGACCTGTTTTGATTGTGGCTTGTGATTGACTGAAAGAAGCCCATTAATAAATAATTCCAAGAGGTTTCCAGTGTGGTAACTGTTTTATTTGTCAAGTAAATTATATTACAGGTTCAAAGATTGAAAACTAAACTCCTGCATTTTTAATGTGCAGGCCATAAATGTGGGTTTACTGAGATTAAAAAGTGTTATGTTCTACCCAATCACGATGGCTTGTCAGATATATAATATATAATCAGCATTAAAACATTTGATCACGTCACAAATATCTCCTAGTGTTGCTATTGCTCAATGCCATTATGTTGGAACGGCACCAATATTCTGACTCTTCCTCCTTTCCTCCCTGATAATGATGACAATGGATGCAATTCACCTGCATTGGCTTTAAATGCTGACACAGTAAGAAGGCTCACAACACTAGGTTAAAGTCCAACAGGTTTATTTGGTCATAAAAGCCACCAGCTTTTGGAGTGTTGCTCCTTCATCAGGTAAATTGACACCAGTGGGGAATGCCTGATTGTTTTCCACTGGCATTAGCAGCGCTGGTTAGGTGGAAGTCATTTATCTGATTGATGCAAATTTATGTGCCGGTCCAGCTTTGCTGAGATTGAAGCACTCTTAGCATTCAGAACAAATCCCCTTCCCCCCCTTACAGTGAAAAAAGCGACCTGGGGAGAACTCCCAAATTCTCAGCACAGAGGGGAACTCATCTCCTCACCACCAAGAGAATGGGTCACCCCCACCCCACATCACACAGGCATGAAGATGTTCAAATCGGCACCCCTGCATTAGACATAGACTCTGGCACTTGTGTGGCATTAATATTACTTGCCATTTATCAGCCTAAGTCTGGTATTGACCAAGTCTTCCTGCATTTGATTTGATTTGATCTATTATTGTCACATGTATTAGTGTACAGTGAAAAGTATTGTTTCTAGCATGCTATACAAAGCATACCGTGCATTGGGAAGGAAAGGAGAGAGTGCAGTAGTATCACAGACATAGCTAGGATGCAGAAATAGATCAAATTAATAAGAGGTAGGTCCATTCAAAAATCTGATGGCAGCAGGGAAGCTGCTTTTGAGTCAGTTGGTACATGATTTCAGACGGAAGAGAATATTCCGGGGTGAGTGGGATCCTTGATTATGCTGGTTGCTTTTTGAAGACTGCGGGAAGGGTAGACAATGTCAGTGGTTAGAAGGTTGGTTTGAGTGATGAACTGGGCTTCATTCACAACCCTTTATAGATTCTTGTGGCCTTGGACTGATCAGGAGCCATAACAAGCTGTGATACAATCAGAAACATTGACGTGGAACTTTGTCAAATGCATAGAGCATAGAACCCTACAGTGCAGAAAGAGGCCCTTTGGCCCATTGGGTCTGCACTGAATACAATCCCATCCAGGGATACCTCCGTATCCCTACATATTATACCCACTAATCTTTCTAACCTACGCATCCCTGGACACTAAGGGGCAATTTCTTAACATGGCCGATCAACCTAACCCGCACGCCTTTGGACTGTGGGAGGAAACCAGAGTACTCAGAGGAAACCCATGCAGACATGAGGAAAATGTGCAAATTCCACACAGACAGTGACTCGAGCTGGGAGTTGAACCCAGGATCCTGGAGCTGTGAGGCAGCTACTGTGCTGCCCTTTTTCTTTCTATTAATGCACAGGAACCATACAACCCTACAGTGCATTTTGGAATTCCAAGTATACCATCTCTACAGGTTCCGCTTTATCCACATTTTTTCTTCCTTTCTCAAAGAACTCTAATAAATTAGTCAACCAGGATTTTCTTTTAGAATAGCACATTGATTTTGCCTTATTGCATTAAGACCTTCTAAGTGCTTGTTATATCTCCTTAATAATAGATCCTAGCACTTTCCCTACTACAGATGTGTGCTTCATGACACACGACAATGCAGAGTTTGAACAGAGACTGGTAGCCAAGTTCCGCACACACGAGAATGGCCTCAACTAGGATCTTGGGTTCATGGCATACTATCTGTAACCCGCACGACTTGCCTGGGCTTGGAAAATCTCACTAATTGTCCTGGCTGGAGAAAATACACATCTCTTTAATCTGTGCTTAACCCTCTCTCCACTCAGATTGTCTGTACCTTTAAGACTTGATTACCTGCAAAGACTTGCATACCAACCATTACTTTGTAAATTGAGTTTGTGTCTTTTTTTCCTCAGTTTGTGAACAGAACTCCCACTTACCTGATAATGGAGCAGCATTCTGAAAGCTACTGGCTTGTGCTACCAAATAAACTTGTGCTACCAAATAAACCTGTTGGACTTTAATGTAATGTGAGACTTGTTAAAAACTGAGAGCAGAGAGGATCTGCTTTGGAGAGAGAGAGCAGTAGACAAGCTGAGTGAGGATGAGAGCACCCTCGAGTGGATGCTTGGAAATTGCAGGTGACAGAATACAGAATTATACAGAATACAGACACTTCAAAAATCAAAGTAAGAAACTAAAATCTTGAATTCCTTGATTTTTTTGGGGGGGGATAATCAATGGCCAAGGTCATTCTTTAACAAAAGAGGATATGAATTTAACAGAGATTTGGGCTCTTTGTGTTTGCAAAAGTCTAAAAATGGCAAAATGTTGTGCCTGAAAAATAAGGAGAATGGGTGACACAATAGCACAGTGGTTAGTGCTTCGACCTCAGCTTCACCTGAGGTAGAAGCTACAAATCAGGAATCCCAGGTTTGATTCCTGGCTTGGATCATTGTCAGTGTGGAATTTGCATGTTCTCCCCGTGTCTGCGTGAATTTCCTCCCAGTGCTCCAGTTTCCTCCCATAGTTTGAAAGATCTGCTGGTTAGGTGCATTGACTCGAACAAGTGCCAGAATGTGGAGACTAGGGGAATCTTACAGTAACTTCATTGCAGTGTTAATGTAAGCCTTACTTTGATAAATGAACTTTAAAGAGAGTATGATAGTCTTTAGCCATTATAGTTGAGAATCGGGATATTTAATAAAGGTGATAAATCCTGTTTTGGATTCTTAACAATGGAAAGATAGAAATTAATCTTTGATTCAGGAGTATGGGGTTTGATGTGATGACATTCATTTGACAAAATGTACTATGCCCCATTTTGAAACAAGTAGAGAGTTAACCTA
Source organism: Sphyrna mokarran (assembly GCA_024679065.1). Classification (NCBI taxonomy): domain Eukaryota; kingdom Metazoa; phylum Chordata; class Chondrichthyes; order Carcharhiniformes; family Carcharhinidae; genus Sphyrna; species Sphyrna mokarran. The sequence continues at coordinate 55,744,299 of JAGIQG010000001.1, read as the reverse complement.
TTCTGTCCCACATACTAACTAGTAAAATAATTTGCTTTATTCAAAACATAGCAGAGAGAGAGAGAGCATTCAGGCACTTAGTGAAGAGTTACATGAGGTAGAATAGGAGTGTGAGTCTAATGATTGGCAATAAGAAAGAGGTGAGAGAAATGATCCAGTGGAATAAATGAACACTGAGAGGAAAGGAACAGGTAAGTGAGGTACAGATGACATATGGGAAGTGATATTATGGAAGAGATAAAATAGACACATGGAAAATTGAAAGCTCACAACACTGTTTTCTGAGCTTGGGATAATTCTTAACAAATGAAGGCTTTTTTTTTAAAGCTTATTTATTAGTCACAAATGAGACTTACATTATTACTGCAATGAAGTTACTGTGAAATTCCCTAATTGCCACAGTCCAGTGCCCGTTCTGGTCAATGCACCTAACCAGCATGTCTATCAGAGTGTGGGAGAAAACCAGAACACCCAGAAGAAACCTGTGCAGAGACAGGGAGAACATGCAAACTCCACACAGACAGTGACCCAGCCAGGAATTGAACCCAGATCTCTGGCACTGTGAAGCAGCAGTGCTAACCACTGTGCTACCATGATGCCCTATTTAAGAATGAAAACCAAAATAAGCTACTGCCCGGAATCAAATTGAAAGATTTGATTTCTGTTTCAAAGACGTACTGTGGAAGTTGGTAAGGAAAATAAGAATTCCAGAGGACCGCAAGAAGGTTATATTTTTGTGTGAAGATTTCTCATCAGGGACGGATAAGGCAAATTTTGGAGCCTTTTAACTATTGCCAGAATTTAGTGGAAGATTAAGCTGTACTTGTCAAACCTTTATGGGACCAGATTAAGAGAAGCAAGGCTAGTAGTAAAGAAGAGACATGGAAGCTCAAGTTTTTTCAGAATTAAAACGTGACATGGCAAGAGCCATGTGGGTATAAAAGAGTAATGCGTCTACTGGATTTTTTGTCAGGAAAATGATGGAGTGCAAACTGAAGTAGTAACCCAGTGGCATGGGGATAAATATATTTAGCAGCCAGGAGAATGCATTGATACGTAAGGGCATTAGCATGTGTCTCCTTGGCTGTGAGAGTGCCACTGTGAGAGTGGCTTTTCCAAGCCACTTACCTTGATGGGAAAAATAATTCTCTACAGCCGACACACAATCATTTAGCTTTTAGAAGCAGGGAGGTTAAAACCAGTTTCTATCAGAAGATGTTCAAAGTGGGAGGCAAACCTTTTGCCAGGAGACAAACATGTAAAAATCAGCAGATATGTAAGAGAAAATCCTACAGGAGTATTAACAGTGAAAGGAACAGAGCATGGATAATATAATAGAACTGACAGAAGGAATGAGTGAAGGACTAGCAGAGAAACCACTCATCAAGGAGAGAGTGATTAATTTGTATGTAGATGGAGCCAGGAAGTATGTCAATGGCCAATCCTGCACGGCATGAGGGGTGGTGAATGATGAAAGAAAAGTGATTGCAGGAGAACAAATCCCAGGGAGCAATTCAGCATAAGTAGCAGAGGTGTTAACTTTGACCAATACTTTAGAATGGGGTGAATGAAAACAAGTAAATGTGTTCACAGACAGCCGATACGCCTTTGGAGTAGTCCATGACTACATAACACCTTGGAGAAGAAGAGGATTGGTAACATTTAGTGGGAGACATATCTAACATAAGCATCTAATCAGGAATTTATTTTGGGCAGCTCACTGTCCCTTAGAAGGTGCAGTAATAAAAATACAGGCCTGTCAGATGATTTCCATCCAGGCCCAAGGGGGAAACAGTAGAGCAGACAAGGCAGCTAAAAACCTGTTAGAACAGAATTTGGAAGGAACCCAAATAGCAAGTGTGGCATCAGCACAAGCTAGGGAGCCCATAGACATCAATGTGAAACTGGTACAGGAACAGGTATCAGAGGAAGATAACAGAACATAGAACATAGAACATAGAACATTACAGCACAGAACAGGCCCTTCGGCCCTCGATGTTGCGCCAACCAATATAAAAAGCAATGCCCCTCCAAACTAAACCATTCCCTTCTCTTCCATATACTTATCAACTAAACTTTCCCAACAGGGTTGGGAAAGACATGGAGGACAGAGAGGTTGAGATGGCACATGGAGAAGGGAAGGTGGAACAGCCCCAGAAGTAATACAACAGATCTTATTGGAGGCATGTCATTGATTACCACACAAGGGCAGGAACCGATGTACAATCTTCTCAAAGGTGCCTGTAGTGAACCCTAGTAGAGTTATGTTATTCCTGCAAGTTCGAGATGAGTAATGAACCATGGTCTAAAGATCATGGGAAAATTTTCAGGTGGATTTTGCAGGATCTTTACCCAGAGTGCAGGAGAAAATATGTTATCTGATAATTATTGATCAGTTTACTCGTAGGATAGAGGCATTCCCACGCAGAGATGCTACAATCAAAACAACGGCTTTGTTATTAATAAATGAGATGATATCCAGGTGGGGTTATGCATCTTCAGTTAGATTCAGATCAGAAAACTCACTTCGTAGAGAAAGTTTTAAGTGGAGCCTGCAAAATATTGGGAATAAAATAAATAGTTCACATACTATTCCATCCCCTGAGTTCAGGAGTGATAGAGCAGTTGAACAGGATGTTAAAGAACAGTCTATCCAAGGCTATTTTACAGGAAGGAAACAATTGGGTGCGGGCTTTGCCTGCAATTTTGACATGACAAAAGAATTATTTCTCGAGGAACAGGGTTAACTCTTTTTGAACTGATGACGGGAAGAGCAATATGCCTCCCAGAGGATGCAATATCGGGTGGGGGAAAACTTAATCAGCTGAAGCCCAGTGTTTCAATGCACAAGAGATTTAATGACTCATTGACATTCTCTTAAAGGTCAGGGGGTTACCCTACGCAGCACAGAGATTGGGCGAAACTAGCAGGGACAACACTCCTAAGTTACCTACAACAGGGGATAAGGTAATAATGAATCTTATGATAGACAGGAAAGGACAAGGAGTCAAGTAGGGAGGCCTCATAACATAATCATTGTAGGACAAATATGTGCCTTCATTGGTAAGAAGCCCAGCCTGTGATGATGATTCAGAACTCAATTAAAACTATCTGAATGAGTAATCCTGAAGTGGTAAGTGTCAATAGATCCCCCCAGTGAACTTATAATCCTACTGAACAGGAGATAGTGATGGCTCTTCTAGTAGCTTGAGAACTTCGCTGGAGTAATTTGAATTTGTAGATTAACAATTAGGTTAAGTCGGATAATGATGCAAAATAAACAGGGGGACATTAGAGGGGGACAAGATAGGAATGATTGAATTGATAAGGAACTAACTTAATGCTGTGAGGCATCAGACTTACGTTTTATAGAGTTGTGAGAGAGCTTGAAAAAGAAGACAAACCAAGTCCACATCCACATCGCAGTGGCAGGATAACGGGATTACATGCAACATTGATGACAAGAGAATCACATCAAGTGTACCCTGATTGTAATGTGAGATATGATTAGATTTTGCTTGTTTAAAATTGACCAATGAACATAGAACATAGAACATAGAACAATACAGCACAAACAGGCCCTTCGGCCCACGAGTTGCGCCGATCACATCTACCAATCCACAGACCTATCTATAACCCCCTATCCTATTCTTTTCCATATACTCATCCAGAAGTCTCTTAAAAGCCCCCAGTGAGTTTGCCTCAACAACCTCCGACGGCAGTCGGTTCCATTCACTCACCACCCTCTGAGTGAAAAACCTACCCCTGACATCTCCTTTGTATTTGCTTCCCTGCACCTTAAATCTGTGTCCTCTCGTATTGACCATTTCCGCTCAGGGAAATAATCTCTGAGAGTCCACCCTATCTATTCCTCTCAACATTTTATAAACCTCTATCAGGTCGCCTCTCAACCTACGTCTCTCCAGTGAGAAGAGTCCAGCTCCCTCAACCTATCTTCATAAGGCCTGCCTCCCAATCCAGGCAGCATCCTTGTAAATCTCCTCTGCACTCTCTCAATATCCTCTACATCCTTCCTATAATGAGGCGACCAGAACTGCGCACAATACTCCAACTGGGGTCTGACAAGAGTCTTATAGAGCTGCATCATTACCTCCTGACTCCTGAACTCTATTCCTCGATTAATGAAGGCCAGTACACCGTACGCCTTCTTGACCATTTCCTCCACCTGCGAGGCCGATTTAAGAGTCCTATGGACCCGGACCCCGAGATCCTTCTGCTCTACAACACAGCTAAGACTCCTACCCCTTATATTGTACTCCTTCATCCCATTATTCCTGCCAAAATGGACCACTACACATTTATCTGCATTGAAGTCCATCTGCCACTTCTCCGCCCAGTCTTGCATCCTGTCTATGTCCCGCTGCAACTTTTGACATCCCTCCAGACCATCCACAACACCACCGACCTTTGTATTGTCGGCGAACTTACTAACCCATCCCTCCACTTCCTCATCCAGGTCATTTATGAAAATGACAAACAGCAGGGGTCCCAGAACAGATCCCTGGGGCACTCCACTGGTTACCGACCTCCATGCAGAACAAGACCCATCCACAACCACTCTCTGCCTTCTGCCAGCAATGATGTAGAGATGCCGGCGTTGGACTGGGGTAAACTCAGTAAAGTTTTACAACACCAATTTTAAATCCAACCAATTTATTTGATAGTGAATCCGTGAGCTTTCAACTTTACAGCCTTCGTCAGGCAAATGCAGTGTTCTGATCTGCAGAGGCACTCATATCCACACAGACAGGTAACTGTCTGTGTGGATATGAGTGCCTCTGCAGATCAGAACACTGCATTTGCCTGACGAAGGCTGTAAAGTCGAAAGCTCGCGGATTTACTATCAAATAAATTGGTTGGATTTAAAATTGGTGTTGTAAAACTTTACTGAGTTCTGCCAGCAAGCCAGTTCTGGATCCACGAGGCCAAAGCCCCTTGGATCCCATGCCCTCTCACCTTCTCCAGAAGCCTTGCATGTGGGACCTTATCAAATGCCTTACTAAAGTCCATGTACACTACGTCCACCACCCTTCCTTCGTCAATGTGTTCAGTCACATTTTCGAAGAACTCAACTAGGCTCGTAAGGCATGACCTGCCCTTGACAGAACCATGCTGACTATTTCTAATCAATCCAAACTTCTCCAAATCTAAATGATCTAAACTTGTGTAAAAGAAGAAATATGGCAATTGTTATAATGAATGTGTGTGTTTCTATTTTTTCTAGTATTGAATATGCAAATAATGGCTCAAATAGGACCAGCATCTAAGATCATTCAACATCTTCCTCAGGAAATACAAGGTTAATACTTATATTTGGCACAGGTATGAGAGCATTACATATTAGGATTTTTCAGTTAGAAAGTAGTTTCACAACAATTAAACCTATGCAGGAAGGCTAACTGTATGTAGACATTCATTTATAATTTAATAGGATCAGCTCCTAGTCTAAATTTAAAGCCAAAATCTACACTGAGAGAAATCTATTGCACTGAGAAGTTGGAAGGTTCTGGGAAAAACTTAGGGGTAAGTGAAAGTGATTATTCAGTAAGTCCAAGGAATATGCTATGCCTGAAACCACCCAGTAATGACCTGTCATGTAATATGTCATATTGCTTCAGTGAACATATACAACTTAAAATGTAACATGCGATTCGTGGAGATAGAGCCTAAGCTTGGCTTCCTGTTGAATGGAAGAGATCTTGTTACCCTAAAGAAACTCCGATGCATACATAAACTCTCTTGTCTGCCAAGACATTGGCGAGCTAAAGAGCTAAAGAGAAGGGTTTTCAGCATAATATTTACCCGATATGGAGTGGTTAGAACAATGCGAGAGATAATTGTGCACTCCACTGGGAACAAGTTGCCAATACAGAAGCTGCCCTCATGATGATCAATGGTGAAATGGCCGCCATGCATATAGAGGGATTAATAGCATTAGATTGTATCTTGATAGCAAGTGAAGGGACATGTGTAGTGATTGGATCAGCATTTTGCGCTTACATACCGGATAGTTCAGTAAGCATAACTAATCTGGTTGTATATACCATGAAGGAAGTAGAGAAACTCAAAGATTCTGAACCATCTACCTTGAGTATTTGGCTCTCAAGCTGGATAGGCTTACCAGGAACATTGACCCTGGAAGGAATTATATTATTTTCATTGTGATCCTAGTGTTAGCAGCAATTGTATGCCTGATCAAATATGGAAATGCGCAACTTTCTAAGTCCAGGAGGAACAGCAGCATTGACCACAGGTAGGGTAAGGGAGAGAAGATTCTGAAAGTCGAAATATTTGGTAAGAACTTAGATTATCACTTAGATACATCAATTTAGTGGCCTTGGTTGTTCCTTGGGGGACTGATGTAGGGCTAATAAACACATAACCATAGATTTAGGAACAATAATAAAACACTAACTGTAGAATAAAAGCAAATTACAGTGGATACTGGAATCTGAAACCAAAAAAAGCTGGAAAATCTCAGCAGTTCTGGCAGGATCTGTAGAGAGAAAAGAGCTGATGTTTCGAGTCCAGATAACTCTTTGTCAAAGCTGATCAAAGCTCTTTGTCAAAGCTGAATGAATGATCTTGGCCTATGGGAACATAAGGTAGCCAAGGCTGTTGCTATTGAAAACAGCTCTGTACGACTAACAAATTTTTCTCATTTAAAGTATATATTTTGAATTCATAAAATGGCTGTATTTTGCTTTTGGTTATATTCTGTGAAACTCCAGTCAGTGACAAAATATAGCAGGCCCTGTTAGGAAAAAGAAGAAACAATAGGTCCCCTGAAAAGCAATAATGCTATCAGCAGTGGCTGAGAACAAGATGGCTATCAATGCTAGTCTTATGAATAGAGTCATACAACTCTGAGAGATAACACAGGTGACAAGCAGACATAAAGACTTTCTCAGGGACAGACGAGAGTCACGTGAGTTCAACTTGATGGGAATCCTTCTCCCATTTCATTGTCCCCAGCAACTCATAACGCTGGGCAACAGAAGAGAGGTAATGTCCATAATTTAAAGCAAATGAAATCGCATTAGGTCATGATGTGTATTGTTATTGGCTGGAGTTAATGACTGGATGATTAACATAGAACATAGAACATAGAACACTACAGCACAAACAGGCCCTTCGGCCCACAAGTTGCGCCAATCACATCCATACCGACCAAGCCATAGACCTATCTATAACCCCCAATCCCATTAGATCCCATATACTCATCCAGAAGTCTTTTAAAAGACCCCGCTTTTAAAAGTCTTTTAAAAGCGAGTTCGCCTAACCACCACGGATGGCAGCCAATTCCATTCACTCACCACCCTCTGAGTGAAAAACTTACCCCTAACATCTCCTCTGTAATTGCTTCCCTGCACCTTAAATCTGTGTCCTCTTCAGCCCGGGGAAATAGCCTCTGAGAATCCACCCTATCTATTCCTCTCAACATTTTATAAACCTCTATCAGGTTTATTGACCTCTATCAGATTATTGACTGATTTATATCAATGCTTACTAGATAATGCCCACTGGAAAGGTGGGCAATATGATTTTGGGAATGTATAATTGCCTTCACAGGGACATTGTTCTTCAGACTGATATCCAGCAGCCTGCTGATACCTTGAGTGCAGGGCTTTCTTATATCAATATTCCATTCAATCATTTGGTTAAATAAAGTCACATCTTCAGAATCAGTGCACTGCATTTTTAGTCTTTGTATTAGCTTTAGTGGCTATAATAGCCTCGTGAGGAAACCCCCGTCTGCAAAGGAGATGTGGTGGGGCTGTAATTGATAGGAATTGCACAGACAAAAGGATAACAGCAATGTAAATGGTGATGAAAAAGCTGAGAATGGTACTAAGAGCATGCAGCATTTAAAGGTGCAGCATTTAAAATAATTGGTAAAAGTAGCAAAAGAGCATGAGGAAAATCTTTTTCATGCAATCAATGGTTAAGCTCAGGAATGCACAGCCCAAAACTGTGATAGAGGTAGGTTCAAATGAATCATTCAAAGAAGAATTAGACTGTTATCCCAAGAAGAAGAATGTGCATGCCTATGAGGAGAAAATAGAACATAGAACATTATAGCGCAGAACAGGCCCTTCGGCCCTCGATGTTGCGCTGACCAATTAGGAACAAGCAGTGACCCTCTAACCTAAACCATTCCCTTTTCATCCATAAACTTATCTACTAACCTCTTAAAAGCCACCAAACTTGGCGCATCTACAACTGACGTAGGCAAGGCATTCTATACCCTTACCACCCTCTGGGTAAAGAACCTACCTCTGACATCTGCCCTAAAACCACCACCCCTTTATTTAAAGTTATGTCCCCTCGTGCTAGCTTTCTCCATCCTAGGAAAAAGGCTATCACTGTCCACGCTATCTAAACCTCTAATCATCTTATATGTTTCAATAAGGTCTCTCTTAGCCGCCTTCTTTCTAACGAAAACAACCTCAAATCCCTCAGCCTCTCTTCATAAGACCTGCCCTCCATACCAGGCAACATCTGGTAAACCTCCTCTGTACCCTCTCCAATGCCTCCACATCTTTCTTATAATGTGGGGACCAGAACTGCACACAATACTCCAAGTGCGGCCGCACTAGAGTTTTGGACAGTTGCAACATGACGTTGCGGCTCCAAAATTCAATCCCCCTACCAATAAAAGCTAAGACTCCATATGCCTTCTTAACAACCTTCTCGACTTGACTGCCTACTTTCAGGGATCTATGCACAAATACACCAGGATCCCTCTGTTCATCAACACTATTAAGAATCCTACCATTAGCCCTATACTCTACACATTTATTATTCCTGCCAAAGTGCATTACCTCACACATTTCCACATTAAACTCCATTTGCCACCTCTCGGCCCAGCTCTGCAACTTGTCCAAGTCTCTCTGCAAACTATAACACCCCTCTTCACTATCTACCACTCCTCCGACTTTGGTGTCATCCGCAAGTTTACTAATCCATCCTTCAATACCCTCATCCAGATCATTTATAAAAATTACAAACAGCAGGGGCCCCAAAACAGACCCCTGAGGCACACCACTCGTCACCGAACTCCACGATGAATATCTCCCATCAACCAACACCCTCTGTCTTCTATCTGCCAGCCAATTCCTAATCCAATTAGCTAAATCACCCTCTATTCCACACATCTGCATTTTCTGTGGAAGTCTTCCATGGGCCACCTTATCAAACGCCTTACTAAAGTCCATATATACTACATCAACCGCCTTACCCCCATCCACCTCTTTGGTCACTTTCTCAAAAAACTCAATGAGGTTAGTAAGGCATGACCTACCTTCACAAAACCATGCTGACTATCCCCAATCAATTCATTTCTCTCTAAATAACTATAAATCCTATCCCTAATAATTCTCTCCAATACTTTGCCCACAACAGAAGTAAGACTCACCAGCCTATAATTCCCCGGAAAATCTCTATTCCTCTTCTTGAACAATGAGACCACATTGGCTATCCTCCAGTCTTCCGGCACTATACCCATAACCAACGACGACCTGAAGATCAGAGCCAGAGGCTCTGCAATCGCCTCTCTCACCTCCCAGAGAATCCTAGGGTAAATCCCGTCCGGCCCAGGGGATTTATCTAACTTCAAACCCTCAAGAATATCTAGCACATCCTCCTTATCTACTTCAATACTTTCCAGTTTATAACCCTGTATCCCAGTGTTCTCCACAACTACATTTACATCTCCCTGCGTGAATACCGAAGAGAAATATTTGTTTAGTGCCTCTCTAATCTCTCCAGGCTCCACGCACAACTTCCCACTGCTGTCCATGACTGGCCCTAATCTTGCCCTAACCAATCTTCTATTCTTAACATATCTAAAGAAAGCTTTAGGATTCTCCTTGATCCTATCAGCCAAAGTCTTCTTGTGTTCCCTTTTAGATCTCCTCAACTCACTCTTTAGCTCACTCCTGGCTAATCTATAGCTATCCATTGCACTAACTGAGCCTTCAAGCCTCATCCTGACATAAGCCTCCTTTTTCCTTTTAACCAGAGAATTAACTTTTTTCGTACACCAAGGTTCCCTTACTCGACCATTTCCTCCTTGCCTGACAGGGACATACTTATCAAGGACTCGCAGTAGCTGCTCCTTGAATAAGCTCCACATTTCAGATGTTCCCAGTCCCTGTAGTTTCTTAGTCCAACCTATGCACCCTAATTCCCTCCTTATGGCCTCATAATTACCATTCCCCCAGCTATAACTACTGCCCCCAACTTCATGCCTATCCCATAGGTGAAAGAAGGTGAAAGAATGGAACTCAGTGAATTGTTCACTCAGTGAGCTAGTGCAGTCACAATGGGTTGAATTGCCTGCTTTTGTGGTGTAACAGTCTTGTGATTTTGGGCTGGGGTTGATCCACTGTGAACCTCATCTGTTGGACTAGCTGGGAATGCTGGCATCTCCACACTAGGACTCACTGGGAACAGAGGAGCTTCCCCTCATTCAAATAATCCTTGTGGCACCTGTAACACTGGGGACTCATCTTAAATATCCTGCAGATGGAGGAGGCCACCTGCTGCTGCCATCTGTGACAGGTAGAACATTAATATTAATGAGGCCTGAGGCCTGATTTTGAGATGGCCTTGGGCTTCCCTCAATTAAATCACTCCCCAAAACTGTGACATATAACTCCAAAGCTCATCTATGTGGTTTTTTTCTGCACTGCATCATGTGTACGAAAGTCTCTGTTGTGAATGGCAATTGCAATTGGACACAATATTCAGGGTGTTCTGACCACAGCAGTATTTAGTTTGATTTTTATTTTATTCACTCATAGAATCCCTACAGTGTAGAAGAAGCCACTCAACTAATCAAGACTAATTCTCTGACAGAGTATCTAACCCTCTTCCACTACTCTCCCTTCCCCACCCTATCCGATGATCTTATTATTTATCATAGAATCATAGAATCAAACAGCGCAAAAGAGGCCCTTCAGCCAATCGTGTCTGCACTGGTAGACGAGAATACCTGAATTCCCACCTAATCCCATCTACCAGCACTTGGCACACAACCTAGGGTGTTATGACATGTCAAGTGCTCATGCAGATAGTTTTAAAGGATGTGAGGCAACCTATCTGCACGCCTTCCTAGGCAGAACATTCCAAACCATCACCACCCTCATATCCCCCTAAACCTCCTGTTGTATTTTAAAATCTCTGATCCTTTTACGACCAGTTTGCTTTTCCAATGTTTTACCCCGGCGCCCTTATTTGCAAGGTGGACAAAGGACAAACACAAATAAAGGTTCAACAAGTTTATTGACAATAACACAATTAACCCTTAAATTACCCACATAAAACAAGAGAATATCCCAAAATCAGATATACTACCCGCAAAGATGGTTTTGTTGAAACTGCAGGCTCGATTCTCTGAGTCCCCTTGGTCAGTCATCACGAAGGTGACTCTCAATGGCAGCTTCTTCTTCCTTCTCTGGTCAGTCTTCCGAATGGTCAAGGGTCACCTCCTTCATCAAATCTTCTGAGTCTTCCCCTGTCTTCCCGAGTCTTCCGGAGTCTTCTCTTGGAGTCTGAAAATGTGTTCCTTTATCCCCTGCCAGCTTGCCTTTCCAGAAACTTCTCTGGCTTCCGGCCAATGAAGTCACAAGAGGGGGTTCCAATACTCAGTGGGTTTCTTGACGTCTGCCTGACAGGACACCAGGGTCCACCCCCAGGGGTCCATTTCCATGCTGCTGCTTACATGTGATCTGTTATCAGATTAAGCCAACTGCAAGAACTCTTGGTGACCGAAAGTCTGGCCCTATCTGGGCTTCTAACAATAGGCTGATGTATTTCAATGGGGTGCAATGATCTCCTGCTAAGTACCAGTAGGATGCAATGACCTTTGATAGGAGGCTGATGAGTCAGCCACAGACAGGTTTATGGTTTGTGCAACTGGCCTGCCTGAGGTTTGACTGCGTTTGATTTTTAATACATCCAATTCTTTAATTTAGGATATCCAATTTTACCAGCCATAAAACTAGGCCCTGTTTATGTTACACTCCCTCCCCTCAGCTTAACCTATGGCCCTCATGACTGAGTTTTTAACTAAGGGGAACAGCTGCTCATTATCTGCATTCATGTCCCTCATAACCTTGTACATTTCAGACAGGTCTTCTCTGCTCCAATGAAAACAACCTAAGCCCACCCAACCTCTCCTTTACTTAAATGTTCCATCCCAAACAACATCCTGGTGAATCTTCTCTGCATCCCCTCCAGTACAATCACATCCTTCCTATAATGTGGCGAACAGAATTGCACACAGTACTCCAGCTGTGGCCCCCATTTTTCTTGCAGCTATCTGTAGTCTCCTTACATATTTGCTCCTCAATTTCCCACTGCCTGTTTGGGGCCCTGTGGTACAATCCTAACAAAGTGATCTCTCCTTTCTTATTTCTCAATTCTACCCACATAGACTCAGTGGGCAAACCTTTGGATATATTCCCTCTCAATACTGCTGTGGTGTTCTCCCTAATCTAAAATGCAACACCCTCTCTTTTCTTATGTCTTGTTCTATCTTTCCTATAGCACCTGTACCTTGGAACATTGAACTGCTAGTCTGCCTCTCCCTTACAATGTTTCCTTAGTGATTATAATATCCCAATCCCATGTATCCATCCATGCCTGGAGTTCATCTGCCTTGCCTGTCAGGCTTCTCGCTTTGAAATAAATGCAGTTTAATCTAGACTGACCTGTCTCTTTGCCCTGCTTTCTCAGACCATCTGTCCTGTCATATTTTATACACTCTCCTTGTGTTTTATTTCTCTTAGCCTTATTGGACCCATTCACTGAGTTGTCTACAGGCTCTGTACCCTGTAGTATCACCCTTTCTGATTTCACTGCCTTCCATTTTTGCCCTTTTGTTTCTGTCCCCATTTTACTACCTTCTGGCTTTCTGCATCTGTTCCCATCCTTCTGCCACATTAGTTTAAATCCTCCCTAACAGCACTAACAAATACTTCCCCTAGGATATTGGTTCTAGCCCTGCCCAGATGCAAATCATTTGATTTGTACTGGTCCCACCTTCCCCAGAACTGGTTCCAATGTCCCTCCCCCTTGCACATTATCTTGAGTCATGTATTCATCTTAACTATCTACTCAGATGAGCACGTGACACTCGACAAGATGAGATTACTACTTTTGAGGTCCTGCTCTTTAGTTTCACTCCTAACTTCCTAAATTCAGCTGCAAGTTGCTGGGATCAATCATTAAGGAGGTGATGACTAAGCATTTGGAAAGTCAAAGCTGAATCCACCTTTGTCAGCATGGTTTTATGAGGGTAAATCATGCTTGACAAATTTGGCTTGAGTTTTTTGAAGACATAACCAGTAAGGTGGATAGTGGGGAATCTTTGGATGTGGTAAATCTGAGTTCCAGAAGGCATTGACAAGATGCCGCATAAAAAACTGATCCAGAAGATGAGATTGCAGGGGATTGGGAATAGTGTAGTGGATTGGATTGAGGATTGGCTGACTGACAGAAAGCAGGGGGTTGGATTAATTGGGACTTCCTTGGCTGGCAAAATGTAACTAACGGGGTTCATCAGGCGTCAGTCCTTGGACCTCAATTGTTTACAATCCTTTAAATGATCTGCGAGCAGGGGCAGAGTGTAACATAGCAAAATTTGGGGCTGATACTAAGATAGGTGGGAAAGCAGGCAGTGAACATAGAACATAGAACAATACAGCACAAACAGGCCCTTTGGCCCATGAGTTGCGCTGATCACATCTACCAATCCACAGACCTATCTATAACCCCCTATCCTATTCTTTTCCATAGACTCATCCAGAAGTCTCTTAAAAGACCCCAGTGAGTTTGCCTCAACAACCTCCGACGGCAGTCGGTTCCATTCACTCACCACCCTCTTGAGTGAAAAACCTACCCCTGACATCTCCTTTGTATTTGCTTCCCTGCACCTTAAATCTGTGTCCTCTCGTAGTGAACATTTCAGCTCGGGGAAATAGTCTCTGAGAGTCCACCCTATCTATTCCTCTCAACATTTTATAAACCTCTATCAGGTCGCCTCTCAACCTACGTCTCTCCAGTGAGAAGAGTCCCAGCTCCCTCACCTATCTTCATAAGGCCTGCCTCCCAATCCAGGCAGCATCCTCGTAAATCTCCTCTGAACCCTCTCAATAGCCTCTACATCCTTCCTATAATGAGGTGACCAGAACTGCACACAATACTCCAAGTGGGGTCTGACAAGAGTCTTATAGAGCTGCATCATTACCTCCTGACTCCTAAACTCTATTCCTTGATTAATGAAGGCCAGTACACCGTACGCCTTCTTGACCACTTCCTCCACCGGCGAGGCCGATTTAAGAGTCCTATGGACCCGGACCCCGAGATCCTTCTGCTCTACAACACAGCTAAGACTCCTACCCCTTATATTATACTCCTTCATCCCATTATTCCTGCCAAAATGGACCACTACACATTTATCTGCATTACCTCTGAAGAGAGTATAAAAATTTTACAGAATGATATGGATAGGTTAGGAAAATTTGGTCGATGAATTTAATGTGGATAAGTCTAAGGTTATCCATTTTATCAGAAAGAATAGAAAGCTAAATTATTACCTTAAATGAAAGCATATTCAAAATGTGTCTAGGCAGAGGGATCTGGGTGGCTATGTTCATGAAATGCAGAAAGGTGCAGCATGTAATAAAAAGGGCAAAGAGGATGTTGGCATTTATTGCAAAGGGACTGGAGTATAAGACTAGAAAAATGTTGTTGCAATTGTATAGGGTATTGGTGAGACCATATCTGGAATATTGTGCCTAGTTTTAGCTTCCTTATTTGAGGAAGGATGTTGTGGCATTAGAGGCAGTTCAGAGGAGGTTCACCAGATTCACTGGGGATGAAAAGGTTGATGTATTAGGAGAGATTAAACAGTTTGAGCTTATACTTGCTGGAGTTTAGAAAGATGAGAGGGAATCTGTTTGAGGTATGTAAAATTTGAAAAAGGATTGATAAAGTAAAGATAGACCAATTGTTTCCTCTTATGGGGCAATCTAGAACAAGAGGCTGAGAGGTGTTAGATTTAAAACTGAGATGAGGAGGAACAACTTCTCACAGAAGATGTTGAGTTTTTGGAACTTGCTGCTCAGTAGCATGGTGGAGTCTGAATTGTTGAATGGTTTCAAGAAGGAGCTAGATATATTTCTAATAAAACAGGGATATGGGGTACAGGTAGGGAAGTGGATTTGAGACCAGGGAGAGATCAGCCATTGAATGACAGAGCAGGCTCAAAAGGCTGAGTTTGCCTACTTCTGTTCCTAGTTCCTATGTTCCTTGCTTTTGTGATCTATGTCTTGATTGATAAAGATAGGTGGCTCATATGCCTTTTTTACCATCCTACAAACATGCCCATCTGCCTTCCAGTCTGTATTTTTCAAAACGTCACAATGCAGAAAAATGCCATTTGGCCGAATGCTGCTTACTTCAAGAGAACCTACTTAGTCCCATTCCTCACATTTACTATGGCTAATCCATCTAACCTAGATATCTTGAGACTGTAAGGGGCATTTTAACATGGCCAATCCACTTAAACTGCACATCATTGTACTGTGGGAGGAAATTGGAGCACCTGGAGGAAATGCTTACAGACACAGAAAGAATTGTAAACTCCACACAGGCACTCACCTAAAGGGAGAATTGAACCCTGGTGCCTGGAGCCATGAGACAGTGCCACCCACCATGCTGCCATAGGATGTGAAAATGCACTGCAGTGATTCAAGAAGGCAGCTCACCACCATCTTCTCAAGGGCAACTAGGGATGGGAAATAAATGCTGGCCAACTAGCGACATGCATGTCCACAAATAAATAAAAAAAACATTTCTGGCAAGCTTAATACTTACTGTCCACCTCGAATTGCTGCTGAGAAGATGGCAGTGAACTACAGCAATCTGTGTGGTGAAAATGCATCCACAATCTTATCAGATAGTAAGTTCCAGAATTTTGATCTGGCAATGATGAAGGAATTGCGATGCAGTTCCAAGTCAGGATATTGTGTTTGATTTGAGGAGGATCTTGGGGGTGGCAACTTTCATCTGCCATGTGTGTTCTTCTAGGTGGTGCTATTCCAGTGGCACGATATTTCCACCCGCCAATATAAATAGAGTTTTGAATGGTTCTCTGCATTTTCTGTCTCCCCCCACTCTCATGCTGGCTGTGACAGGGCCATAAAATCCTGCCCAAAGATTGGTAGCAAGCTTATAAAATTCATGTGAATTGATACAGTAATCATTTTCATCTATTTTTAATCAAGCATTTGTCTTCATGTTAAGCAACTATAAAACATAAAGTAAAAAATGTTCCAAATGAAAAACTGTTTTGTTCAATCCTCCTTTATATATCATTTTCATGCATTTCAACACTTTACATATTAATTATTTAATAGTATGGAACAGCTTAATTATTCACTTACCCAAAGATATTGATATCATTACTTCATTGCAATACCATAGTAATAAATGTCTTCCAAAGTATTAAATGTCATTCAAAAATTAGAAGGAATTTTGTCTTATTAATATCATATGCACTATACTGCAAAAATTGAAAAGCATTTTAATTCATCACAGTTAATCAAAACAATGCACTCATTGATATAATTTTGTCAATAAGTGGAGAGGAAGGAAAAAACTGCTGTGTTTGCTATCTCTGGGGTCAAGTGAAAGGAAACTCATTTGTCAGAACAAAATGGATTTATTTGAGACTTAAAAAATAAATATTCAAACTCTACAGGGGAGATCTTATCCACAATTCCATAACTGGATTAAGGCAAGGTTCCTTCTGAACAAAGAACAAAAAACATGGGAAACAGGCCCTTCGGCCTAACGAGCCTGCACCGCCACCTCGATGTTCCCACTTCCACCCACCACTGGTGGTGCCTTTAATGGTTTAGTCCTGGATCTTTTAAAAATTATAGTGTGAAAGAAGGCCATTTGGCCCAATATGCCCATCTGCCCATCCTGGCTCACTGCAAGAGCAACTCATGAGTCCCATTCCCTACTTCATACCATTTTCATGTGAACATTTTACCCCATTATTTTATCTGTTTTAATTAAGTCTGAGGAAGCCTGAGGTAATTTAAAAATGTGATATTACATTACTCAAAAAATAAATGTAGCAGTAGTTTTAAATTTATGTATTACTGTCACAAATAAACTTACATTAACACTAATGAAGTTATTGTGAAAATCCCCTAGTCAGAAAATTCTGGCACCTGTCCGATTACACTGGAGGAGAATTTAGCATGGCCAATGCCCTTAACTAGCACATCTTTTAGACTGTAGGAGGAAACTGGAGCACCTGGCGAAAATGTGTGCAAACATGTGGAGAATGTGCAGATTCTGCGTACAGTGATTCAAGCTGGGCATTGAACCCAGGTCCCTGGCATTTTGAGGTAGCTTTGCTACTGATTTAGATATGTAATTTTACATTATTCAAAAAATAAATGCAACAATGAGCCAACACCAGTACTCGTAGGAAGATTATTCCTTTTTGCCCAATGAGTTCTTCACCCTTATTCTAGGTTGATGCCCCAGTGCCATACTGAGGGAATGCTACACTTCTGGAAATGCTGCTTATCAGATGAGGTGTGAAACTAAGCCCATCTAAGCCATTTCAGAGACTTGGGTAGAGCAGGGACAGGAATGGATGTTGCAGGTTCCGGGGTTCAAATGCTTTAGTTGGAGTAGAGAAGGAGGTAGAAGGGGGGGAGGAGTGGCATTATTAGTCAAAGACTGTATCAGAGTGACAGAAAAGAAGTTTGATTAGGACTTGTCTTTTGAGGTAGTATGGGCTGAGATTAGAAACAGGAGAGGAGACGTCACCCTGTTGGGAGTCTTTTATAGACCTCCTAAAAGTTCTAGAGAGGTAGAGGAAAGGATTGCAAAGTCGATCCTGGACAGGAGTGAAAGTAATAGGGTAATTGTTATGGGGGACTTTAACTTTACTAATATTGATTGGAATAGCTATAGCTCCAGCTCGTTAGAGGGGTCAGTTTTTGTACAAAGTGTGCAGGAAGGTTTTTTGACTCAGTATGTAGATAGGCCAACTAGAGGTGAGGCTACATTGGATTTGGTGCTGGGCAATGAGCCAGACCAGGTGTTAGGCTTGGAAGTTGGTGAATATTTTGGTGATAGTGACCACAATTCAGTTACGATCACCTTAGTGATGGATAGGGATAGGCATGAAGTTGGGGGCAGTAGTTATAGCTGGGGGAAGGGTAATTATGAGGCCATTAGGAGAGAATTAGGGTGCATAGGTTGGACTAGGAAACTACAGGGACTGGGAACATCTGAAATGTGGAGCTTATTCAAGGGGCAGCTGCTGCGAGTCCTTGATAAGTATGTCCCTGTCAGGCAAGGAGGAAATGGTCGAGTAAGGGAACCTTGGTGTACGAAAAAAGTTAATTCGCTGGTTAAAAGGAAAAAGGAGGCTTATGTCAGGATGAGGCTTGAAGGCTCAGTTAGTGCAATGGATAGCTATAGATTAGCCAGGAGGGAGCTAAAGAGTGAGTTGAGGAGAGCTAAGAGGGGACATGAGAAGACTTTGGCTGATAGAATTAAGGAGAATCCTAAAGCTTTCTTTAGATATGTTAAGAATAGAAGATTGGTTAGGGCAAGATTAGGGCCAGTCATAGACAGCAGTGGGAAGTTGTGCGTGGAGCCTGAAGAGATTGGAGAGGGACTGAACAAATATTTCTCTTCAGTATTCACGCAGGGAGATGTAAATGTAGTTGTGGAGAACACTAAGGTACAGGGTTGCAAACTGGAAAGTATTGAAGTAGATAGGGAGGATGTGCTAGATATTCTTGAGGGTTTGAAGTTAGATAAGTCCCCTGGGCCCGACGGGATTTACCCTAGGATTCTCTGGGAGGCAAGAGAGGCGATTGCAGAGCCTCTGGCTCTGATCTTCAGGTCGTCGTTGGTTACGGGTATAGTGCCGGAAGACTGGAGGATAGCGAATGTGGTCCCATTGTTCAAGAAGGGGAAGAGAGACCTTCCAGGGAATTATAGGCCAGTGAGTCTTACTTCTGTTGTGGGCAAAGTATTGGAGAGAATTATTAGGGATAGGATTTATAGTTATTTAGAGAGAAATGAATTGATTGGGGATAGTCAGCATGGTTTTGTGAAGGGTAGGTCATGCCTTACTAACCTTATTGAGTTTTTTGAAAAAGTGACCAAAGAGGTGGATGGGGGTAAGGCAGTTGATGTGGTATATATGGACTTTAGTAAGGCGTTCGACAAGGTGTCCCATGGAAGGCTTCTGCAGAAAATGCAGATGTATGGGATTGAGGGTGATTTAGCTAATTGGATTAGGAATTGGCTAGCAGATAGAAGACAGAGGGTGGTGGTTGATGGAAGATATTCATCATGGAGTTCAGTTACAAGTGGTGTACCTCAGGGATCTGTTTTGGGGCCCCTGCTGATTGTAATTTTTATAAATGATCTGGAGGAGGGTATTGAAGGATGGATTAGTAAATTTGCAGATGACACTAAAGTCGGTGGAGTGGTAGATAGTGAAGAGGGGTGTTATAGTTTGCAGAGAGACTTGGACAAGTTGCAGAGCTGGGCCGAGAGGTGGCAAATGGAGTTTAATGTGGAAAAGTGTGAGGTAATGCACTTTGGCAGGAATAATAAATGTGTAGAGTATAGGGCTAATGGTAGGATTCTTAATAGTGTTGATGAACAGAGGGATCTTGGTGTGTATGTGCATAGATCCCTGAAAGTAGGCAGTCAAGTCGATAAGGTTGTTAAGAAGGCATATGGAGTCTTAGCTTTTATTGGTAGGGGGATTGAATTTCGGAGCCGCAACGTCATGTTGCAACTGTACAAAACTCTAGTGCGGCCGCACTTGGAGTATTGTGTGCAGTTCTGGTCCCCGCATTATAAGAAAGATGTGGAGGCATTGGAGAGGGTACAGAGGAGGTTTACCAGGATGTTGCCTGGTATGGAGGGCAGGTCTTATGAAGAGAGGCTGAGGGATTTGAGGTTGTTTTCGTTAGAAAGGAGGCGGCTAAGAGGGGACCTTATTGAAACATATAAGATGATTAGAGGTTTAGATAGGGTGGACAGTGATAGCCTTTTTCCTAGGATGGAGAAAGCTAGCACGAGGGGACACAGCTTTAAATTAAGGGGTGATAGTTATAGGACGGATATCAGAGGTAGGTTCTTTACCCAGAGGGTGGTTAGGGAGTGGAATGCCCTGCCTGCGGCAGTTGTAGATGCGCCAAGTTTGGTGGCGTTTAAGAGGTTAGTTGATAAGTTTATGGAAGAGAAGGGAATGGTTTAGTTTGGAGGGTCATTGCTTTTTTCATAATTGGTCGGCGCAACATCGAAGGCCGAAAGCGCCTGTTCTGTGCTGTAATGTTCTATGTTCTATGTTCTATTCTCTCAGGTGAACATGGAAGATCATAGAATCATTAAACCCTGCAGTGCAGAAAGAGGCCCTTTGGCTCATCGAGTCTGCACTGAACACAATCCCACCCAGGCCCTACTCCCGTATCCCTACATATCACACCCACTAATCCCTCTAACGTATCCCTGGACTCTCAGGGGCAATTTCTTCGCATGACCAATCAACCTAACCCGCATATCTTTGGACTGTGGGAGGAAACTGGAGTATCCGGAGGAAACCCACGCAGACATGAGGAGAATGTGCAAACTCCATACAGACAGTGGCCTGAGCCAGGAATCGAAACCAGGACCGTGGAACTGTGAAGCAGCAGTGCTAACCACTGTGCTACTGTGCTGTCAATGACTCTTTTTTAATGACTCTTTTTAAGATAAGATCATCAAAGTTCTTCCTGTTGTCTTTTTTAATATTTATCCTTCAATCAACATCATCAAAAAAAAACAGATATCTGGTCATAATCATATTGCTCTTTTGTGGGAGCTTTTGTGCACAAATTGACGTTCACACTTCTTGCATTATAGGAGGGGATACATTTCAAATGTATTTTCTTGGCTGAAAGTGCTTTGGAATATATAGAATATAGAATATAGAACATAGATCATTACAGCGCAGTACAGGCCCTTCAGCCCTCAATGTTGCACTGACCAGTGGAACCAATCTAATGATCCTTTAAGCTTAACTATTTTAATATTATCTATATGCCTATCCAATGAACATTTGAATGCCCTTAAAGTTGGCAAGTCCACAACTGCTGCAGGCAGGGCATTCCACACCCTTACTACTCTCTGAGTAAAGAACCTACCTCTGATATCCGTTCTATATTTATCACCCCTCAATTTAAAGCTATGTCCCCTCATGTTAGCCATCAGAGGAAAAAGGCTCTCACTATCCACCTTATCTAATCCTCTGATCATCTTGTATGTCTTAATTAAGTCACCTTTTAACCATTTTCTCTCTAACGAAAACAACCTCAAGACCCTCAGCCTTTCTGAGATTGTAATCTGAGGTTGCTTAATGTGCCATATTAATTCCATTCTTTCTTTAAGACCATAATACATAGGAGCAGAATTAGGCCACTCGATCCATCTTGTCTGCTCCACCATTCAATCACAGCTGATATTTTTCTCATTCCCATTCTCCTGCCTTTTCCCTATAACCACTGATTCCCTTATCAATCAAGAGCCTATCTATCTCTGTCTTAAATGATCTGGCCTCTGCAGATTCACCACTTTCTAACTGGAGAAATCCATCGTCCCTTTAGCCTGAGGTTGTGTCCTCTAGATCTAGTTTTTCCTACTAGTAGAAACATCCTCTCCACATCCAGTCTATTCAAGTATCCTGTAAGTTTCAATAAGATGCCCCCTCATCCTTCTAAACTCCAATGAGTACAGATCCAGAGTCCTCAACCATTCCTCATAAGACAAACTCTTCATTCCAGGAATCATTCTTGTGAGCCTCTTCTGGACCCTTTCCAAGGCCAGTGCATCCTTCCTTAGATATGGGCCCAAAGCTGCTCACAATACTCCAAAATGGGATCTGATCAGAGCCTTATACAGCCTCAGAAGTAAATCCCTGCTCTTGTATTCTAGCCCTCCCGACATGAATGCTAACATTACATTTGCCTTTTTCATCTGCCACTTCTTTGCCTATTCTCCTAACCTGTTCAAGTCCTTCTGCAGCCTTCTTGCTTACTTAGTACTACCTGTCTGTCTACATATCTTTGTATCATCTGCAAATTTAACAACAGTGCCTTCAGTTCCTTCTTCCAACTTGTTAATGCATAGCGTGAAAAGTTATGGTCTCAGGACCGACCTCTGAGGCACACCACTAGTCATCAGTGCCATCCTGAAAAAAAATCCTTCACCTCCACTCTCTACCTTCTGCCAGTCAGCCAATCCCTTATCCACTCAGAACATATAGGCTCTTAACTGTTTAACTATCTTCTATACCTTGCCAAAGGCCTTTTGGAAATTGAAGTAAATCATGTTTTCTGATTCTCCTTCATCTAACTTCCTTGTTGCCTCCTCAACGAACTCCAACAGATTTTCAGACATGATCTTCCCTTGACAAAGCCATTTTTATCATGCACTTCCGCAATCTCTGACAGTAAAATGTCACCTTCTCCTACCTTCCGCAGGAGTTCACATCCATTATCCTGACGGCAGTTAACATCCCACCCAATGTGAATGTGAATATCACGTTGGATGAAATATAATATTTAAAAACTCTGCAACAAGCCTGAACAATTAAGCCATGAAGTAACTGACTTCATTAGTAATTGTGTAGAAGATTGTGTGCCAAAGAAGCAAATCTGTGTGTTTCCCAACAGGGACATCACTGCTTGCTGAAGCCCAGGTTTGTGGCATTCAAGTCAGGCAACACTGACCTATACAAGAAAGCCAGATACATCTAAAGAGATACATCAAAGATGCCAAAAGACAATACCGGACCAAGCTAGAGTCCCAGGCTAGCCATACTGATCCCCACAAACTATGGCAAGATTTGCAAGACGTAACAGGCTACAAGATAAAGGCATATAAAATTGCCAACTCCGATGATGAGCTCAATGCATTCCACACCTGTTTTGAGCAAGAGGTCAGTGAGAGCATGCCCTCCACCCTGGAAGCCCTAGATGAACCTGTATTTGGGGTCACAACTGCAGATGTCCGAGCAGTCGAAGGTCACCGATAGGGAAGACACCAATAGGTAACCCCGACAAGCACTCAGATCCTGCACTGATCAGCTGGCGGGGGTATTCGCAGAGATCTTCAACCTCTCTTTACAACAATCTGACGTCTCTATCTGCTTTAAGAAGATGACCATCATCGCAGTAGCTAAGAAAAATAAGCACTTGCCTCAATGACTATCATCTGGAGGCATTATGAAGTGATTTGAAAAGCTAATCAAGGCATGAATCAATTCCATCCTCCCAAACTACCTGGATCCACTACAGTTTGCCTACTGCTACAAGTCCATAGCATTTCTCTTCCTAATGGCATTGTGGGTTAACCCACAGAACATGGATTGCAGCAATTCAAGAAGACAGCTCACTATCACTTTCTCAAGGGCAACTAGGGATGGGCAATAAATGGCGGCCAGCCAGCAATACCATGCCTTATGAATGAATTTAAAAAAAGCAGACACCATCTCCCTAGTTTTGCACTCAATCCTGGAACACCTAGATAACAAAGACACCACTGTCAGACTCCCATTTATTGACTACAGCTCAGCCTTCAACACTATTATTCCCATGAAACACATCTTCAGACTCCGTGGCCTGGGCTTCAGTTCCTCCCTTTGTGACTGGATCCTGAACTTCCTAACTCACAGACCATAATCAGTAAGGATAGGCAACATCAACTCCTTCACAGTCATCCTCAACACCGGTGCCCCACAAGGCTGTGTTCTAGCCCCCTATTATGCTCCTTATACACACATGACTGTGTGGCCAAATTCCCCTCCAATTCAATTTTAGATTTTGCTGATGACACCATCATAGTGTGACAGATCTCAAACGTTATGAAACAGAGTACAGGAATGAGTTAGAGAATCTCTCCCTCAATGTCAACAAAATGAAGGAGATTTCCATTAACTTCAGAAATTGTAGAGGAGAACATGCCCCTGTCTACATCAGCAGGGATGAAGTAGAAAGGGTCAAGAGTTTCAAGTTTTTAGGTGTCCAGATCACCAACAACCTGTCGTAGTCCCCCCCATGCTGACACTATAATTAAGAAAGTTCACAAATGCCTTTACTTTCTCAGAAGACTAAGGAAATTTGGCATGTCAACCGTGACTCTCACCAACTTTTACAGATGCACCATAAAAAGCATTCTTTCTGGTTGCATCACAGCTTTGTATGACTCTTGCTCTGCCCGGCATTGCAAGAAACTACAAAAGGTATCCCAATCCATCACGCAAACCAGCCTCCCATCCATTGACTCTGTCTATATTTCCGGCTGCCATGGAAAAGCAGCCAGCATAATTAAGGACCAAAACACCCCGGACATTCTCCCTTCCACCTTCTTCCGTTGGGAAAAAGATACAAAAGTCTGCGGTCACGTGCTAACTGACTCAAGAACAGCTTCTTCCCTGCTGCTGCCAGATTTTTAATGGATCTACTTTGCATTAAGTTTATCTTTCTTTACCCTAGCTATAACTGTAACACTGCATTCTGCACTCTGTTGTTTCCTTCTAATGAACAGTATGCTTTCTTCGTCTAGTGTACAAGAAATAATAGTTTTCACTGTATGCTAATACATATGACAATAATAAATCAAATCAAATCTAATAAGAAAACAATAGACTCTAAAATCTTGCCAATGACCGAAGTCAGGCTATCTGGCCTATAATTTCCCATCCGCTGCCTCCCTCCCTTCTTAAATAAGTAAGCTTATTTAAGTAAGCTTTGTATCTTTTATTCCTGATAACAGAATATGGATGTTGAAGATTATGAGTTTTTTAAGCAGGCTTTTCCTCACAAAGTTGAACAGACTGGAAAGATTGTTGGGTATGTTAGAAATATGTTAGCAGATCTTTCAATTAAGTCCTAATTTGATGTCAATTATTCAATAGAAGTCATTTATATATAAATGGGCCACAAGTGGCGCTATTTGTTGATGGCGATCTGTCTGTGAAGTTAGAACAAAGAAATAAAGATATTTGCTGAAGAAACAAAACTCCTTTACAGCAACCAAAAGGATACACTGATATAAAAGCAAAATACTGCGATGCTGGAATCTGAAACAAGAAACAGAAAATGCTGGAAAATCTCAGTTGGGCTGACAGCATCTGTGGAGCGAGAATAGACCCACCATTACAAGTCAGAGTGATCCTTCATCAGAGCTCAAATGGTGGGCACATTGTTGTGTTAGACTGGACAGAGCAGGAGAAGGGAAGCAGCTCAATTAACCTAATAGGATTTTTTTATTTCACGTCTTCTTACTGAATGTGATCAATCCCACAGAACCTGAAACTGAGTTTTTGATGGAAAACCATCACAAAAATATTTCAGCTCCTTTTAACCAACAATTCTACAGTTCATTCTGATTTGAAATTGAAATCATTGAGGTTCAATGAGGCTTGATGTTTTGATTC
This sequence comes from Sphyrna mokarran, assembly GCA_024679065.1. Classification (NCBI taxonomy): domain Eukaryota; kingdom Metazoa; phylum Chordata; class Chondrichthyes; order Carcharhiniformes; family Carcharhinidae; genus Sphyrna; species Sphyrna mokarran. The sequence goes on along the minus strand of JAGIQG010000001.1, from coordinate 55,718,732 downwards.
ATTTAGTTCAGACTTTATTGTCTCACTCGTATTCTTGAACGAATCAACTACATCCTATTAAATGTTGCTGACAAATCTTTTAAATAGAAAAGGGTTTTGGTCTGGTTATAGGGTTTATGATAGAATTTTGATTCCATTCCAAATTCAGATCAATATTGCAGCTTATTAAGATGAGAAATGGAATGGAATCTAATTACGCATCAGAAAGTAATTTATTGAACAGCACTTTGTCTTGGCTGTACTATATCAGAAACAATCATATAATATAGATTGCACACTGATATTAAAGGGATAACTCTCAATACTTAGGGCCAATATAAATAAAATAATAAAATAACAAGGTTCCAGTCTAGAGATTGTTAATGTGGATATAGTTCTGTATTTATTTTGGATGGTTAAATTAATCTCCAATGGATAAATAGTTAGAGTTTAAGGTCATAAAATAATCCATGAGATATTAGATGTTTGTTAGCACAGTGATATTTTATACACACCAGTCAGGTATCATTTATGACTTTCTAAAATAAATTTAACAGATTGCTTGTTGATTTCCAATGAGGAGTCAAGGCTAAGGGCAATCTTTGAATGAATTAGAGCTGTATGATGGCACAGTAGTCAGCACTGCTGTCTTATAGTGTCATGAACCTGGGTTCAATTCTGGCCTTGGGTGATTGTCCAGCCTGAATTTTACCGACACGTGTGTCCTTGATTGCAGTCTGTGGGTTAGGAAGTTCAGGATCCATTTGCAGAAGGAGGAGCGGATCACCAGGCCATGGAGTTTGGAGATGAGTTTCGTAGGAATAATGGCACTAACCCCCCCCCCCCCCCCCCACCCCCGGAATATCAGAGGACTGGCTCACGCTGACAACCACTTTAGATTTACTGAGAAACCTAAGTGATTGGCTTAAGTTTATTTATTAGTGTCACAATGTTAGACTTGCATTAACGCTGCAATGAAATTACTGTAAAAATCCCCTAGATGTTGCACTCTGGCATCTGTCCAGTTACACTGAGGGAGAATTTAGCATGGCCAATTTACCTAACTTCCACATCTTTAGACTGTGGGAAGAAACTGGAGCACTTGGAGTAAACCCACACAGACACAGGGAGAACATGCTGACTCTGTACAGGCAGCTACTCAGGCCAGGAATAGAACCTGTGTTCCTCACATTGTGAGGCAGCAGTGTGAGCTATTGTGCTATAGAAGAGAAGATGTGGTAAGCGAAAGGCTTTTAATCAATAAAATCGTTCAAGTTTAAAACTTCTTAGTAGTAGAATGAAAGAAAGTCGTGTGAAGGTAAAGAGATTTTATACTTCCATATTAATATTTGTGGAGAAGGATGAGGTTAACCCCTTCAAGATCAATTTTCTATTTCTCAGATAATTAAATCCTTTATTACACTTAGCACAGAATTATAGTTGGAAGATTAGAGAGCAAACATAAGTGGGAGTTTGTGTATAGCTTATCACATAGTTGGTTAAAATAAGATAAATTGATTTGCAAAGCAGAAAAAACAACATGAAAAATAGCTGCAAACATTGATGAAGGTACACAAATAAATCAGGATGTTATTAACTGGATGATCAGTGTTTGAAATTTAATTTGTTCATGGGATTCTGAGTAAAAATCCTAAGCAAACTTAATTTTGGAACTCTGAAATGAAGCCAGCAAATGATGGCAGTTACACTACAAATCAGTCTGTGAAAAGCAGAGGCAGGATTACATCTAAAATTTGCCTTGCTAATAATGTGATATATCATATTCATGATAAGTAAGACTTGTATTTATCACAGTTGGTCACATTGGAAAACCTCAATGTATTTCATGTAGCAATATACATTTGGAGTGAAGTGGCTGTTGTTATATAGACAAATGTAGTAATCATAATGCATTACCACTGTCCACAATAGAAGTAAAATGAATGGTAGTTAATCTGTGTTTTTTGTTGGATGGAGCAAGAGAAGATCATTGACCAAGGAACCTGGTGGAGATAGCTGAAAGAAAGGCAGAGTGGGGTATATCATAAAATCCCTACAGTGCAGAAGACCATTTGATCCATCAAGTCTGTATTGATCCTCTGACAGAGCATCTTACCAGGCACACCTACCACACTATCCCTATAACCCCATGATTTTACCCCAGTAATCCCCTACCCTACACATCTTGAGAGACTAAGGATCAATATCGTGTGGACAATTCACCTAACCTGCACACCTTTTGATTGTGCTAGGAAATCGGAGCACCCAGAGGAAACCCACACAGACATAATGGGAGAACATGCAAATTCCACACTAACAGTGATCTAAGGCTGGAATCAAATCCAGATCCCTGGCAGTGTGAGGCAGTACTGCTACTGCCATCCATAACATGGATTATAATAGGAGGGATAAAATATACTGATTTATTAAAAAGGAAATCAGGTAATCTTGAAGACAGTAGTGGCAACCAGATCAAAGAAATGCAAACATCAAGAAGCCCGAACTGGATGTTCTCTTCATATCGATATGAACAAAGAACAAAGAAAATTACAGCACAGGAACAGGCCCTTTGGCCCTCCAAGCCTGCACTGACCTAGTTATCTGACTTAACTAAAACCTCCTATCCTTCTGAGGACCATATTCCTCTATTCCCATCCTATTCATGTATTTGTCAAAAAGCCTCTTAAAAGTCACTACCTTATCCGCTTCCACTACCTCCCCTGGCAATGAATTCCAGGCATCCATTGCTCTCTGTGTGAAAAATCTGCCTTGTACATCTCCTTTAAACCTTACTCCTCGCATCTTAAACCTGTGCTCTCTGGTAATTGCCTCTTCTACCCTGGGAAAAAGCTTCTGACTATCCACTGTATTCATGCCTGTCATAATCTTGTAGTCTTCCATCAGGTCACCCCTCAACCTCCATCATTCCAATGAGAACGAACCAAGCTTCTGCAATTTTCCTCATAGCTAATGCCCTCCATACCAGGCAACATCCTGGTAAATCTTTTCTATACCCTCTCCAAAATATCCACATCCTTCTGGTAGTGTGGCAACCAGAATTGAAACTATATTCCAAATTCGGCCTAATTAAGGTTCTATAAAGCTGCAACATAACTTGTCAATGTTTAAACTCAATGCCCCGACTGACGAAGGCAAGCATGCCATATGCCTTCTTGACTACCTTCTTCATCTGCTTTCAGTGGCCTGTATACCTGTACACCCAGATCCCTTTGCCTGTCAATACTCTTAAGGGTTCTGCCATTTACTGTATAATGCAAGTAATTCATTTTAGTATCTAGAGGTTAGAGATCTGCCAATAATGTGATGTGTACTCTGTAGAGGGAGGTAATTGGGACAGTGCAAATTATTCTTTGAAATTCAGTACTCTTTTGTAGGACAAGAAAAAGATTTGACAACATCATTAGAGCAACCAAAGAAAGCAGTCTGCCCCACTGACTTGTTTTTTAACCTTTAATGTGGGAGAGGGTGAGGATGGGGATGATTTTGTGAGGTCTGAGGTTGCTGCATGTTGAAATAAGGAAGATGGATTGATGAGGAGCGAGAAATACAGTGCCCCTTGAGGCATTTTGGTGAAACCCATCATTATCCCAAGGTACATCATTGTTTTCTTTATTGCCTCTGCTTCACAAGACAGAGGGAAGACTTAGCTAAAAGAAGAACCCTGATCTACGATAATGATGGAAACACCAGTATGAAGAGCAATCACAGTTACTTTAAACATAAGTCACCATGAATCTATAATGATCCCCAATGAGCTCTTCAAGCAAAGAAATCAATAAAATGTGATTTACTTCAGATGAGGTAATGTAATCCAATATCTGCACATCCCCTCACTCTGAGGCTCTCTGTCATATTTTGACCTCAGATATGACATCTAACATTGGCAAAGCAATTATGACTGTCTCAGGAGTGTCATTTATCTACGGTAACCTAATATGATTGTTCTACTTTTATTTCTGTAATATCTAAATAGTTTAATAACCTACCTCTTTATTTCCCACAAAAGTTGACAGAAGGGATAAATGGTGAGTAATTTTCAAAATCAGAATTCATTCATAATTGTGACTTTTTGTTTCAGATTGTGTGATTTATACTCAAAGTGACAGGTGTGATTAAAAAGTATAATAATTTGACACTTCTAATTCCAAATTTGCAGCAACAGTACTATATTCAAGGCCGTATCGAATAATTTTGTATACCATGTTTGCTGGGCTTTTGATATGATAAGTTTAACTAAAAAAGAATTACATGGTTCTATTTATCTGTTCAATCATCTGTCATCCAAATTATCTGTTCAATTTTTTTGTTGTGCTGTAGGTATGTATATGGACATGTGGGGTGAAGTTCTTTGGTCTCCTAGCTGCATGTTTCCCATTGGCAGGAGTTGGCGCATTGCTTGCTGGTGATGGGATTCTCTGATCTCACTGCTGTCAATGGGAATTCCTATTGATGTCATCCCATGCTGGTGAGAAACCCATGGGCGGGAGGGTACAGCTGCTGGGACCAGAGAATCCTGCCAGCATGAATGGTCAGAGAATTTTAACCTTGGTGAGCTATGTGTTCAAATTCTAATCAGCAATCTCTGACTGTCTGTGCTGATGTGTGCTATTGCAGACCAGAACACTGCATTTGCCTGAGGAAGACACGGAGTGTTGAAAGCTCGCAATTTTACTATCAAATAAATCGGTTGGATTAAAAATTGGTGTTGCTAAATTCTTACTGAGTTCTTACCACCTCAATCCAACGCCGGCATCTTTACATCATTCAAATTCATTGGCAGTTCAGTGAAATCTGTGGTCCTTGCTAATTCAGTTCCATTCTAGAATTCATAGAATGGTTACAGTACAGAAGGTGGCCATTTGGCTCATTGAGTCTGTGCCAGCTCTCAGTAAGAACAATTTATCCAGTCCCATTCCTCTATGCTTTCTCTGCAGAACTGTGATTTTTTTTTCCATTCCACCTAGGGGTGGTGTGTAGCAGAGTGGTTAGCACTGCTGCTTCACAACTCTAAGGTCCTGGTTCAATTCTGGCTCGGGTCACTGTCTCTGTGGAGTTTGCTCATTCTCCTCGTGTTTGTGTGGGTTTCCTCCAGTATTCCGGTTTCCTCCCACAGTAGAGAGGTGTGCGGGTTAGGTTGGTTGACAATGCTAAGAAATTGCCCCTTAGTGTCTAGGGATGCGTATGTTAGAGGGATTAGTGGGTATAATATGTAGAGATATAGGGGTAGAGCCTGGGTGCGATTGAGTTCGGTGCAGACTCGATAGGCCGAAGGGTCTCTTTTTGTACTGTAGGATTCTATGATACACCAATCCACTTTGAAAGTCACAATTGAATCTGCCTCCACCAAACTTTCAGGCAGTGCATTCCACTTACTGAATAAAATAAATATTTCCTCGGGGTTCCTTTGCTAATTGCTTAAAATTTGAGTCCAATTGTTCATGAGCCTTTTGCCAAGAGCTTCTCAAACTACTTTGATCAGATGTTTTATGATCTTGAACATCTCTAACAAATCTCTCAAACTTTTCCTCTCCAAGGAGAATAACCCCAGCTTCTCCAATCTCTCTGTGTAACTGAAATTCCTCAAACCCACACTGACTGAAAGATCATGGCCAGTAATTTCACAGTTTCCATCAATTACTTCCTTCAACATCCCTGGATAGATCCCATGTACTCCTGATGACAAAGCAAGTTTATGTACAGATGGCCTTTGTAATACTTCTTCATCAAATTTACATAGAACACCACACAACAAGCAGGCCCTTTGGCCCACAAGTTGTGCTGATCATATCCATACCTACCAGGCCATAGAACTATCTGTAACTCCCAATCCCATTAAATCCCATGTATTCATCCAGAAGTCTTTTAAAAGATCCCAGTGAGTTTGCCTTTACCACCACCGACGACAACCGATTCCACTCATTCACCTCGCTGAGTGAAAAACTTACCTCTAACATCTCCTCTGTACTTTCTACCCAGCACCTTAAACTTGTGTCTCTTCGAAGTGACCATTTCAGCCCTGGGAAATAGCCTCCAAGAATTCACCCTATCTATTTAATTCACATCTCAATGATCTCTTCTTCCCCGAGTGATTTTGGCACTATCTTCTTGCTTGGGTAGAGACAGAAGCAAAGTTCTAATCTAGTACCTCACAATATATCCTCTGCCTTCATGCATAAATCCATTTCAGACTCTTATCAGTCTCATCCATCTTCTTGTTCTCCTTTTACTATTTACCTACCTATAGAAGACTTTTGTATTTCCATTTGAGATAACTGCTGGTCTTATCTTATATTCTCCCTTTACCTGTCTTATTTCCTTTTTCACTTCCCCCTCTGATCTTGCTATATTTGGTTTGGACATCCCCCATATTACCAACCTATGCTGCTCTTCCTGGCCCCACATATAAAAATTTTTTGAGCCATTTTGTGAACAGAGTTCAGTGGTTCCTTTAAAGACCCTCTGGTCAGTACTTTGTTGCAGATGGGCAACGTACATCACAGACTTTGCTTGTATGTACTTGAAAATTGCATATCATAATGGAATTCAATTTTCATATTTAAACAGTCTTACACTTAAAATAAGTGGACACTGTTTTCCCATCTACAAGCCAGTGTGAAAACTGTACAAGGAAGCCCTCGATTCACCCAATTATGCACTGATGTGTGTGAGTGCAACTGATTTCCATTTATTGCCAAACATTTAACCCTTGGCATGCTGACCTCCATATTTATTGGTTGCTTTAGTTTCCCTACACCATTGACCAAGTGGTCAAACATACACATCTCCATTGGCAGTGAACCAGGTACGCTGGCTGAGGAGAGTACTCCAACTTTTTAGATGTGCACTGGTGCATCTTTACAAATGCTCCCCATTGACCATGTGGCATGCAGGTCTTGGAGAGAAGTCTGGGACAAGCTCAGGATGGGCATAGTGGTCAAAGCTTGATACTTGGTCAGATTGTGTGGGGAAAGGAAGCAATGGAGACCTGGTCATCTAGGCAGTGGCCAGTATGAGTCACTGTCTGTCGAGATGCAGCGACCAAAAGTGATTGGGCAAAGGGTGAACATTTGGAGACAAAAGCTAACTCTTGATTCTCTCTTTAATTTTGCAGTGATTTGTGTAAGGGAGAGAAGGAGCTTGTGGAATTAGCTTTCATTCTTCTGATATACAGAGAGGAGAAAAGTCACCCACAGACATATCTGGCTTTCCAGAAGAATGAGGAAAACGCAGAGGAAGAAAGGATGGCAGAGTCCTTGCCATAAACAAAAAGGGTACCCCATAGAGTAGTTGGTTGGAGGCATCTTCCATGGCGCAGGGTATACAGAGAGTGCCTGACATTCCTGCAGCTGAGTGAGAACCAGTGTCTGTGAAGGCTTTTCCTGTCCAGGGATATGTTTGTTTGTAATATATATATATAAATGATTTGGAAGAAAATGTAGTCTGATTAGTAAATTTGCAGATGATACAAAAATTGGGGGAGTAGTGGGACATTGAGGAGGTTTGTCAAAGGGATCAGCAGGATATAAATTGGCTGGAGACCTGGACTAACAGATGGCAAATGGAATTTAACCTGGAAAAATATGAGGTAATGTGATTTGGAAGGTTTACTGCAGAAGGAAAGTAAACAGTAAATGGAAGAGCCCCTAGATATATTAGCAGACAAAGGGATCTAGCTGTGCAGTTCTCTGAAGGTAGCAACTTGTATGAGAAGGTTGTCAAGAAGGTGGATGGCATGCCGGCCTTCAGCGATTAGGGTATTGAGTATAGGAATTTGAAAATCACGTTGCAGCTGTATAAGACTTTGGGTAGGCTGAATTTGGAGTATTGTGTACAATTCTGGTTGCCACACTACCAAAGGATGATGATACATTGGAAAGGATGCAGAAGAGATTTACCAGGATGTTGCCAAGTTTGGAGGATATGGACTATGAAGAAAAGTTGAACAAACTTGGATTGTTTTCATTGGAGTGTTGGAGAACCTCATAGAGGTTTGTAAGATTATGATAGACTTGGGTAGAATGGATAGTCAGAGTTTTTTCCCAGGGTTGAAGGGTCACTTACCCGGGGGCATAGGTTAAGAGTGAGGTGGGGGGGGGAGTTTAAAAGAGATGTAAGGGGCAAGTTTTTCACACAGAGTATGGTGAATGCCTGGAACACACTGCCTGGGGAGGTGGTGGAAGCAGATTCTTTAGCAACGCTCAAGAAACATCTGAATACATACTGAATAGGCAAGGATATGGACCATGTAGAAACAAGGAAATAATAGATTAAAGAGGCATTTGTGTTGGCACAGACTTGGTGGGCCAAAGGGCCTGTTCTTTGATCCTTGTACGATGGTTTACTTATGTAACCTTCTGTAGCACTATGGGGATTTAAAGGGCAACCACTGCATGTGCATTGAATGACACAACTGCCCTCAACCTTTATAGAACTGCCTCCTTCCATGGCACCATGGGTGGCCTTTGTGATATCTGGCAAGTCTCTGTATATAAGTGCATCAAAGGAGTGAAGGGCTTTTCGCTCAGATGCACAACTACATCCATTTTGATTAGGATTAGACTAGCTAGGATGCAACATCATGGAGTGCACCCAGGTGTCTGCTTTCTGGATGCTATCAACTGCACTCATGTGTTTTTTGACCACATGAAGCGCATTCTCCAGCTGTGTGCTCACTCCCCCGAGGAGTGTGCATGACTCCTGCATACTGAGCTGCTCTCTGGTCTATAGTCCTTGGAGGCAGGAGATACCCACTGAGGATGTGGCTAGTGACTTCTGTGTGAAGAGGTCAGAGTGCAGCTGAAATCAGATACCTGAAGCTCAAGCTGAAACTTACACTTTGGTGGAACAGATAATGGAGATGCTGAAAATGATATTCTTGTGCCTGGACCAGTCTACTGGAGCCCTGCGTTACAATCCACAGAGGGTATCACGCATGTGATTAACTGAAGTACCCTGCACAACCTAGCACTGCAATGGGGGAGGGGGTCATGTTTCCTCTGATGGGCAGCATGGTGGCACAGTGATTCGCATTGCTGCCTCACAGTACCAGGGACCTGGGTTCGATTCCTGGCTTGGGCCACAGTCTGTGTGGAATTTGCATGTTCTCCCCATGTCTGCATGGGTTTCCCCTGGGCGCTCCAGTTTCCTCCCACAGTTTGAAAGATATGCTGGTTAGGTGTATTGACGTAAACAGGTGTCAGCTGTGGCAACTAAGGGAATTTCATAGAAACTTCATTGCAGTGTTAATGTAAGTCTTACTTTTGACAGGTGATAAGGCAAACCACTGTGGACATCCCATCTCCCCTGTGGGTCGTGTCTTCATCATCTCACTACACCCATTCACCATTCACACAGGCCAGGCATCCTTATCATCTGTACTGGCACGTGTCCCTGTTTACACTCTCTCCATCTGTTTTCATGCAAGATAAACTGGCTCACAAAAGAGGAGAGATCCCAGACAAATGGAGGGATGCCCAACTTTAAAGTCCTCTCAGAATTCAAGGAGAGAACCCTCCAGCCAGCTGGGAGAAATCCACCACTGCTGTGCCAATGGTGCGGTGGGCAGCGATAATCCAAGTATAGAATCAGTACAACATAATCCTTCTGGTCCAAGACTCTCCCACGAGGGGAAGTATCCTCTCAGCATTTACCCTAACAAGTACCTTAAGAATGCTATATGTTTCAATGAGATCACCTCTCATTCTTCTAGATATCAATCAGGTTTGTGAGTCTTTGGAACTCCCGGCCACAGAGAGCTGTGGAGCAGAGTCCTTGCGTATATTTAAAGCTGAGATAGATAGATTTTTGATCAATAGTGGAATCAGGGGTTGTGGAAAAATGGCAGGAATGTGCATGTGAAAAATGTCAAATCAGCTATGATCTTATTGATTGGCAGAGCAGGCTCAAGGACTGAATGGCCTAACCTGTCGCTATCTTTTCTGGTCTTATAAAGTACACGGAAGAAGCTCTAGACTGAGAACCTAGCCTTTCCCTGGTTCAGGAATCAGGTTTTCTGTCAATACAGGAGGACATTTATTCAGAACAAGGAGCCAGAGAGAGGGGGCAATAAGTTAGAGTTTATTTACAGAGGTGGACGCTATCTACACGTGCCTAATTCCTGAAGCTACTCGAGCTTCTTAACATTTATATCACTGCTGTTACGTTTTGGTGCATCTCCAACATTCACAATGGAGATGGAGCCAACTTGCTCTCTACGATGCCTTCAGCAATCCTCCAAGTGTCTATACTCTGGGGCGTCCCTACCTCTGCAGGCTGTGGATCAGAGAATGTGAAGTGCTCACCAGATTGTCACCCTGAGGATTCTCTAAAACTTAATCCTGTCAAGATTTGTATCTCCATGCTGGTGAAGGGTGTGGTTAGAAGCTGTGATTGTCCTTCAATATCCATATCTGAGAAATTATCTTTGTTGGTGTTAGAATTCTCCAGGACCTGGCTGGTGTACTCCCTGAGCTGCTCTTCTGATGTGCCTGAGAGAGAAGGGAGAATTCACTAGTGCCAGGCAGGGGCCTTCACATGGACGAGACCTGGTTCACATCAGTTTGGTGTGATGGATTATGTTGTACTGATTCTATAATTGGATTATCGCTGCCCACCGCACCATTGGCACAGCAGTGGTGGATTTCTCCCAGCTGGCTGGAGGGTTCTCTCCTTGAATTCTGAGAGGACTTTAAAGTTGGGCATCCCTTCACTTGTCTGGGATCTCTCCTCTTTTGTGAGCCAGTTTGTCTTGCATGAAAACAGATGGAGAGAGTGTAAGCAGGGACACATGCCAGTACAGAAGATAAGGATGCCTGGCCTGTGTGAATGGTGAGTGGGTGTAGTGAGATGATGAAGACACGACCCACAGGGGAGATGAAGATGTGTGCGTATGAGAGTGAATGTTGGCGTCACTTGAATGAGTGAGATCCCTGTGGAGATGTGATGGGTTTGTTAGTGTGAGAGTTCACAGTGATGAGAAAAGTGACTTGCTTGGGCAGAACAGAGGGGATCATTCATTTTTTTCTAGCACAGGATGTCTGTCTTCCTCGGCAAAGTATTGACACCTGCCACTGCTGCCTCCACTTCCTGTGCTGGGTTGGTGTCCCAGTCCGATGGCCAGTACGAGAGGAGTGTCTCACAGCATTCTTCCACAGCATCCATCAATTTGTTGAGGGGGGCATCTGAGAACCTGGGGTCAGACTTCCTTGCAATGTGAATAGCTCTGGACCAAGAAGTAGTAGCTGATGAGCACTGGAGAAGCTTTTAAATAAGTAAAGCGCTCAGGTGATGGTGGGGCAGGTGAATCAGAGGCCACCTGCCATGAATCCCATGGCCTGACATTTCTCTCTCAAAATGCCTAACGATATGCCCTGAGAACCCGCCATTGTCACTGGCAGGCTCAACACTGCTTTCCCTGCCTGTTAAATATAGGGAAAGTTCCACCCTCAGGCCAAGGTTTTCTGGTTCCTTCACTGTTGAGCAATACCAGAGAGCTGTTGATTTTTCACATGATGGTGTCTGCCGGTGAAGTGGCTGGAAAATTCCAATCCTGGGTGAGGATAAAATTGAGGAGGCTTTACTAAAAAGGATCAGAGGATGGTGAAGGATGAATATTTTATAGAATGATGAAGGGGATTGAGATCAAGATCTCAAAAGAAGGGAATGTGCTTCAAGTATGGCATAGCTCCAGCTGAGAACTGGGGCTAAATGCTGGATGGCACTGTGACACAATGGTCAGCACCACTACCCTACAGCACCAGGGACCCAGATTGGATTCCCAGTTTGAGTCACCGTCTGTGTGGAATTTTCACTTTCTCCTCATGTCTATGTGGGTTTCCTCCTGGTGCTCCGGTTTCCTCCCACAGTCCAAAAGACGTTCTGGTTAGGTGCATTGGCCGTGCTAAATTCTCCCTCAGTGTACCCGAACAGGTGCCTGAGTGTAACAACTAGGGGACTTTTTTAGGTAACTTCATTGCAGTGTTAATGTAAGCCTATTTATGACTCTAATAAAAATACTTTCTGCGTTAGTCAACAGGGAGGAGTGGAGGGCACAAGGCTGCAGAGTGTTCAGTGCTGGGAGATATCAAGCAAAGGATAGACAAGATGGGAGGGGGAATGGGGGCAGAGGGGTATGAGGGGGAATAGACAAGATGGGAAGGGGAATGGGGGCGGAAGGGTATGAGGGGGGAGGCTGGGGGGAACTCTTATCACTACCATACATCCCCGACAGCTGCTCGAGCATCACATTGGTCTAAACTTTAAGAAGCATGCTCACCTCATCCATGTCCTCATCCCCCACAACCCCAATGTCTCCCCTATCTGCCTGCCCCTCCAGCCATCGCCCACTCTGTTTTCAGAGCACACTGGCTTGAGGGGGAAAAAATAAAGCATTTGTTGCACTCACACATACTGTGAAAAGAAAAAAACCCCAAAGTCTTTTTCCTTGTCAAAGTTGCTGGTTGTATTTTGTTACTCCTCCAGATGGCGCCATTGATCAAGTTTTTAGGATAAAGGCCTGAGTGACAACAATGTCAGTAACAGATGGTGCACAGCAGGAGGGCAGCAATTATTTAATTAATAACCAAGTACAGTGGAGTCAATCACAGAGTCTTACAACCAACATGCAATTGAGAAAGGATTGCCGCTTCTGTAGTGGTCCTTCCTGTTTCTTTATCACTTTCTTTTATTGAGATGCATAATTACATCTAGTGCACTCCATGAATGGTCTACATTAATGGGTCTCTGTCTGCACAAAGAAAGTACTTGGAGAATTTATTTTTAATGCAGTTGTATACACACACACACACACATACACACACACACACAGGCTCATATCAGTTTCATCTCTTTTGACTAACATCAAGCGTAGAATCAAGATTGAGATTGAGCTCTTCTTCTCAGCTGGGATCTTGCATCTTTCTTTTGCAAGTGGATTCAGTCTGAATTTGAATTATTTTATGGAGCAAGCAAGGGAATGGATTAAAGGTTCACCTCGTCCACTCGGTCCATTGGTTCCATAACTCTGAGAAAGGAATAAAATGAAAATAAATTGTTGCATCTCTTGTATGTGGAATGTAATTTTGTCAGGTTGTAAGTGACTCATGGCTGATTTAGCTCTACTCCTTCCCCAACCAAAACATAGGTTTGTCACATTTCTTCAATGGTTTTATGAAGAATTGCACAGTGAAGTTGGTAAGCCATGATGCATGCTAGTTTAAATGTAGATCCTTTAATCGAGATATCAGTGTTTGCAAACTATAGAAATCTATATGTTTAACAAATGTTGTTCTATTTTGTTCTTTTCCTCTTCTTGGAGGAAAAACCCTTTTTACACCAGCCATAGTTAACACAAACTAGTTTTGTTTCAATTCTAATATGTATGGTAAGACTCCTTCAAGACATAACTGGTGTCTTCAGTATGGAACCAAACCTAACAAATGTGAAGTGATTCACTTGTGGTATGCGTAAGTGCGTGAAATGTGACAATGTTTGGTAAAATGTCACTCGCAGCCTAGGAAGTACTGAATAGGGTATAAGAACAAAGGGATCTATGGATTCTGAGTGCAAATCCATAAAAGCAGCAGCATCACAGGTAAGCAAAGCAATTTAAAATGTTATCAAATCACTGTCTATATTTGATTTGATTTCAGGATTTATTATTGTCACATGTATTGGTATACAGTGTAAAGTATTGTTTCTTGCATATTAGAGAGAGAAAGCATATTGGAGTACAGTGGTTTGCACTGCTGCCTCACAAGACCCGAGTTTGATTCCCGGCTTGGGTCATTGTTTGTGTGGAGTTTGCACATTCTCCCCATGTTTGTGTGGGTTTCCTCTGGGTGCTCTGGCTTTCTCCTACAGTTCAAAGATGTGGAAGTTAGGTGAATTGGCAATGCTAAATTCTCCGTCAGTGTACCCAAACAGGTGCCGGAGTGTTTTATCCTACAGGTATTTCGGTCTGCCTTGTTGTCTAACAAGGGGCATGCATGCGATGGGTCGTGAGAGGGCTGCTCTTGGATTTTTCGAGAGTTGCCTAGTGCTTCATGTTGTTAGTGTACGCTTGAACTGGACCATTTGATGGGCAACACGACAGCTCACTGTGCTGTGCAGAGACATGGATTTGGGCCTGTGTCTATGGGAGTTTGCATGTTCTCCCTGTGCTTGCATGGGTTTTCTAAAGGTGCTCCAGTTTCCTCCCACACCCCAAAGATGTGCTCTTAGGCTGATTGGCAAAACAAATCCTTCCTAAATTGTCTTGCAAATTTGGTTCCGTTGCATAGATCTATAAACATAAACATGGATCATGGGTAGAAGTGGGAACATTGAGGTGGTGGCGTGGGCTCGTTGGGCCGAAGGGCCTGTTTCCCGTGCTGTTTCATTTTGTTCTTTGTTCTTCATGGCATCTAGGAGATTTTCACATTAACTTCATTGCGGTGTGAATATAAACCTGCTTGTAACTAGTAATTAAAATTTAACTTTGTTCATAGAATACATAGGGGAGAAACTGAGGGTGGAGAATGTAGTATTACAGTCATCACTAAGATGTAGAAAGAGATCAGCATAATATGAGGTAGGTCCATTCTACCTCATCGACATGAAGCTAACACGAGAGGACATAGCTTTAAATTGAGGGGTGATAAATATAGGACAGATTTCAGAAGTAGGTTCTTTACTTAGAGGATAGTAAGGGTGTGGAATGCCCATTTTGAATAAATGGGCTTATTCAAAATATGCCCATTTGAATAAGGGCATTCAAATGGTCATTGGATAGGCATATGGATAGTATTACAATAGTTCAGGTTAGAGAATCATTAGATTGGTTCCACTGGCCGCCGCAACATTGAGGGCTGAAGGGCCTGTACTGTGCTGTAATGTTCTATGTTCCTGTAGCAAGGAAGAAGCTTTTCTTGAGTCAGTTAGTACAAGCGCTCTCAGATATTTTTTAGTAGTTTCCCTATGGAAGGTGGAAGGGAGGATATCTGGGGTGCGTGGGGTCCTTAACTATGCTGGCTGTTTTTCCAAGGCAGTGGGAAGTATAGGTAGCATCAATGGATAGGAGGCTGTTTTGTGTGATGGATTGGGCTTCGTCCATGACTCTTTGTCGTTTCTTGCGGTCTTGGGCAGAGCAGGAGCCATACCAAGCTGTGATACAACCAGAAAGAATGCTTTCCATGGTCATCTGTAAAAGTTGGTGAGAGATATTTATTCCTAGGAGTACTTAGTCTTCAAAAATAATGAAATAAAACTGGGAAATGTTGGAAATACACAATGGGTCAGGCAGCATCTATGGGAAGAGAAATGGAGTTAGTGTGCAGAGTCCAATGAAGAGCGGAAAATGAGATGAGGAGGAGCACTTAATTCTGTGGAAGGTGAAATGTCAGCTTCCCCACAGTGGGATGAGAATTGGGAAGGAAGTTATTGGCAGTCTAAAGGCGGATTGTGATTCCCAATTGTAATGGATAGGAATCTATTTTTAATGCATTAACATCTCATCCATAGTCATTAAAAAACATGGTCACTAGATTAAATTAAATTAAGTCTTATTAAATTAAATCAACAGTACTCACCACCACCATCTCAAGGGCAAGTAGGGATGGGCAATGAATGCTGGCCAGCCAGCAACACCCATGTCCCATGAATGAATAAAAAGAAAGAAATGGGTATCTTAGATTCACTCCTGGTTAAAGGTGACATGCATCTTAGGAGATAGGTTTCCTGGTGGATTTGGATTGAGCAGAGGCTGCTCTTTTTGTATGTTGGACCAGAGACAAGGAAGCTGAGCTTTTGCACTGATAGCAGGTGATCGAGATCAACAAGTGAGGAGAGGGTGGAAGCAATTCCAGGTCAAAATCCTCCTTCTGGATGACGCTGCTGATTCTCAGGGAATGGGATTATCTGCACAGTGCTGCATTTAAATATTGCATCTGGATATTTGACCTTGTGATGTAGTGATATAGATGGCCCTGTCTCTGCCTGGCCCTGCCACACAAACAAATTAAGTGCCCCTGCCCACCTCATTTCCCATTCCCAGGTACTTCATCCACTAACTCCACTAACTGCCCACTAACTCCATTTCTCTTTCCACAGATGCTGCCTGATTCATTGTGCATTTCCAGTATTTCCCAGTTTTATTTCATTATTTTTGAAGAGTAAATATTCCTAGGAATAAATATCCCTGCAATTAATCTACAATTAAGAACCTACTGATGACCATGAAACTTAAGAGCATAAGAAATAGGAGCAGGAGTAGGCCATCTGGCCTCTCGAGCCTGCCCTGCCATTCTATAAGATCATGGCTGATCTGATACTGGTTCGGTTCCACTCTTAACCGCCTGCTCCCCGTAACCCTTAATTCCCTTATTGGTCAAAAATCCATCTATCTATGACTTAAACATATTTAACGAGGTAGCCTCCACTGCTTCAATGAGCAGAGAATTCAAAAGATTCACCACTTTCTGGGAGAAGTTCCTCTTCAACTCTGTTCTAAATTGACTTCCTCTTATTTTGAGGCTGTGCCCTCTAGTTCTTGTTTCCTTTCAATGTGGAAATAATCTTTTTGTTTCTACGTTGTTTAGCCCTTCATTATCTTATATATCTCTATAAGATCTCCCTTCAGCCTTCTAAACTCCAGTGAGTTCAGGCCCAGTATACTCAATCTCTCCTTGTAAGCTAACCCCCTCATCTCCGGAATCAACCTGGTGAACCTTCCCTGCACTCCCTCCAAAGCCAATATATCCTTTCGCAAATAAGGGGACCAAAATTACACACAGTACTCCAGTTGTGGCTTCACCAGTATCTTATACAATTGCAGCAAGACCTCCCTGCTTTTATATTCCTTCCCTCTTGCGATAAAGGCCAACTTTCCATTTGTCTTCTTGATCACCTGCTGCACTTACAAGCTGAGTTTTTGCGATTCATGCACAGGAGCCCCTGGGTCCCTCTGCACAGTAGCATGTTGTAATTTTTCACCATTTAAATAATAGTCCATTTTACTATTATTCCTTCCAAAGTGGATAACCTCGCACTTGCCAGTATTATATACCATCTGCCAGATCCTTGCTCACTCACTTAGTTTATCCAAATCTTTCTGCAGACTTTCCGCCTCCATGCAATTTGCTTTCCCACTCATCTTTGTGTCATCCGGAAACTTTGTTACCCAACACTTGGTCCCCTCCTCCAGACCGTCTGTGTATATGGTAAATAGTTGGGGCCCCAGCACCGATCCCTGTGGTACTCCAGTAGTCACCAACTGCCAACCGGAAAAGCACCCATTTATTCCAACTTTCTGCTTTCTGTCACACAGCCAATCTCCAATCCACGCTAACACTTTACCCCCAACACCGTGTACCTTAATCTTATGCAGCAACCTTTTGTGAAGCATCTTATCGAATGCCTTCTGTAAACCTAAGAGCACCATATCCACTGGTTCCTCTCTTCAACCGCACTCGTTACATCTTCATAAAAATTCAATAAATTTATCAAACATGACTTTCCCCTCATGAGTCCATGCTGCATCTGCTTGATTGAACCACTCTTTTCCAGGTGTCCTGCTATTTCTTCCTTAATGATGGATTCCAGCATTTTCCTGACAAT
The DNA here is from genome assembly GCA_024679065.1 of Sphyrna mokarran. Lineage (NCBI taxonomy): Eukaryota > Metazoa > Chordata > Chondrichthyes > Carcharhiniformes > Carcharhinidae > Sphyrna > Sphyrna mokarran. The sequence goes on along the minus strand of JAGIQG010000001.1, from coordinate 55,701,140 downwards.
GGGCATTAAGCTAACTGGTTTGTAGTTACCTGCCTTTTGCCTATCTCCCTTTTTAAATAGTGGCGTTACATTAGCTGAATGGCTGAATGGTTGAAATCATTGTTGATTGTCAGAAAAACTCATCTGGTTTACTATTGTTCTTTAGAGAAAGAAATCTGCCATCCTTACCTGGTCTGGACTAAATGTGACTTCAGAGCCACAGCAATGTGGTTGACACTCAACTGCCTTGGGCAACTAGAGATGGGCAATAAATGCTGGCCAGCCAGTGACACCCATTTCTCACAAATGAGCAAAACAAAATAAAATAAATTAAATGGAAGAAAAAAATAAAAGGGGCAGCCTGTTTAAAAGGGGTTGGGTAACTGTCCGAAGGAAATAAAACAAAGTATAAATAAAACTTAAAACATCAAATTAAAATGTGATTAAAAGGGTCAGTGAAACACTCCATTGCATGAGGGGCCCAATGGGCATGACGGCCTTGATGGTGCCTCTGGGACTCCGCTTGCTCCTTCTCCAGAGACACCCGCCTGTGAATGTAGCCATGGTTAAGGGGCAGACAGTTGAGTTGGATGACCCCTTTGGTCGCCCGCTGCCCGGGATCTGTTTATGCCACCCAGCAGGCTTGGCCCCTGAACTGTGCACAGTTAATTGGCTGGCTGCGAGGTGATTGCCTTCGAGGGGAATTCCTGCTGTCAGCTCACTCACTGCTGCATTAGATTCCACTGAAACATTATAGGTCGATGGCCCATTATCAGGACTGAGGCACAACAAAGTGGAAAATCCCTTCTCGAATATTTGATTTAACATTAAATTGAATTTATTTAATATTTTATTGATTAAATATTGTCGCATGTATTGGGATACAACGAAAAGTATTGCTACTTGTATGCTATACATATAGAACTTATCATTCATAGAGCACATGAGGCCAAGGAAAGAAGAGGGTGCAGAATAAAATGTCACAGATAAGGTGAGGGGAAAGATCAGAAAATAGTTAGAGTACAGTTTTAGCATCATAGAATGAGAGTAAAAGATGGAATTAGAGGGTATGCTGGGGACTGGTTGTAAGAAGTTGCCATGTTCCTGTGCCATCTAGTTCACTTAGGAGGGCAATCTGACACTCTTAAGTAATGGTGGAATGTCACACTGTTTAAAATTTCTTTAGAAGAAAAGGACTACCTCTTCAGTTGCATGAGGCAGAATTTAGCAGTATTCTGAGGCTTGCAGCAGCCACATTTCAAACCCCTTAGTCACAGGCTGCCATGTGAAGTTTACACAAATCCTGTTAAATATACCAACTCAGCTAATGGTCTGGGGACCTGGGTTCGAATCCTGCCCCAGCAGGTGGTGGAATTTGAACTCAAGAAAAAATATCTAGAATTAAGAATCTATTGATGACCATGGAAAAATACCATCTCGTCACTAATGTCCTTGAAGGAAGAAAATCTGTCTTCCTTACCTTGTCAGCCCTACATGTGACTTCAGAGCCTCAGCAATGTGGTTGACTCTCAATTGCCCTCAGGCAATCAGGACAATAAATGCTGGTCAGACAGAGATGTCCATGTCCTACGACTGAATAAAAAAAGTGGTGTGGCTGATACCAGAGACTCCACGTAAGAATTCACAACATTTCACCCTGGATGAAAATCTAGGCAGCAGGAATGGTAGTGGGTTGTTTCCAATCAATGCAGCACCTCTGACAATTGCAGATAGACAGTGATGGAATGGCAATATTGACAGTTTGACATTGTGCATCTGTTGTATGCAGAATCCTAAAAGGCCACATGAGTGTCAATAATGATGACCTGAACTTTATGCAAATTCTGCTATTGGAAAGAAAGAACATTAACTCTAATGCTGCCGGTGTTGGTTGCTCTGGAAAGATTTGCACTAATAAAGTGTCGTTCATCTATTTGATACACCTATGCACCGTACATTGACTGATATTGTTAAAATCTTCTTTGCTATGCCGGATTGGGTCTCAGGAATAAACATTGAGCGGTATGGAGACCTTCAAATTGCTCGGCAGTGCTATGACTGCAAATGAGCTATGCCGCAAGTCCCAGCCTGGAACGACCACATTGTTGTGCTGGGCTTTATCCCAGTACAACTTGCACAAATATCAGAAGACCAGTGCAACACATTGTTGAATTTTAAATGCAAATTGAGTTTCTGAGAACTTTTGCACTTGTTTATAAAAATCACAAGTAAGTTAGCCGCAACTCCTAAACATGCCAGTACTGCTCCGAGTGCAGTCTTTTCCTCATTGGGAAGACTAAATGCAGATTGGATGACCTCTTTTTGGAATACTAAGATAGAAGCAAAATATTGCGGATGCTGGAATAAGAAACAAAATTAGAAAATGCTTGAAAATCTGAGCAGATTTGGTAGCATCTGCGAAGGAAAATGATCTGTTTGACACAGTCTTCCAAACTCAAAATGTTGACAGTGTTCTCTCTCCACAGATACTGTCAGACCTGCTGAGATTTTCAAGCATTTTCTATTTTTGTGCCTTGTGTAATAGTTTTGTTCAATCGGCAAGCATGACCCTGACCTTCATGTCATTTGCTATTTTTGTAAAAGCACAAAATCATAGAATCCTATAGTGCAGAAGGAGACCATTCGGCCCATTGAGTCTGTACTGACCATATTGCCATCCAGGCCCTATTCCTATAACCTCAGGCATTTATCCTAGCTAGTCCCTTTGACACTAAGGGTCAATTTAGCATGACCAATCCACCTAACCTGCATATCTTTGGAGTGTGGGAGGAAACAGGAGCACCTGGAGAAAACCCACACTGACACTGGGAAAACGTGCAGACTCTGCACAGACAACGGCCCCAGCCAGGAATCGAACCCAGGTCTCTGGCAGCAGTGCTAACTCAGTATCTTGCTTTCATGCCCAAATATCTATCCTTGGCCTGCTCCAATGCTCCAGCAAAGATCAACAAAACCTGGATGAACAGAACCTCATCTTCCAATTAGATACGTTACAGCCTTCTGGACTAAGCATTGAGTTCAGTATCTTTTGATCTTTTGACACTTTCTAAGATATCTCATTTATTTATTGTCTCAATGTAAAAACCCTACCTCCCTCAGTCCTTTTCCCCACCCCAGTAGGCCGTCTGTTTTTTTAAGGTTGCAACATCTTGTTGCAAACTCTTCCAGCTACAGTTTAAATATGCAACTCATTTTTCTCTCCAACTTCAAAGAGTCAAATGAACTTGAAACATTCACTGTGTTTTCTCTCCCGACAGATCTGCTGAGCTTTTCCAGCATTCTTCATTTTTGTTACAAAACTTGCTAATTCCTCAGCAGGAATCACTCATCATTGAGAGTTTTGGTTAATTGTGTTCATTTACATGCCCAAGGAGGCTGTTTAATTAAGCTTTTTCTTAGGTGAAGTCTTCTGACTTTGGCATAACATCCAGATCAATCCCCACACGTGACTCCCACCATACTTCTGTCCCCTGGGTCTCTTCCATTCCCCCCGACTAATCATCCCTATAGCCCCCACTGCCACCCCCAGCCACAAGGCATTCTTCCTCCCACCCCTCACAACTGACTGTCCTGACTCTCATCCACTTCCTCTTTGACCCAATTCCCCCAAGCTGAATTGCTCAATCCAATTGCGCTCCCCGGGATCTGATCAACATACACCCCTCCACCCCCCATCCCTGCACCCTCCCTGCCCCCATTCCAACCCAACTAAAATCCTCTGATCAAACCTCTGACCCTGTCAAACCTACCCAATGCCCCAGCCTCACCTTCCTTGACCTAGCCAGATAGTCCCCCGGACCCTCCACACTACCTATATTTTCAATTTACTCCTGACATCCAACACTGAGTGCTCCCGAACCCTCTCAACCTTCCCCAACCCCTCCTGACCCCGAACCCAATTCCCTTGGTCTTTGACCTCCACCATCTCCAATCTCTAAGCCCCATCCCCAACCTTCAATTTCTCCTAACTCCTTCCAACATTTGACCCTTCCAACCATCCAAATGCCATTCACTTATCCTGGTTTTTTTAGGGACCGGATCAAAAACTCTGAGGTATAATATGAAATTAGACTAGACCCCAATAATTTCTGGCTTTGACATCAATGCAAGGATGAGGTGTTTCACTCCAGGGGTGATTCTATTGATCCACTAGGAAGTTTTATTAAAATAAAACTTTATTTAACAATACAGTTTAACTATAACAAAAAGAATTAGTATAACTTTTGCCAATTGAAATCTTAGACATAACAATAACGCTATTAGTTCCAATATAAGCAATATTCCTCATAGCTGTAAACTCCTCTTCAAAATCAGTTAGCAAATAACAGGCTTATGTGCTTGTAAGCGAGCTGCTAATCTTCAGCCTTTAGAGAAAGATACCTATTTTCCACCAGGTCCCAAACTGTAGTCTCCAGAGAGAGAGAAAGGAGTTCTCATACCTTGAAGACTCAAGCAGGAAACTGCCTGCTTGTCTCTGTAAGTATAGCTCCTCTCATTAGTACATGACTCTCTCTTGTGAATGAATCTAATCAAACCCTACTCTGAATGCTCAGGGGAAACCCAAAAAATAAACAAAATTGCATTCGCTCAGATTAAGATCAAATATTTGTCTACATTCTCCACACATGGGTTGCCTGGAGCAGACAAAGTGGGACCATTTAAACAGAGTTGAATTTTAACATACCTTTCAGAAGAAACATGATATAAATACATTTCTAAAAGACAAACTGCACACCTTCTCTCTGGCCTGTCAGTTTCACAGGGCCCTTTAAACATTCTTGCTTTACAGCAATTAGTGCAGTAAAAGTGGGGTTGTGATATCCCTGAATCTGATACTGATTGCCTACATTGCAGCCCCCAGGAACCTTTTCAATGCAGGCTCCAAACAGCTGTAGCCATCAGAAGTTTCAGCACAGGTTTCAAGAACAGAGGAGAGGCCCAGTAAATATTCAACAGAGATGTTTCAGATGATTTATGATAGGTTCTGTTTAGGATTAAAATCTTGTAATTCCAGTGACCATCTTGTTGATGCTAGTTGGGAGTTTAGATCTCATGTTAGACCTGACAGCTCACAGCCAAAAAGACTTTGATAGTATTAATTTGTACTTGGAATTAACCTACACTGCATTATTGGTGTAAAATATAAGAAATCTCCCTTGCTTCATTAGCATTTACTAAAATCTGATATTTAAATACAGCTCCCAACTATTTTCTTGACTAAAGGATATGCTTTCTTTCTAATGAATTAGGCATAGAGGTCTTGACAGTAAGTAGCTTAATGCATCAATTGAAACAGCAAGCAGGCTAGCACCATGTGAAGTAGTAAGGATTCATTCGCCAATACCACAGACCATAGTTTCTAGATTAATATGTTCACACCAATTTTCGAGGGCTAAGTGAAAATGAGAGCATATCAATGTACAAAACTTTCCTGTCGAATACTCAGAACATTTCAGGCAAATTAAACAATCTTTTTTCCATCCTTTATTATTATTTCTAACAAATCCAGATCACAATCATCTCTTTTCTCTGGATGAATATTGTTGAAAGTTTTTAGTAATTTCTTGATTAAGAAAAGGAAAAGAGAATACGAATGCGAACTAGTAAGGAACATAAAGGTTGACTTGAAAGAATCATGGAATTCATAGAATCCCTACATTACAGAAGAGGCCATTTGGCCCATTGAGTGTGTACCGACCACAAACCGACTTAAGCCCTACTCCAATAACCCTATGTTTTACCCTGCTAGTCCCCCTGACAGTAAAGGTTAATTCAACGTGGCCAATCAACCTAACTCACGCATCTTTGGACTGTGGGAGGAAGCTGAGTACCTGGAAGAAACTCACGCAGACACTGGGAGAAATGCAAACTTCACACAGAGGCCAGAACTGACCCGAGTCCCTGGCGCTATGAGGCAGCAGTGCAAACCACTGTGCCACCATGCCATCCCTTTATGTATGTGAAAAGAAAACGATTAGCTCAGACAAATGTGAATCCATTACTGGTGGGGATGGGAGAATTTATAGTTAAGAATAGGGAAATGATGGAAAAACTAAACAGTTACTTGGGCGGGGATTTTCCAGTTTTTATTTTCAGTGGGAATTCTTGGTCCTGCTAAAGATGAACCTCTGCTATGGCAGATTGCCCAGCAGCATGGCCAGTGAGCAACACAAACGGCCATTGACTTCAGCAGGACTGGAAGACAGCCAATGGGTGATTGGACAATCCTGGCCTTTGTAGATGCTATCATGGAAGAAAGTACAAAAAATCTGCAAAAATTCTAGGCAACTAAGAAATTGGTGAAACTGAGAAAATAAAAGAAATCAGTATCACTAAAAAAGCATGCTTGAAAAGTTTCATCCCAGAATGTTGAAGGTGGTGGCTTAAGAGACAGTGGATGCCTTGATGGTTAGCTGTCAAAATTCTGTAGATTCTGGAAAGGTTCCTGCGGACTGGAATTAGCAAGTGTAACCCCACTATTTAAAAGGTAAAGGGAGAATGGAGAACTAGAGACCTATTACTTTGCTATCACTGGTAAGGGAAACATTAGAATGTCTTAGGAAGGACATGATAACTTCATTTAGAAAGGAATGTAAAATTGGTCAGAGTCAGCATGAATTTATGAAAGGAAAATCACATTAGGCAAATTTGTTGGAGCTTTTTGTGGATGTTATTTGTAGCATAAATAAAGGAGAACCAATGGATGTAGTGTATTTGGATTTTCATAAGGCATTTGATAAAGGCTCATGCAAGAGGTAGTGAATAAAATTAGAGCACGTGGCATTAGGAGGAAACATACCATTGTTCTGCACGACAACATTCTGATGAGACAGGGAAGTTTTGGGAGGTTACAAGAAGTGTGTGCGCGAAAGGTGGAATAAATCTACTCAAAAGAAAAAGAAACGTGTACAAAACGTTCAGGGAGTTAGGTAATGTTAGGTACCTAGAGGCATATATGACTTGTAGGAAGGAACTTAAGAAGGAAATTAGGAGAGCCAGAAGGGGGCATGAGAAGGCCTTGGCAGGTAAGATTGAGGAGAACCCTAAGACATTCTACAAGTATGTGAAGAGCAAAAGAATGAGATGTGAAGGAATAGGACCTATAAAATGTGACAATGGGAAAGTTTGTACAGAACCAGTATAAGTAGCAGAGGTGCTCAATGAATACTTTACTTCGGTATTCAAGGTAGAAAAGGATCTTGGTGGTTGTAGTATAGGCTTGTGGCGGACTGAAAAGCTTGAGTATATGGACATTAAGAAAGAGAATGTGTTGGAGCCTTTGAAAAACATCAAGTTAGATAAGTTGCCAGGACTGATGGAATGTACCCCAGGTTACTGTGGGAGGCGAGGGAAGAGATTGCATCATCGATGGAGGCAGGAGAGGTTCTGGAGGATTGGAGAATTGAGGAGATAGTTCCTATATTCATAAAATGGAATAGAGATAGCCCACTGAGTCGAACCTCAGTGATTGGTAAGTTAATGGAGAAGATCCTGAGAGATGGGATTTATGGGCATTTGGAGAAGTATAGTATGATCAAAAATAGTCAGCATGGCTTTGTCAAAGGCAGATCGTGACTTATGAGCCTGATTGAGTTTCTTGAAGATGTGACTAAATACATCAACGAAGGACGAACCGTAGTTATGGTATATATGGGCTTCAACAAGCATTCAGTAAGGTCCCCTATGCAAGGCTTATTGAAAAAGTGCAGGGGCATAGGATCCAAGGGGATATTGCTTTGTGGACCCAGAACTGGCTTGCCCACAGAAGGCAGAGAGTGGTTGTAGATGGGTCTTTTTCTGCATGGAGGTCAGTCTCCAGTGGAGTACCCCAGGGATCTGTTCTGGGACCCTTGCTGTTTATGACTTTTTATAAATAATGGATGAGGAAGTGGAGGAATGGGTTGGTAAGTTTGCCAATGACACGAAGATTGGAGATGTTGTGGATAGTGTGGAGGGGTGTCAGAAGTTGCAGCGAGACATAGGATGCAAGACTGGACGGAGAAGTGTCAGATGGATTTCAACCCTGATAAGTGTCTGGTGGTTCATTTTGGTAGGTCAAATGGGATGAAGAAATATAATATTTAGCAGTGTGGAAATCAGAAGGATCTTAGGGTCCACGTTCATAGGGCTCTCAAATCCGCTTCGCTGATACAGGATGTGGTTAAGAAGGCGTATGGTGTACTGGCCTTCATCAATCAAGGAATTGAGTTTAGGAGTCAGGAGATAATGCTGCAGTTGTATAAGACCCTGGTCAGACCTCACTTGGAGTACTGTACTCAGTTTTGGTTGCCTCATTGCAGGAAGGATGTGGAAGCCAGTGAAAGGATGCAAAGGAGATTTACAAGGATGTTACCTGGATTGGGTGGCATGTCTTATGAGGATAGGTTGAGAGAGCTTGGTCTTTTCTCCTCGGATTTATGAATGATGAGAGGTGACCTGATAGAGCTGTATAAGATGTTGAGAGGTTTTGATTGGGCGGATTTTCAGAGGCTTTTTTCCAGAGCTGAAATGGCTGCCACAAAACGACACAAGCTTAGGGTGCTGGGGAGTAGGTACAAAAGATAAGTTTTTCACTCAGAGGGTGGTGGGTGCATGGAATTGGCTGCCAGCAGTGGTGGTGGAGGCGGATTTGGTAGGGTATTTTAAGAGAGTTCTGGATGAGTACATGGGACTTAGTAGGATTGAGAGTATAGGTAAGCCTAGTAGGTAGAGACGTTCAGCGCAACTTGTCGGCCGAAGGACCTGTTTGTGCTGTAGTTTTTCTATATTATATGTTTTATCAAACTTGTGAGGAGAATACAAGGAGGCTTCTAGAGGACTTTTACAGGCTAAGTGAATGGGCCAAAACATGGCAGATGGAATATAATGATAGAAAAAACAAGAAGGAAGAATATCTCTTAAACTATAAGAGATTGCAAAGCCTTGATGTCCAAAAAGACTTAATTGCCTTTGTTTGTGAGTCATTACAAATGAACATGCAAATGCAGCAAGCAATTAGGAAGACATATAATCAGAAGCTTTTTCCCAGGGTAGAAGAGTCAATGATAGTCAGATGGAAGAGTCAATTACTAGGGGGCACAGGTCTAAGGAGTGAGGGCAAGGTTTGAAGGAGATATATTGTTGAAGTGGAAATTTTCCTGATTCTTGACTGTGGTAGAAAGACTCAACAAAGTTCGTTCCGACAAAATAACTTGTCTTCATTTACAAAACACTGCAGGCAGTATTAGCAAAAACTTGAATTCAGAGAGCCATCGTTATGACTGGCTAATAATTTGTCAAGTCTGCACTAACATAAAGAATGTGTTCAGTATTTATACATAATCATTATCATTTTGTGTAACCAGAGTTTATTGAGGAATTCAATCAGTAATAGCATTATAAGCAATGTCATAAATCATGGTACAACCTGCAGATCTCCTAGAACTTTTTGTCTCATCAGTCATATCTTTATCTTTCCTTTTGACAGAACAGAAGAAGGTTGGTGATTCCTTCATCCCTGACCTTATCTTGTCTTACTCATACAGCTCTAGGTCATGTGGAGTCAGCCTTATGAGATCTTACCGAGGTTAGGCACAGCTTAACCTTCTCTGGTCTTATTCATGTCTTAAGTTATGCGGGGTCAGTTTTATTAAGTCTTATAGAGGTCTGACATTTTGGAATAGCTTAATCAGCTTTTCTTATTTTGTATCAAATACTTGATCAATTTTCCTTTCATGTCATTACTTCATTTGTACAACTTCACAATATAGGTAGATTTTTTATACAGAGAGTCATGGGTGCCTGGAACTCATTGCTGGGGGAGGTAGTGGAAGTGGATACGGTAGTGAATTTTAAGGGCATCTTGACAAATACATGAATAAGTGGGAATAGAGGGATATGATCCCTGGAAGGGTAGGGGGTTTTAGTGAGGTAGGGCGTTGTCGGTGCATGATTGGAGGGCCAAAAGGCCAGTTCCTGTGCTGTAATTTTCTTTGTTCTTTGTTCATATGATATGCTGGTTTTTATTGCAATGAGATTTGAGTACAGTATTAAAGATGTCCAGCTGCCATTATATAGAGCCTTGGTGAAACCTCATTTATTGTGCACAGTTTTGGTTTGTTGATTTAAGAAAGGATATGCTTGCCATAGAAAGAGTGCAATGGGGTTCACCAGATTACTCCCTGGAAATGGCAGAATTGTTTTATGAGGAAAGATTTGGAGATTGAATCCGTAGTCCCTAGAGTCTCAAAGAAGGAAGGGTGGCCACATTGGAATTTTCTTCACAGAGCATGACAAGGTGGATATGGATAAGATGTTTCCCTAGACTGATGAATTAAAACCAGAGGACAAAAGGTCATTTAAGGCCAAGTTGAAGAGGAATTTCTTCACTCAGAGGGTAGTGAATCTTTGGAATTGTCTATCTCAAGAGCTGAATCACTGAGCATGTTCAAGACAGAAATCAATAGATTTCTGAAGACCAATGACATCAAAGGACCTGGAGATAGTGAGAAAGTGGTGTTGAGGTAGATGATCAATCATGATCAAACTGAATGATGGAACAGGCTCGATGGCCTACTCCTACTCCTAAGGAATCGTAAGAGACTGCAGCAAATCAAGGTAGGGAGAAATTTAAAATGTGGTTGAGAATTTCAAATGAATCTGGATCCTATACTAATGGAGCTCTTACTCTCCACTTTTTTCCATAGTCTCTACCCCTTGTGCTTGCAAACCTTTAAAACCCATTGAGCAACATATTCAATGTTTGATCTTCTCTTCGATCTGATCTTTTCAATTCAGGTGATGCCCGGAAAACAGATTTTGGGTTTTCAATTCATAATAAATATTATTTAGTATTGTTAAGCAAGGTGTTTTCCAAACATCTTTGAATGATTGAAACAGGATCCTTATCATCATGAAAAGATATCCAGTAAATTATTTGTTTCTATGTTACAAATAAGAAATAAAAATATATTTGAAATAGCAGGAATCTACAATGGCAACATTACCCCTTTAACTCTACTACAATTTGCTTAACTGTTCTACATCAAAGCGGTTGCCATGAAGCCAAGAGAATCACAGTCAGAGGCTAAAGATAAATTTCAAATCCTCTAATCTGTCAACAATAATGAACTTCAAGCTGTGGGAGTAACCAGGTCTTACCAATGCTGCATTCTGAGCTGATTCATCTGATGCCAATACAGTCCATGGTGGCCATAAATTCTTGACAAATGCACACCTACCTTGTTGTTTCTGAATACTGCTGCTTTGAGCCTGGTCATAGCATTAAACCTCTGCTGAACAATGTGCCCTGACACTGGAATCAATTCCACTCTTTTTTTTGTAACCTCTGCCAAAGTTATGTTAAGAAAAACAGCATGTCTAACATTTGAATACTATTAGTAAGATTAAGTACAGACTGAAGTGATCAATTTGATTTGATTTATTATTGTCACATGTATGAATATACAGTGAGGAGTATTGTTTCTTGTGTGCTATACAAACTAAACATACTGCTTTTAAAGAAGGAAAGGAGAGAGTGCAGAATGAGGTATTACAGTCATAGGGTGGAGAGAAAGATCAACTTAATGTGAGGTAGATCCATTCAAAAGTCGACTAAACAAGAGGGAAGAAGTTGTTCTTGAATTGTTGGTACATGTCCTCAAATTTCTGTATCATTTTCCTGGTGGAAGAAGGTGGAAGAAAGTATGTCTGGAGTGCACAAAGTCCTTAATTATGCTGGCTGCTTTTCTAAGGCATCAGGAAGTGTAGATAGTGTTAATGGGTGGGATACGTTATCCAATATGCCAAATACTATTAGGAACATGATGGTTTCAGTGCTGCTATGATTGGAAATATTATTCGCAAAGAGTCAGAGGCTGGAGATATGGGAAAAAGATAAATATTGCTGGGTTTTATTTGATTATGTTTGGAGATTTATGCAGAAGGTGGAATGGAGCCTGTAATGAGTTAGGTTGTACACTGTAGAAGCAGCTGGCATGATTTACTGTCTGGTTCCTCATGGGACTCTCCACAGATCAAACGCTCAGTTGAAATGATTTGAATTGATTTATTGTCATATGCATTGGAATACAATGAAAAGTATTGTTTCTTGTGAGTTGTTACAGATGAAACAATGTTCATAGAGTACTCAGGGGAGAAGGGAAAGATAGAGTGCAGAATATAGTGTTGCTGTTACTGAGAGGGTGAAGAGAAAGAATATCTTAATTGTGAAAGCACCATTCAATGGCAGCAGGGCAGAAAGTGAGGTGGAGGTATGTCTGTGGATATTTAAGCATTACCTTTCTACAATCAATATCCCCAAGTCTCATGTGCGCCCTCGTGGCTACCAGGGCCTGTTTGAAATTTCTGGTGGGTATGACAACCCAAGTAGGCTGTAATAAGTCTCAGCATTTAGTTTATTGTAACTGCCAATAGGCTATTAATAAAATTCCACATGAAAGATAATTAATTAAACTATAAGCTACAGTGATTCAGGATCATCCCTTGGATTGAATAAATAAAACTGGCTGATGGTTAGGAAAAAATCAATACCTATTAGCAGAGTAAAGTCAGAGTGAAAACCATAGGATTCTCCAGGGCTTGCCGTTAGAATCAATACTCTTCCAAATGAATTTAATTTTGTCCTGAAATCACAATGTTCTGCAACTTTCCTAAGCCTTGCTATATATGCCGCAATGTTCTCCCCCGAGGCTCTTCCCATTGAATTAAATGTAAATGTTTGTAGAATCATGAAGGGCTTGGTTTGGTAATGCTCTTTCACTAACTGTACAATTTCTGTAAAGAAGCTTGCATTAGGACCTCATTCGGGAAGCTTAGACACAGATTAAATTATAGGTATGCGTTTCACAGATGCTTAGTGATATCACCTTTCTCTTTCCCTTCTCTTCAATTTTATTGGCTTTGAAAAAATACTCTAAATGCTCAATGCACTGTACCCAATCGTCAGCAGAGGAGTAAAAGGGGTCCAAATACAGGCATCCTTACAGCTATTTTTTACTTTGCAAGCTTGACTTCAACTGGACAGGTTCTATACTGACGATGTTACAAACACACTTGTAAGTGTGAATCATAGAATTGTAAAATCATTACAGCACAGAAGAAGGCCCTTGTAGCTTTCTGAAAAAACAATTCAGTTGGTCCCATTCCCTTGCCTGTTCCACATAATACAGCAAACTCTCCTCTTCAGGGTTTATCCAATTCTCTTTTGAGGGTGTGCTGTCTGGCCCCTTTAACAAAAAGGATGGGGGCATCTTCTGAAATGGCCACATGATCTGGGTTGATTTGGGGATTAACTCCAGCTAGTTTGGGCTTGTCCCAGCAGTTAGATCCTGGAGATATAATATAAGCATTGAATTTGCGTTGCTCTGTATGTAATTGTTACTGTTAATAAATGTTCTTTGTTCAATAATAGCTGATTACTACGTTAGGCGATGAGGTAAAAAGCAGCAGGTGTGTTTGTAAGATTGTCAGTATAGAACCGTCCCATTGAAGTCAAGCTTGCAAAGTAAACAATTACCATAAGGATGCTTGTATTTGGATCCCCTTTGATTCTCCTGCTGAGGATTGGGTACAGTGCATTGAGCATTTAGAGTATTCCTTGAAAGCCAATGGTATTGAAGAGGAGGAAAAAAAGGTGATATCATTAAGCAGCTGTGGGACACATACCTATAATTTAATCTGTATCTAAGGTTCCCAAACTGTCCTGATGCAAGCTCCTTTACAAAAATTGTACAGTTGATGAAAGGGCACTATCACACCAAGTCCTCCATGATTCTACAAAGATTTACATTTAATTCAATGGCAAGAGCCTCAGGGAAGAACGCTGCAGCATATATAGCAAGGCTTAGGAAAGTTGCAGAACATTGTGAATTTGGGACAAAATTAAATAACATGCTGAGGGATCAATTGGTTTGCAGAATAAATGATGAGGTCACACAGAGAAAGTTGCAGGCAGAAACTGAGATTGATTTAGAAATGTTGCTGGAAAAAGGTTTAGTAATGGAAAGTGCTGAGAAGGACACTCAGGAACCTCAGAGTGTGCAAAATGATGTGTTCTAACAGTTAGGGCATGAAACTGAAGACAGCAGTAGCATCAGAATTAAAACTATTAGTTTAAACCAGGAAACAGATGTAGACTGCTTTGTGTGCCATTGAAAGGGCCATTGAGGCATTGATGTAAGAATAAGCAAAGCTGTCTAGTAACAATCAAATGGACAGCTTGAAACTAGTAAGTAGTATTGAAGATTTTACAGTGAATGATCAGTCTTTAGATGAATAATATTAAAATAGGCAAGGTAGCCTCCCATTACAGTGGTGTTATTTGTTAATGGCAGACCATTAAGAATGGAAGTAGATACAAAGCTGTCTGCTCCCAAAATAGGGGAGCTGACCTACAGGTTTCTTTGAAAAGGGGTTCAATTTCTGAGGTTGAAGAACACCTCAACTAGATTGCTCCCTACTCAAGGGAGGCTATTGAGATTATGGGGATGACCAAAATACCAGTGATCTCTGGGTTGTAATCCACCCAACTCCCATTAATCATGAAGTCTGGCTGAGGACCAAGCTTGATGGGCTGTGACTGGTTCCATGAAATTAAACTCAACTGATTGGAATTTTTTTACATTAAGGAACGAGGCCTGCATAAAGTAATCTGGAGATATCAGGACATTTTTCAGGTGAACTTGGGAACATTTAAAGGTGTAAAGGCAAAAATTCAGGTAGACACAGAAACCACGCCCAATTTTTTCAGTGCTAGACTTGTGCCTTATGGTTTGTTGGAGAAAATTGAGACAGAGCTAAAAAGGCCAGAAGAACTTGATATGATCCAACAGGTTCAGTTTGGAATAACATCGTCTATAGTACCTGTGATAAGACCAGATAAAATAGTCTGCATCTTCAGAGACTATAAATTAACAGTGAACCAGGCAGTAGGCCTGTACAAATACCCCATCTGAAAGCTAGAGGATTTATAGCAAGACTGTTTGGAGATCAATCATATACCAAATTGGATATGAGTCAAACATACCAACAAATGGAGTTGGCTGATGTTTCCAGAGGCTTCATCACTCATTACACTCATAAGGGATTATACCAGCTTACACACCTGCCATTCGACATTGTGGCATCTTTCAAAAAACCTGGAGAGCCTAATGCAGGGCTCAAAGCATGCTCTTATAAATTTGGATGATGTACTGATTAATAGAGCAACTGAGGATGCATATTTGGCTAATCTAGAAGAGGCACTGAGAAGATTTTAAGAGGCAGGAGTTCATTTGAAAAGAGAAAAGTTATCTTTGTGTTTGGAGATGTGAAGAAGGACTTTAAGGTATCTTTGAAGTCTTTTAGAAGCATCCCTTGTTCCTACATGGACTGGAAGAGCTGGGTGAGCTTTCTGAACAATGGTATTCCACCATACTTATACATCTCTGCTGGAATTTGATTGGCTAGGGGTTTTGCCACTTGATAATTGCTCAGCAGCTTTCTATGTTTGCAGCAGTATGGGTGGAATACAGACAGCAGGATTGGTGTTAACCTGAGACAGGCTCTTTATAGATTTGTTACTGATGTGGGATAGTCCGTTGAAGAAGTTAGTGAAATACTCAGCGCAAGATCTGAGATTTCTCGGAGTAGCGTGGTCCCCTTAGCATGGAGCAGATGAAAGGAGCTGGCCTGGCTGAGGTCCATAGACTACAGACCTGACAGATTCATAGCAGTGCTTCATGTCATTTTTGTCAGCATAGGCTTATGTTTCATCTGCCTTCTGGCTCAGCCACTTGTTCTGCATCTCACACAGTTTGCACTGGACTGTGCTGTGAGTGTTATTCTAATCAGTTTTTTGGCCTGTCATTTAGGCATGCTCTGTATAACTTGTATTTTTCTTCAAGAAAATGCTCCATCTCAGCATAATTTTCATCAAACCAGTCCTAGTGCTTGTGCTTGATGGGAATGAGTATCTTGTAAGCTATGGTGTACATGGTATCCTGTAGAGAACCCAAAAGTTCCTTGTCTGAGGGGCGGCACAGTGGCACATTGGTTAGCACTGCTGTCTCACAGAGTCAGCGTTCGATTCCCAGCTTGGGTTGCTGTCTGTTGGTGTTTGTACATTCTCTCCCTGTCTATGTGTGTTTCCTCTGGTTCTCTGGTTTCCTCTCACAGTTCAAAGATGTGTGAACTAGGTGGATTGGCCATGCTAAATTGTCCCTTAGTGTTGGAGTAAATGCATGGGGTTGTGGGGATAGGATCTGGATGGGATTGTAGTGCAGATTCAATGGGTCAAATGACTTCCTTCTGCACTGTAGGATTCTATGATTCTACTTGCCTCTTTTCTAAATCATCAGTGATCTCCTGTTTGATGCACTCAATCTTAAAATAGGGACCATGAGCCTTGGGAGTCCCTGGGAAGTGTGTAAATAGATGATGATATTGATGTACTTGTTTTTATCCTACAGGTGCTTTGGTCCACCTTGCTGTCTAACAAGGGGCATACACGCGATGGGTCGTGAGAGGGCTGCTCTTGGATTTTTTTCGGGATTATCCTAGTGCTTCACGTCGTTAGTGTAAGCTTGACCTGGACCATTTGATGGGCAACACGACAGCTCAGTGGCTATCGCTGTGCTGTGCAGATACATGGATTTAGGCCTGTGCCTGTGGGAGTTTGCGTATTCTCTCTGTGCTTGCGTGGGTTTTCTCCTGGTGCTCCGGTTTCCTCCCACATCCCAAAGATGTGCTCTTAGGCTAATTGGCAAAACAAATTCTCCCTAAATTGCCTCAAATTTGATTTTTAATCCATAGATCTATAAACATAATCAGGGATCACGGGTAGAGGTGGGAACATCAGGGTGGTGGCGCAGGCTCGTTGGGCCGAAGGGCCTGTTTCCGTTCTGTTTTGTTCTTTGTTCTTTGTTTTTTGTTCAGTCTTGGGATATAGGTATGCTTAGGAACTTCTTCCCTTGATGGCATCTTCTTGGCTGAATGTTCAGACACAGTTTGAAGATGACAAGTCTATAGACAGTCCAACAGTCAATACCACATGGTCTCAGCCACCCTTACATCCTGACTGTTGTTTTTCCTGATAATGAGGCAATGAGATGCCAGTGCCCACAGTGAGAGTTCTTCCAGGTTTTCTTATTTCCAATTGGGATCCAGTAGACTGTGTTGGTGAGAGAAAAAGTGCATCTCAATGCAAAATTGCAGGAGTAGAAGACCATTTCTGTTGCCTTTCTCATATCAATTTTTGCCAATTAACACCTCCCCTGGATTTGGTAATCTGTGCTGACTCTAACATTAAAGTCACCAAGTACGACCAGCTTGTCTGACTTTTGATGTTGTTGTAGTCAGGGAATGGAAGTCTTCTTAGAATTGTTCCTTGATGACTTCAGAGTTGGTCATTACAATGGCATAAGCACTGAAAATAGTAACTTGTTTCTTGCTTACAAGTGAGATCTTGAGTGACAACAGGCTGTCACTGGGACTCTTTGGAAAAGTGGTCAGCTTAGTCAGCAGTTCATTTTTGATTGTGAAGCCCACACCAATCATGCATAGGTCCTCTATGTCCCAATCATTCCAAAAGAATGTATATCCTGATGTTGGGGTGCGCTCTTTCAATCATTCTTGGCTGTCCTAGTTACGTTTAAAAAAATCATTCACAGAATGTGGATTTCACTGGATGGACCTGCATTTGTTGCTCATCCCTAACTGCCTTGCAGTTCAGGTGCATATGAGAATCAACCACATTGCTGTGGATCTAGATTTACATACAAGGCAAACAAGTAAGGATGAATCGATGAATGAATCACATGGATTTCTATGTTTTATGGTCATCGCTAGACTTTTAGTTCTGGATTTTTATTGTACTTAAGTTTCACCATTTACTATGATGGGATTTGAATCTAGGGTGCCAGATCTTGCCTGCGTCTCTGCACTATGAGTTCAGTCGCCATACCGTGACACCACTGCCTCTCTACATTGTGATATTGAGTTAACTTGTAGGTGAAGGCTGCAATTAAGGAGGCAATGGGCTAGTTGGCCTTGACTGCAAGAGGAATTGAATATAGGATTAAAGAGGTGTGTACGCAGCTGACTGCAGTCTTTGTGAGGCCTCATGTAGATAAATTTTTGGTCTGCTCGTCTCCTTATTAAGGGTAGGAATAGACCTTGCATAAAGGAATTGTAACCAAATTGCACTGGACAGCATTAAAAGACTGCCGTATTACATAGAACATAGAACACTACAGCACAAACAGGCCCTTTGGCCCACAAGTTGCACCGATCATATCCATTTACCTACCAGGCTATCTATAACTCCCAATCCCATTAAATCCCATGTTCTCATCCAGAAGTCTTTTAAAAAACCCCAGCGAGTTCGCCTTTATCACCACCGACGGCAGCCAATTCTACTCACTCACTACCCTCTGAGTGAAAAACTTAAATCTAACATCTCCTCTGTACTTGCTGCCCAGCACTTTAAACCTGTATCCTCTCGTAGTGACCATTTCAGCCCTGGGAAATAGCCTCCGAGAATCCACCTCATCTATTCCTCTCAATGTTTTATAAACCTCTATCAGGTCGCCTCTCAACCTTCGTCTCTCCAGGGAGAAGCGACCTAGCTCCCTCAACCTATCTTCATAAGGCATGCCTCCCAATCTGGGCAACATCCTTGTAAATCTCCTATGCACCCTCTCAACAGCTACCATATCCTTCCTATAGTGAGGCGACCAGAACTGCACACAGCACTCCAAGTGGGATCTGACAAAAGTCTTATAAAGTTGCAGCATTACCTCCCGACTCCTAAACTCAGTCCCTCAATTAATGAAGGCCAGTACACCATATGCCTTCTTGACCACATCCTCCACCTGTGAGGCTGATTTAAGAGTCCTATGGACCCATATCCCTAAGGTCCTTCTGCTCCTCAACACTGCTAAGAGTCCTACTTTTGATATTGTACTTCTTCATCCCATTGGACCTGCCAAAATGTACCACTACATATTTATCCTCATTGAAGTCCATCTGCCACTTCTCCTCCCAGTCTTGCATCCTATGTATGTCACACTGCAACTTCTGACATCTCTCCAGACTATCCACAACACCATCAACCTTCGTGTCGTTGGCTAATTCCATGAGCTGAGAGAGAGTAGATTGGGTGCTGGACTATACCAACAACAGTGAGGCTATCTACATGAAGCATTAAGAACTCTTACACAGTCCATGTAGAAAAATGTATAACTATGATAAAGTGTCCAGAATGACTCAACACAGATTTTAGTTATACTAAGAGCATCTAGAACTGAAGTTTGTACAAGTCTTTGCGATTGGAGGGCTGTGAGTAGTTGGTTCTTAACATCCTTTATTGCAGGTGAGGCACTGTGATTGAGTGGACTTCAAAGTAACATTTGAAAGAAACATTTTGCCCAGATCAAGATGTTAAGGGAAATGGAGTTACTGTGGGCGAGTGGCAATCTGGGACAAAGAACTTGCCAGATCAAGCTGTGAGGAAGAGCAATTTCAAAGGGTCAAATTGTCTACTCATGCCGATCGGCCCTGTGCACCCATGTTTTTGTTCTGCTTTAATCATAGAACGTAGAATCATAGAATCTCTAAGTGTAGAAGGAGGCCATTCAACCCATCAAGCCCACATCAACAACAATCCCACCTCGTCCCTACACCCATAAGGAATTCCCTGATACCAAAAAGTAATTTAGCATTATCAATCAACCTAACCCGCATAAGTTTCAACTGTGGGAGGAAACCAGGGTATCCAGAGGAAATCCATGCAGATATGGGGAGAATGAGCAGACTCCACACAGTCATTAAGGCCAGAATTGAACCGGGTTCCTGGTATATGAGATAGCAGTGATAACCACTGTGCCACCATGCCACTGTGCATCTGCAAGGTCTGCCCTCTATTGGGAACAGATGTGAGGTTGACATAAGTGCATCGCTGTCCAGGTAAGAATTCATGTTGCTTTCAATGGGCAATGGATACAGGTTTTGTGAGGGCGTGGGGGAAATTTTATTTCCATTTACAAGTGCCCAGGGTGGTGGGAGAACAGAATGCTATGCAGATTCTGATGTGAGCATTTGGTGCAAGGAGTCTGTCTCAGCAGTTTGGCTTTTGCAAAGAATCACAACACCAGCAGGAGTACAATTTAACTCAGCTGTCATAAATCAAAATACAGGAAAAAGAAATAAACTATGTTACAAATAGAGAGATATGGCCAGTCTATGAGCAGAGGATTGAAAATCAAATATTAAAGGATATGTATCCAGCAGCTTACTCTGCCTGAAATCCATTAGCGATTGTATTGTCACAGGCTGTCTGCTGCAGTGCTCCCTTGTAATGGCCTCTTCATGCTTTGGCTCCACCCTTCCCTGCTTATTCTGCCACCTTTGTCAAGCATTCACCCCACTATTTCCCCCGATCCTGCCTTTCATGTCCAAACTTTGTGCAGCTTGGCTTACCAGCCATTCTCTATCAAAAAGCTGATATTTCTGTTCGAATCCCCAAGAAGATCAAAGCAGTAGCTACTCACTTCAGAATCCAGGAAGAAGTTGACCTTGACAGATCCTTGGCCATTTTATGTACCATCCTAAATGTGAACATTTGGATTTCTCGGTGAGGTGGAACAGACATTTAATTCTGGTGAGCTGGCCTTTTAATGAGCATGATGGCAGAGTGGTGAGTACTGCAGCTTCAGTGCACCAGGGACCCCAGGTTCAATTCTGGCCTTGGGTGACAGTCGGTGTGGAGTCTACACATTCTCCGAGTGTCTGCTTGGGTTTCCTCTGGGTGCACCAGTTTCCTTCCTCAGGGAAAAGATGTGTAGGTTAGATGTTTGGCCATACTAAATTGTCCTTACTGTCCCAAATGTGTAGTTAGGAGGTTAGTGGGGAAATATGTCGGGTTACAAAGGTTACAGGGTGAGAGCTGGATAAGACAGTTTTAGAGATTTGATGCAGACTCAATGGGTTGGAAAGCCTCCTTCTGCACTGCAGGGATTCTATGATTCTATGATGATTGACATGCAAATGCGTGCAAAAGGATTCCTGAACTTCCCAGCGTGCATAGTGGTAGTACGGCTCAGTAACACAGTAGTTAGCATTGCTGCTTCAGAGCGCCAGAGACTCCAGTTCGATTCCTGGCTTGGGTGGAGTTTGCACATTTTCCCCATGTCTGCTTGGGCTTCTTCCAGGTACTCCAACATTCTGAAAGATGTGCTGGTTAGGTGCATTGAACTGAACAGGCACTGGACTGTGGTGATTAGCGGTATTTCACAGTAACTTCATTACAGTGTTAAGTCTTACCAGTGACTAATAAATAAACTTTTAAAAAAAACTTTGAACTGGATGTTGAGAAACTCAATCCAACTTTAAAGTTCCGAGAACATAATTGCTAAAGTTAATTTTGCTACAGAAAACTGATTTTGGGCTCCCACTAAATCAGGTTCCCATATCCATGCTGCAGGGAGGCCTGGAGGATTTTGACCTGTGTCTCTATAAATCCTAGGATCCCATGTACCTTTTAAACCACTCTTTCAGATTGCTTGACCATCTTCAATGATTTATATTCTCCTAGTCTCCCTGTTCCCACATCTTTTAGAATTGTACCCTTTATTTTGAATTGTTTTTCCTCATTCTTCCTTCCAAAATGTATCACTTCACATTTCTCCACTTTAAATTTCACCTGCCATGTGTCCATCCACTCTATCAGATGTCCTCTTGAGTTCTGTCACTATCTTCCTCACAGTCCACATTACTTCCAAGTTTTGTGAGTTGTGAAATTGTGCCCTGCCCATCCAAGTCTAGATCACCAATATATATGAAGAAAGCAGTGGTCTTAATACTGACCCATAGGAAACCTCCCTTTCTTCTTCCAGTCCACAAAAACATCCATTCACCCCTACTCTCTGTTCCTATCACTCATTTAACTTTATATCTATACACGATCTGGAATTAAGGAACTCAATGGAAAGTGAACAAATTTTCAGATCTCAGGACCGCAGAACTGTTAAGGTGCAGAGGAGGCCATTTGGCCTATTGTGTCTGCCCTGACTCTCAAATGAGTAACTCACTTGGTGCCATTTCCCTGCCTTCTCCCCATAATCTCACAGATTCATTCTTTTTAGACAACAGCCTAGTTTTCTTTCAAATGGTTCAATCACTTTGGCCTTCACCTTACTATCAGACAATGCATTCAAGAATAAAATCATTTGCTGCATTAAAAAAGTTTCTCCTCATATCGCTTTTTAGAACATAGAACATAGAACATAGAACATAGAGCATTACAGCGCAGAACAGGCCCTTCGGCCCTCGATGTTGCGCCGACCAATTAAGAAAAAGCAATGACCCTCTAACCTAAACCATTCCCTTTCCATCCATAAACCTATCCATGGACCTCTTAAACGCCCCCAAACTTGGCGCATCTACAACTGCAGCAGGCAGGGCATTCCATACCCCTACCACCCTCTGGGTAAAGAACCTACCTCTGACATCTGTCCTAAAACCACCACCCCTTAATTTAAAGCTATGTCCCCTCGTGCTAGCTTTCTCCATCCTAGGAAAAAGGCTATCACTGTCCACCCTATCTAAACCTCTAATCATCTTATATGTTTCAATAAGGCCTCCTCTTAGCTGCCTTCTTTCTAATGAAAACAACCTCAAATCCCTCAGCCTCTCTTCATAAGACCTGCCCTCCATACCAGGCAACATCCTGGTAAACCTCCTCTGTACCCTCTCCAATGCCTCCACATCTTTCTTATAATGTGGGGACCAGAACTGCACACAATACTCCACGTGCGGCCGCACTAGAGTTTTGTACAGTTGCAACATGACGTTGCGGCTCCGAAATTCAATCCCCCTACCAATAAAAGCTAAGACTCCATATGCTTTCTTAACAACCTTATCGACTTGATTGTCAACTTTCAGGGATCTATGCACACATACACCAAGATCCCTCTGTTCATCAACACTATTAAGAGTCTTACCATTAGCCCTATACTCTACACATTTGTTATTCCTGCCAAAGTGAATTACCTCACACTTTTCCACATTAAACTCCATTTGCCACCTCTCGGCCAGCTCTGCAACTTGTCCAAGTCTCTCTGCAAACTATAACACCCCTCTTCACTATCTACCACTCCTCCGACTTTGGTGTCATCCGCAAATTTACTAATCCATCCTTCTACACCCTCATCCAGATCATTTATAAAAATTACAAACAGCAGGGGCCCCAAAACAGATCCATGAGGTACACCACTTGTAACTGAACTCCATGATGAATAATTTCCATCAACCACCACCCTCTGCCTTCTATCAGCTCGCCAATTCCTGATCCAATTAGCTAAATCACCCTCAATCCCATACATCTGCATTTTCTGCAGAAGCCTTCCATGGGGAACCTTATCGAATGCCTTACTAAAGTCCATATATACCACGTCAACTGCCTTACCCCCATCCACCTCTTTGGTCACTTTTTCAAAAAACTCAATAAGGTTAGTAAGGCACGTCCTACCCTTTTCTTCTTTTACTGATCCTTTCACAAATTCTCCCAATCTACTCTATCCAGGTCCCTCATGATTTTGATTTTGACTGACCAAATGGCCTCCTTCTGCACTGTAGGGAATCCAAGGAGATTTTGAATATCTGTATCAATGTTCCTCTTGATCTTCTCACAGAAAAACAATTCTAAATTCTCCAATCTATCTTCACAGCTCACTTTCCTCATCTCTGGCACCATTCTCATGAAGCTTTTCTGCACTCTGTCCACATCTTTCTTAAAGTGAGGAGCCGGATGATAAACCAGGAAGGAAATTGAAATTGGACAATGAGTTAAAATTATAGAATGATTAGGATAAAGTGTGCAAGTGGGCAGAACTATGAAATTTAAAAATACTTGTGCTAGAGATGGAAAGAAAATTAGACAATATGCAAACTTCATAAATGATGTTGCAATACTTAAGTTAACAGTTAAAAGTGATTTAGGAGTCCTGGTAATCTTAATAATAAACACATATTCAGTTAAGGTAATGCAACAGCAATCAGCAAAGCTTTAGCATGTCTTAACTACATAGCAAAACCAATAGAATGTGAATGTAATGAGGTAACTAACAATCTGCACAGTGCTCTGATCAGATCACATCTTGAACACTGTGTTCAATTCTGGTTGTAAAGAAAAATTAGAGAAATTTTAAGTGCTGTGGACAGCAGGTGAAGTACTTGGCTGAGCTGCAATTCCACGATCTTAGAGTTAGGAAGAAAGTGGGGATTCTAGATTGATCTTAGAGAATCTGGAAGAACAGGTTTCTCTCAGGCCTTGAGGAATTTCATGGCATCAGTGGATTGAGGTTATGGGGGAGAGGGGGCAGTGGTGGGGGTGAGGAAAGGGGGCAGGTGATGGAACAGGAGAGAGGGCAGCAATGAAGGGTGGGGCGATGTTGAGAGAGGGTGTGGTGTTGGGGGAGTGGTCAGAAGTGAGGTGGATAATGTTGCGGGAGGATGCAGCTTTGGAGGAGGGTGTGGCTGAGGGGGAAGAGTTGTTGATGGTGGTTTGTGTTTGGTGTTTGTCGAAGGCTGGGATGTATGGGAAGGTGGTTGAACATAGGGAGGTTGAGGAGGGAGGTGTTGGGGAGGGGGTTCAGTATAAATCGGAGCCCATGGTGTGTTGGGGTGTCAGCATTTTCAACCTGCCACCTGATTCAAACCTGCCTGGTTTCTGGGGTTAAATTCACCTCCCCCCACCCTCCAGTGCCAACAGTTTGAGTGATGAGGATAGATCAGAGAAACATTGTATTTTTTAGCCCAGATAAGAGGAATGATCTTACATAAAATAATTAACCTGGAACATTACTTCCAATTAAACTGGAATAGAACTAGAGTACACAGGTTCAAACTAATGAAAGGTAATTTTTAGAGCTGATAATAGCAAATTCTTCACACAAAAAGTGATTAATGTGTGGGATATTGGAATAATAGTGAGGGGAGTGGAGAAAAGCACTGGAATGGAAGTGGGAGGGCAGTATGATCTTTCTGGATGGATGAAGGAAGATGGGCTGGGCCCTCATCTATAATTACTTTGTGATCTTGTGTGATACATTCCTACACAAATTGTAATGAGAAACGGTATTCCATTTTCATGCATTGCCTGAATAAAATAGGAGAAAACGAAATATACTAGTGAGTCTCGTGACCTTGAATTTGCAACTGTTAAAACAAACAAAAAGGTCATGTTAATGAAGATTAATGACTATTGATTATTCTATTAATGAAAATGAAGTGCTATAACAGTGTGCGGGAATCTGTGGACCTGTACATTAGAGCCACATTTAATTAGTGCACTGCAACGTTTATTACAAAGAATGAGAAAAAATTCTGTCAAGGCAAAGTTTCCTGACATAATTGTGAGACTTATCTGAGAGATCAAAAAGCAATACATTATTTGGAATACCAAATTAAAATTTGACTCGTAAACAGTATCTGCTTTGATTTCTGCTTTGTGCTGAATTAGCTGTTGCAGCTGAGGTGGAAATAATGGCTCTTTGATTGGTTTCAGAAGCCCTGGGCTAGGAGGTGAGGTTGGGGGGTGGGGGGAGGTGAGCGGGATGGGGGTGTGAGTGCGTGGAGAATAAATCAGCTAATGTTCCCGCTTGATCCTGCTGGAAAGTCTATGTGTGCAGTTGTTTAGTGGGTCAGCGACATACTCAGTTTTGATCCCAGCGATCATCCCACTTCATGTTTAAATGGCCCAGTAACTTCACTGACTGGACTGATGCCTGAAGAATGGCTACTTGGATGAGATATTAACTATATGCTGGTTCCTATGGACAGCCAGGGTAGTTGTGTGATTTGGGTGTGAAAGCTGTCAGGGCCACCACCAAAAGGATCCTTATCGAGGGGGGTCGGCCTTTTGAGATTTTGTGAGGTCATCCCACAGAACTCACTTTGCAGGAGCTCAGGGAATACAGCAATCAACTGGGAGGATAGGAAATCCAATCATATGCTAGCTCAGAAAGGGCTGCTGTTTCACATTTGATTGGAAGCTGACTTACTTGGGATTGGTACCAATTTTGAAAGATTGCATTGTGTGAAAGAAATTTGGTGAGAACTTCACCATTTGACAAAGAAGCAACAAAGCAAACCTTATTCTTTGGTGCCACTTGTAACCTGTTGTAACTTTGGCTGGAGATTGACAATCACTCATGCCAAAGTTGCTATGATCTTGAGGCAGGTGAGCGCTGGTGAATGTCCTACAGTGATGTTTGTGTCAACCTTACCAAAACTAATTCAGTGCTCTTCCCCCATCCTCATGCTGGTGTGAATGGTGAGCGTGTTCCTGGTGTAGCTACTGGGATACTTTCTAAAAGACTTCCAGTGCCACTGCTAGCGGAAATAACAGAAAAGAAACTGTGACAAGCCATGAAGAAATGTTGTCTTTCATAGATTTTTTTATTTCTTTATTGCTACATTAAACACATAGCACACACACACACACACACACACACACACAACAGGCTTATAATAATCCCCTAAAACACATATCACACATCCATACACGCTGGTGAGATTTTCTCATCCCTGCTGCACTGAATAGTGATGTGGCTGGCCACCAAATTCTCTGAGCTGGCAGCAGCAGGGGGTATCAGCAAAATGAAGGAGGTTACCATCGACTTCAGGAAGAACAAAGGAGAACATGCCCCTGATGACATCAATGAGGATGGAGTAAAAAGGGTTAAGAGCTTCAAGTTTTTAGGTGTCACCAATAACCTGTCCTGGTTCCCCCATGCCGACACAATAGTTAAGAAAGCTCTCCAACACCTCTACTTTCTCAGAAGACTAAGGAAATTTGGATGTTAGTTGTGACTCGCACCAATGTTTACAGATGCACCATAGAAAGCATTCTTTCTGGTTGTATCACAGCTTGGTATGGCTCCTGCTCTTCCCAAGACCACAAGGAACTACAGAAGGTTGTGAATGTCATCCAATCCATCACGCAAACCAGCCTCCCATCCATTGACTCTGTTTACACTTCTCGCTGCCTCAGCAAAGCAGCCAGCATAAGAACCCTACACACCCCAGACATTCTCTCTTTTACCTCCTTCCATTGGAAAAAGTTACAAAAATCTGAAGTTACATACCTACCAATTCAAGAACAGCATCTTCCCTACTGCTGTCAGACTTCTGAATGGGCTTACATTGCATTAAGTTGATCTTCTGTACACCCTAGCTATGACTGTGACACTACATTCTGCATCTCTCTTTCCCTGCTTTGTGAACAGTATGCTCCATTTGCATAGCACCAAGAAACAGTACTTTTCACTGTACATTAATACATGTGATAATAATAAATCAAATCAAATCAAATCAAAAATACCAAGAAAAGGATAACGGGAAACCTGTAGATGTTAGATTTCAAAAGGCATTTGATAGAGTGCCACTTCAAAGATTGCTACATAAAGTAAGAACTCATGGTAACATATTAGCATGGATAGAGAATTGGTTAACTGACTAGCAAAAAAGGAGTAGAGATAAATGGATCATTTTTGAGTTGGCAAGAGATAATAAATGGAATGGCACAGGAATCAGTTTTGGGGGCTCAACATCTTACATTTAAATCAGTGACTTAAAGGCAGGGATTGAATGTATGGTAGCTAAATTTGAACTAAAGGTAGAGTTGAGGCCACAATCAGATCAGCCATGATCTTATCAAATCAGGGAACAGGCTGGATGGGTGAATGGCCTACTCCTGCTTTAATTTATATGTTCTCATTTATGTTAGGATTAGCTGGCTGATGAGATTCTTCAAAATAGAACAAATTTGAATGTTTTAAGTAATTTGTCTAATTAGAAATTCACATCAGACTTCCTTGTTTTGGTGATACTTTTCTCTATTATTGTATTAGACAGATTGATAGAGGTGGGGATAGGTGAAGAACAGGTCATGGGCACTGGTTTCCTTGGTCAATTAGAAATGGATGCTTTGAAGGAAACTGAATATGCTGCTATTCTTAAATGTAAATAAAAGGTCTTCTGAATGATGTGCTAATAAATTGATTGATTTAACATAACTCAAAATTGGATGGCAACTTGAAGAAAATAAACCTGCAGGACTCTGGGTATGAATGGGAGTGTGGAACTGAGTGAATTACTCTGTTGCAGGGGGCAGACATAGACTTAATGGGCCAAATGACC
Organism: Sphyrna mokarran; assembly: GCA_024679065.1. NCBI lineage: Eukaryota > Metazoa > Chordata > Chondrichthyes > Carcharhiniformes > Carcharhinidae > Sphyrna > Sphyrna mokarran. The sequence continues at coordinate 55,672,961 of JAGIQG010000001.1, read as the reverse complement.
TCCTCCTGGGCTGTAAATGACTCTATACACAAAACGTATAAATAGCACAACATATATAAAATAACACACAACGCACAAACACAGAAAACACTCATCACATAATGCACACATATACAGGGTCTCAGTCAGTCATTGCTCGCTGTTGGGTATTTGTATTATAGCCTGGCTAATATTTTCACCTCAAAATTGAAAGCCTGTTTGATTCCCGAAGTAATTTATATGTATAGCTTGCTTGTTTGCACTGTGCTTAGACAGGAACCTGCCTAGCACCACAATCAAAACAGTTGACACAGATCAATAAATCAAGCCATTCCATTCAAGTCCAAACATTCTGGGTAATTCAGTCACACAAGCTGTGATTGACATTTGCATCAATCAATTTTTGATCAGTTCTAGTATTCTAGACAATGGCCCACATCTTCTCTCACACGTCTCTGCTCAATGTACTACAGCCAGCTCAGGTTAGTAGCACTCAATGTCAACACAGAGGGGCAGGGCGGCTAGGTGGAGGATTTTAGTAATTTAGGGTTGGAGGTTGAGCATTATTGGGAAGAGTTTAAAGAAGGTATGAGCATTGTCGAGGGTGTGAGGGGTTAAGCATTGTTCAGGTCCTGAAGTGCAGCAATGGCGAACGTCTCAACATTCGTCACTGTTGATTTTGGAGGATCCAGGCTATTAATTCTTTGCAGTCTCCTTGATGGACAGATCTATATTCTGAAGCTTCTAATTGTAGGCTTACACTTGGCTGCTTGCAACAGTCAGCTTGAAGCCAGCAGGAAGATTGAACTAAATCAGTGGCTTTGGGGTAGAGTCCCACCACATAATAAGTAAGCAACTTATGTTTCAAAGTTCAATGTATGTTCCAAGGCAGTGTATGGGGAAACATCTTTACTATGTTGACATCTTGAGGAGAATAGCAAAGTTATAATTACTGTAATTACACTGTTTATACTCAATACTTTTCAATTATGTATTTAATGTTAAATAAATTGATCTGTCAGGTTATGGCTCAAGATTTGATCTGTGGAACACTAAGTCAATTCATTCATTGAAGACCAGGGAATCACATGTGGCCATGTAGCATAGTCCAGTAACACAATACATGGTGATAATGATTTTCTATTTAATACATGGATCTGACTACGTTTACATAATTACTGGGCAAAGTGAAGACTCGAGCAAAGGCGAATGCAGAGTTGGAGGTGGGCGGCTGGGATGGGAATGGGCAGAATAATAGCTGATGTCCAGAGATCACGCTGCAGGAGAAGGGTCTATTGGAATGGATTCATCTCCCAGCATTCCAGCTTCCTAGAATGATGTGGGAACTAGTTGAGTTTAGCAATGTTAATGGGACACACAGGATATTTCTTAGGAAAATAAATGGCTTCCCAAATAAAATCTCATAAAGTGAATCATGATTTTGCTTACATCTAGTAATAAACATTAAGATGTATGAATACTGATGCAGGTATCTGCCAGTTTTATTTAAATACCTGATCCTGAAGCTACTGATGAGGTAAGCTCCTGTCTCACTGGCAGAGCAACACTATGGTATATGGGAGGGTTCTGTGCGTCCAATTCCACTTTGCTCCACCACTTATCTTAGTGTCACCTTCAAACTTTGATACACTAAACTTGATCCCCAACTCCAAATCACTTGTAAAAAATTGCAGTCCCAACACTGATCCCAGAGGCACATAATCGTCAATCAGAAAAACATTCATTTATCCCACTCTTTGCCTTCTGTTATTTAACCAATCCTCGATCCATGCTAATACATTACCTGTAACGCCGTGCATCTTTATCTTATGCAGTAGCCCTTTATGCGGCACCTTGTTGAATGCCTTCTGGAAATCCACATACACCACGTCCATTGGTTCCCCATTGTCCACCATTTGTAATGTCCTCAAAGAATTCCAGCAAATTAGTTATACATGACTAGCCTTTCATGAATCCAATGGGACATGGGAAATGCGTGGAGTCATGTGGAATGAACAGGGACATGGGGCTGAATAAGATGCTCCTTTAAAGAGTCGGTGCAGACTTAATAGGCTTAATGACTTCCTTCCATACTATAGGGATTCTATGGAATGTATGGCAACTTCATGACTGTGCACAGGGCAGCCCTAAGTACAGAAGTATTTTAAGTCTACAGATAGTTTCCTTCTTGAATGCTTTGATTGTGATTTTAATGATCTTGGACTTTTGTCTTTTAGTTTAAGACTCAACAGGCTAGAGTTTGAAAGAACTCAATGGTTCCTAAGATTCTATTCCCAGGCAAATTCCAGGAAAACTTGAAGGAGTGTGTAGCAGCTGGACTATGGCAGATTCAGACTAGGGTAGTGTCAGATGTGCATTTCAGAGTGATCCACAACTGATGCAACTTGCCAGACTCCTGGAAGTTTTGAATCAGCAAAAGGCCTTCCTTGATGAGGAACAACCTGCCACTGGGGTAAATATTGTAAGAAGCTAAACAGTGTGAAATTGAAATTGGTAATGCTTGTTGTTTGGGCAGTTTGTGTGCTGCTGAGAGTTCAAAATGGCATCTGCATCACTGTGTGTATCTTTGGAGTGAGCTGTACAGCGTGGTATTCTGGTAAGGGTATCAATGCAGTACATGAGTGTTGGAGGTGCGCTGAACAGGCAGATTATGATGTCAATCAATGTATAATACTCTTTACTTGCCAGCAGTGTCAATTTGAAACTGTTTATCCAAAACAATACATCAAGCCCAGGCTTGTTCTTCCAGGCCTACTTTGCACATATTGGCATCCACACTCCTTGGTTACCAGAGAGTAGTAGCAGCTGCCTCCACAAAACACACATGTGCAAGTGTGGCAAATGTCGTGTTTGAGGGTGGGACTTGCGATTTTTGGGCATTTCTGCTATTTTTCCATAATGAAGATGTTCTCAGTCATTTCTAAATTTTGGGCCTGGGTCTTGGCACAATTTCCTGATTCTTGTATGACTGTTAATGAAAGGGACAAAAGGAAGCTTTATGGGTTTGAAGGCATAATTTGTACTTCTAATTGCTTCGTCGCCATATTTTGCATGTTATTTAATAAAACCATAAGACTATATGATATAGAAGCAGAATTAGGCCACTACATTGATCGAGTCTACTTCGCCGTTCAATCATGGTTGATTTTTTTCTCATCCCCATTCTCCTGCCATTTCCCCATAACCCCTGATCCCTTTATCAATCAAGAACTTATTTATCTCTGTCCTAAAGGCACTCAATGACATAACCTCCACAGCCTTCTGCGGAAAAGAGTTCTACAGATTCATCATTCTCTGGCTGAAGAAGTTCCTCCTCATCTCTGTTTTAAAGGATCATCCTGTTAGCCTGAGGTTGTGCCCTCTGGTTCTAGGTTTTCCTATTAGTGGAAATATCCTCTCCATGTCCACTGTATCCAAGCCTTGCAGTATCCTATAAGTTTCAATAAGATCTCCCGTCGTTCTTCTAAACTCCAAGAATACAGATCCATTGTCCTCAACAATTCCTTATATGATAATGTTTTCATTCCAGGAATCATTCTTGTGAACCTCCTCTGGACCCTTTCTAAGGCCAGTACCTCCTTCCTTAGATATGAAGCCCAAAACTGCTCATAATACTCCAAATAGGGTCTGAGAAGAGCTTTACACAGCCTCAGAAATAGATCCCTGCTTTTATATTCCAGCCCTCTTGACGTGAATGCTAATATTGCATTTGCCTCCCTAACTGCTGGCTAATAATCTGCCCCAGATCTTTCTTCTGACAGGTTTTATTTATTTATACCAGTCAGCACTCTTTAGCAAGTCCCCAGAATGAATGGATTAATATCCCCAAATTCACCCAAAAATGGATGGTAAACAACTCTTACGAAAACCTCCAACAGAATAAGAACAGAAGTAAGGAGGCGATCCATGGAAAATAAATTTTCCCAAATGAAACCCATCTTTCATTCCCTCACCCTGCAATATAAATATCTCTCACTTTCTATAAATTTAGCTTTGACAAAGGGTCATCTGGACTCGAAATGTCAGCTCTTTTCTTCTTAAAGCTGCTGCCAGACCTGCTGAGATTTTCCAGCATTTTCTCTTTTGGTACTCAATCCTGTGGTGGCCAAAATTAAATGAATAGTGGAGTTGTTCTTCAGACAGTCCCAAATAATGCATTTCATGGCTGAAGCGTACAAGATGAATAAAGGGAGATCAGCAGACATCAGTGGTATAGCAGCTTCAATCTTGACCGATCTACCTGATGTTTGATGGTGTTGCCAATTCCCATATGTTCCAGCCCTGTAAGTACAGAATATTGAGCCTGGTCATCTCCTCTATCTGGGTATGGTGCATTACTTTCTGTAGTGAGGATTCCTTGGAGGACAAGAAATGGCAACCTTCTTTTCACTGATGTAATTAAGGAGTAACTCCAACTCACCAGCCATCAACTTGACCATGTGAGCGTTGCTCTGCTCTGTCATTTGTCCACACAGTCCCTCACTTCTTTCTCCCATGAAGTGTTTAGGAATTATTTTGAGTTGCAGGTAATAACCAGCACCTACAGCTCCCCTGTCCTGCCCAATTAGGTCACTTATAGTCACATTTGCAAGATTGTTCTGCTGCTCCTGCTGTCATCTCCTGAATTCCCAAAGTCACCCCCAACTGTGGTGCTAATTTTGTGAGATAAAATGGAGCAATGTTGCCGACATTCACCTGAAAAAGTGTTCTTATTCCCTGTCTCCAAAGACAGTAACACCAGAGCAAAATTGCTCCACACCATCCGTTGTTTCTGCTTATACTAAATTGCTCACAATATAGATGAGGTAGAATGCACAATGCCAGCAGGATATTATACTCTAGCTAGTTGAAATAGGGTAATTTAACTACAGTCTGATGGACTGAACCTCAGGGCTTCCTGGTCTTCATGCCATAGCTAAGTAACACAGTGCAAAGTAACAACATACCAGCAATTTTTTCTCTGAAATCCTTTCCACCATCCTTCATATTTTGAACGCATTTAACAGTTAATACAGGGCCTGTCACCAAATGTTGAATGTTTAACACCTAGGTGAAAGGGACCGAAATGTGTTATGTCAAAACGGAGTGATCAGTTGGAAACTGTAAAGTGAAATGATTAATTTGAATCAAAACGTGTGATGTCTTGGGGCATAAAGTGGAAAGACACCAAATGAACAGATCTCACCATGACAATTCAAATGGGTATTTTATCCCTGAGTCATTTTCCTGTCAGTTGTGCAATTAAAGTGGGTGAGTGAAGTATTAGCTTTAATAAGACCTATTTTTCACAGTTCTAATGGGTGCAAGACCCTCAGGCAACTTTATAGCAACTCTAGATTTTATTATGTACATCATCCAAAAGGGTCAGAAATTAGCCAAACTATTAAGAGCCTTCATCAATGTTGCAAATATCCTGTAAAAAAACCATACCTCAGTCTACCACCCTTCTTATTCAAAGGCTTTGGATCATCCTTTGTCATGTCTGCCATGTCCATTGAGATGCCACCATCAAGCACGCCTTCCCTTTTCAGCATCACCTTGACTTTGCTTCCATTAAGCTCAACAACCACATCCTTTTCTATGGCATCTGCCCAAGCAACATACTTCCTACTTACCCATGTTCAGGTTCCCAAACGTTTAAGGGTGACACAGTGATTTGCTTATTTTCAATTTATCACTTGTATTCACTGCTCATGATGTAGTTTACTCGACACTGGGAGACCAAATGAGATTGGGTGATCACTTCAAGTTGCCTGCCATTTTAATTATTCTCTCCATGTCCACTCTGATATATATTGGATACACAGAATGTTGGAAACATTCAGTAGGTGGACATTGATGACTGCAGTGTTCATTTATGTTCTGTTTGGTTATGTGAGTCTGTTCGCTATTGATTCTCACTATGCTTAATTAGTCCAACCTGGGTGTGGACTCAGAGGAAAGTAAGCGTTGCTACAAAAAATAGCAAGAACTGAATCATGAAGTCGATGTTTCAACACAATGTGAATAAAACCGATTGCACACATTGGGCCTTATTTTACCATTTCGATTCTGAGTGCTGGGTGGATTTGAAACTGGGGATCTGACTTTTAAAATCATTCTCAGGCGCCTCCATACGTACTCTGCCTGAAAAAATATTAGTGATTCCAAATTGTACTGCACAAGTCTGTGGGCAGGACTTAACACTCCCAAAATCCTGCAGCTCTGGGCCCTGCCTCCAAATATGCATGCGCAGAAAAAAAAAGATAGAATAACTGTCCCCTTGCCACACCCCTCTTGGGCTGAATAATGCTGCCCTGGCCCCCACAGACATTGGTCCACCCTTACAACATTACTGACCCCCTTATCCCCCCATCCCCTGCCACCCTGACTGATGATGTAGAGATGCCGGCATTGGACTGGGGTAGTAAGAACTCAGTAAAAATCTAGCAACACCAATTTTAAATCCAACCTATTTATTTGATAGTAAATCTGCGAGCTTTCGACTTTCGTCTTCGTCAGGCAAACCAGAACACTGCATTTGCCTGACAAAGATGAAAGTCGAAAGCTCGCAGATTTACTATCAAATAAATCGGTTGGATTTAAAATTGGTGTTGCTAGATTCTTACTGAACCCTAACTGATCACAGGCCCCTTCCCCTTCTCAGGTAGAGAGGCAGTGAGCCTCTCTTCCCCCTTACTGATCTCAGGCAGTGTGGCAGCGGACTCCTCTTCTCCCTCACTGATAACAGGCAGAGAGATCTACCCTCTACTCTCCACTCAACAGATATTAGGTAGAGTGATCCCCCTCACCCCGATCCCAGACCCTCCTACACAAGGCCCCTACTTCCTCTGGACTTGAATGCCTGTGTGACACCATCCCCTGTCCCCAATCATTGAGGCACTGATTTCCATCACACCCCCCGTGCCCCCATCAGCATCTGCAAGAGCTCAGTTGCCTTCCCCTCGATGCTAACAGGCAAACTGCGTGGAATTTGCTGGAATGCTCTGCCAAACTGCCCTAATGGGGAGCAGCTCCATTGAAAACACAAGAATAGATAGGCAGGCAATCATTCCTACACAAAATGTGAAAACAACCCCCCCAATTTTCTGAGCACGACCTGGGGAGACTATTGGATGCAGCAGAGCTGAGATATGATAACCTCTTCCTCCAGAAGGATGCATACCCAGGGATCCTGATGGAAATGCAGCCTGTGAGGAAATCACCACTTCAGTGAGTGCCAGGACACTGGCTGCCTGGACTGGGAAGCAGTGCTGGAAAAAAGTCAATGATCTCATACAGACAGCAAGGGTGAGTGCTCAACCCTATTTTGCATCTTACCCTAAATTTCCCATAGATCCTTCCATCCTCAGCATTCTGCATGCTTCCAGCTCCTGACCCCCCCAGGCACCTCCGTCCTATCCCCCCCTAACAGCCCTAATATGCTTGTCCTTTAAGGGCCACCACCTGATTCTCTGCAGGAGTCACGCCACCATTTCTTTCATGGCTCCTACTGTCTCCACAGAAGGAGATTGACCACAACACCTGTGAGAGGATGAAGACAGGAGGTGGTGAGCCAGGCCTCTGTGTCCTAACCCCCTTTGAGGAGTGGGCATTGGAGCTCTCAAGAAAAGAGGAGATGAGGGCTGTCAATGCCAGCGTAGTCGGGCTACCATCAAGACATGAGCAGTTGTCATTCCTCCAGTCACTTTGAGGCAATTTCTTGGGGGCATGAGTTTCAGGTGCAAGGGGTAAGGTTTAAAGGAGATGTAAGATGCAAGTTTATTTACACAGAAAGGGTAATGAGTGCCTGGAACTCGCTGCCAGGAAGTTTGCAGACATAGATATGATAGTGACCTTTAAAGAAGCTTTGTGAATTGGGTGGAGTAGAGGTGTGTGGTCTTTGAAAGGGTAGTGGGTTACAAATCAGATGAGCAGCCTAGTTATTACAGGCTTAGAGGACCGATTAACATATTCCTGTGATATAATTTTTTTTGGTGCTTTGTTCTATATTCAATGGAGAAATGTGAATCACGCGTTAGGCATCCTGGATTCCTCTCCCTCCCTTATACTTAATCTTGTGTCCTGTGTTGCAGGGATTGATCCAGATGCTCTAGGGTCTTCTAGACTTGAGGCCCATACTGCAACTCCCATCTATCCTGGTCCAGCCAACTCAGACGAGTTCTCGGATGATATAGGTGAAGGGATTTCTGAGGGTGACACTGTTTTGGCGTCAGCTTCCACCTCACAATTCAAATGCTGACACATTGGTGAGTTCAGTTAGTGGTGAGGTTTCTGGGTCACTCTCTGGTGAGCACAACACATCTGACAATGTATCTGATGGAGAAGAGAACATCCAAAACCTCTGGCATGAGAAGAACCTGCTGAAGTGAGGACTCAGCTGGCCCCAGGCTATATGCTGGGCCTCTAAGATTACTTCTCCCTCAGCTGCTGGAGATGCAGCAACAGTGCCAGGGAATGCAGGAGGAGCTCACAGGCACACTGAACCAACTGTAAGGCTGTTGGAAAGAGTTCCAAAGCTTTGAGGCAGACCAGCTTTTGCCTGTCTTGTGTGCTTTCCAGGCGAACACTGCAAGGGTGGCGTCTATAGTGGGAAGCCTGGGGCAGGGGATCCTCACTATGAGTGGCAGGCTCCAAGTGATGGCCGAGTCACAGCAGGCCACAGCTGAGGGACTAAACAAGGTTCTCGAGGGTCTGCGACCCATGGCTAAGAGGCTCAAGAACTTGCAGCTGACCTAGCCAGACAGCATAGAGATATAGCCGATTACGGTAGCAGCAACTATGCCAGTTGCATAGTGTCATGGCTGAGGGATTGCAGAGCATGGCCCAGTCTCAGAGGATACTTGCTGCGGCCATTGAGAAGTGGCCCCCGACTCAGGTAGCCATTGCAGATGGCTCGACCACCATGGGTAGCACGCAGGTAGTCCTCCAGGACTGGTAATGCCAGCTGATGCTGGAACTTGTCCATGGAATGACCCAGGAGTTTACAGGAACCCCAAGGTAGGAGGAAAGGCTTGAGCCCTTGCTGGGGCCTTTCAGCCAGGAGACTGTGGCTGTGGCTACATCTTCTAACTCCCCTCCCCCTTCCTAACACTGGAGTATCTCAGTGGCATCAGGATGAAGAAGATGTCATGGAAACATCCCAGACAACTGGAGGCCAAGGCCCTCAAGATCTCAGGCCTCCAGAGGACAAGTGCATGACAGTCCATAGGGCATGGTAGGCAGTTGGCCTCCTTCACCTCCAATATACATTCTGGGGTGTCACTGAGAGGTAGTGGTTGGCCATGTATGGTTCAGCAGATGTAGTTGCTCTGAGATGGCACGAGTGAAGGGCTGCAGTGGTTAGAAAGATAGTAAAGCATCTTAATGTTTTATGTTCACAAGTTTTTATGTTAGAACATCTTATTTAAACATTTTTATTGCAATTAAATGTTTTTTTGCCACTCACCTGTGAATAATTTGTCTAGATTTGTCTCGAATAAGCATCTTCTTCCATTGATGATTGCCAGAGGGATGCTTCATGTTGATGTTAGTTGGGAGGTGTCGCAATGTTGTATCACTGAGAAAAAGAAGTGATTGGTTCCCATCCCCCACTCCACTTGCTCCAACATCCTGTTATGGGGGTTTCAGATCGCTTATCCACTATACAGACGTGGGCCCAGGTGCCAGTGCACATGCGGAGCTCAGGTAGGAGTCAGACTAGTTTGCACCAGGGCATTTTCATAATGGTGCTCAGCAAATTGTCATCATCCTCCTGCCTGCCAAAAAACTTGCCCAGGCCCACCATTCTGGTGTGACAATGTTGCAGGATATAGAATGAATTTTGGGGTGGTGAGGGATGAGGGGAATGGAACCTACAGGCACAAGCCGACTGGTGATCAGCACCTCTCTTGCCACCTTCACATGCTTCATTTGGGCTGCCAGCCCTCCAGTTCCTAGTTGGTGTTCATTGGCATGCTCTTCCTCATCTTCCTCCTCCTCCTCTTTCTCCTCCTCCTGCTAGTCATCCTCTCCAGCGCACTCAGCTGGTCAGTCTCCAAGTCCATCCTCTACTCTTCCAATAGGAGCCAGATTGTACAAGACACAGTACACAACCAGTATGTTGGAAGAGATCACATGACTGTATTGGAGGGCCACATTGGTCCAGGCACTGGAATCGCATTTTAAGGAGCTCAATGCATCTCTCCACAATCATGTGGACGGTCTCATCATAGCGGGTCTCTGCCTCAGTCACAGACCTCTACATAAGCGTCATCAGCCATGTCTAAAGCAGATCACTGCAGCCCGGGCTTCTCCTCAAATGCTTGGAATGTCCTGACAATGAAGCTCTTGTGCACGTTACCTACCTGTCATGCATAACGTTCATAGTATGGTTACACACTCGTTGAGCATTCATCAACCACTTTCTGTTGATGGATTTGGTAGGGGCCTTGAGGGTGACGCGGATGCAGTTGATGGCCTCTTGTATGTCATTTGGAGGTCAAGGAACAGCAAATTATCTTTCAATTATGCCCTTTATAGTCTTCCATAGAGTTCAATGATTTCAGATTATCACCATTCTGCTGACTGGCCTGTAGTACATCTCTGCAAGCTGACCCAGAATTTCTACTGAGAAATGTAACAATGCTGAAAGAACTATTGCTTTCTGAATCCAATGCAGATATTAATGAAGGAAAGAGAGGAATCCCTCCATTCCCATTCTGCATCAAAAGGAGGTTGCATAGGACTGGGACAAAAGAGCAACCAGTAAACAGCCTGAGAAAGGATGCAACAATTTATCACCAAACAATTTCAATGAAAAATAGTGAACGGGTAAATAAGTAATCTCATATGGCTGGATCCATCACATACCTGCCACCCATCCAAACTATCTCATTAAAACCTGAATTTTCCAATTCAGAGACCTTCATCAAAATGAGCCAATTTTAACTTTCAGCAAAGTGCTAGAAGTCCATCCATTCGGTTTGGCATGACGGGCTGAAAGCTGCGGAGATATTTTGAATTAGAATTAAACAGAAATCACAACATGGAAACAGGTTTCTTGGCCCAACATGCCATTTTGATGTTTATCTTCCATGTGGCCAACAAGAAAGGATGACACGGTGGTATAACGATTAGCTCTGCATCAGGGACCCATGTTCAATTCCAGCCTTGGATCACTGTGTGGAGTTTGCACATTCTCCCCATGTCTGTGTGGGTTTCCTCTGGGTGCTCTGGTTTCCTTTCATAGCCCAAGAATGTGCAGGTTAGATGGATTGGCTATACTAAATTGCCCCTTAGTGTCCCGAGAATTGTAGGTTAGGGGGATTAGCAGGGTAAATGTGCGGGGTTACAGGGATAGAGAGGGGATGGGCATGGGTAAGATGCTGGGTCAGAGGATTAGTACACACTAAATGTGGGGACTAACCTCCTTCTGTATTGTCAGGAATCTGTGATTCTATGGTGTTTTGTGCCTGCAATGTTCTGTATCCCATTATTTCTTTTGTCTTCAACCACCTGGTGAAACTATTTTTAATATTGGTATGGTCACTAACTGTTGCAATTTATTCTTTAACCTGCAACCCTCTTCCTTTTCCTGTTATCTGTTCTAAGTTTCACACATCTAATCTTATCCCTTCATTTCAAATCTTTAGAATCACTGGCAATTGGATGTGAGCAGGTCAGTTACTTGTTTTATACCACGTTGATTAACCCTTTCCATTGAAGTCTTATTTCTCTTAGGGCCTTCAAACTCATCAAGTCAGGTTCGAGTACTTTGTCCTCCTTAACCCTTAGTAACTTCTTTGCAGTTTTCTTTTTATTTTTTATAAAGTTTCTCACCCTGCTTTAACCAATTCAGATTTATCTTTCACCAAACATCCTTTTCTTTTCTAAACAATGCAGCAACCACTTGTTAATCTAATAATCTCTATTGGGTGATGACCTATTATCACTAGACTATTCATTCAGAAACTCATCTAAAATTCTGGGAACTGGGGTTCAAATCCCACCACGACTGATGGTGGAATTTGAATTCAATAAAAAATATCTGGAATTAAGAATCTGTTATTGACCATGAAACCATTGTCGATGATCAGAAAAATCTGGTTCACTAATGTCCTTTAGGAAAGGAAATTTGCCATCCTTACCTGCTCTGGCCTACATTTGACTCCAGAGCCATAGCAATAGGGTTGACATTCAATTGCCTTCAGGCAACTAAGGATGGGCAGTAAATGCTGGCCAGACAGTGACGCCCATGTCCCATGAATGAATAAAAAAAACTCACTATAATCTCCTCTTGGGGCACTACCACACACTTGAAATACACTGTATAGAAACGTTACTACTCTTCTTAACATTTTTTTAGATTCTCTCTTACTTTCTTTCCTTGTTGTTATGTTAATTTTTGTTTTAAAAAAACTATTTGCTCACATTCTCTCTCATTCTTATTGTGCCTATAGATCCCAGGCAGCCTCTAGTGATTTTACAGGCTTAGATTGAGGTGACAATAAAGATTAGATTAAATATAAGAGTTGGTACAGGTGGCACAAGAATTGTTTTATACACAAAGGTTGAAAAGTTAATGATTCCCTTGAATAATGGAACAGTTTTGATTTGAATATAGAAGATTAAGGGATAATTTGAGGAAAATGCTTAAGGTGATGAAAATCTGAATTTTAGTCCAGCTTCTGAGATTCACAGGAGCTCAGGAGTAAAACATAGATATCTACAAACCAGGCAGGTTTATTTAATGAGTGGACTGCTGTCTCCAACTACTCCACTCTCTTGCCATTGGCTTCCGACATGTTCATTGCATCACCACCTCTCTTCCTATTCCAATTATGAAGCAAATTTGTTATTTGATTGGCTAATTCTTGACTGTCAGTTTTCTATTCCATGTATTTTTCAATTAATAAATAAAAGCGTTCAAAGAAATTTTTAAAATGTCACTTTTTTGCACGACCCCCTGTTTTCCCCTCTTGTAAAATTTATTTATTAGTCACAAGTAAGGCTTACATTAACACTGTAATGCAGTTACTGTGAAATTCCCGTATTTGCCACAGTTCCAGTGCTTGTTTGGCACCAATGCACCTAATCAGCACATCTTTCTGGAGGAAACCAGAGCACCCGGAGGAAAGCCACGCAGACATGCAAACTCCACACAGAAAATGACCCAAGCCAGGAAGTGAACCTTTGCCCCTGGCACTGTGAAGCAGAAATGCTAACCACTGTGTTACCGTGATGCCACATGTATCAGTGTCCATGCAGGGCACTTTAATTGTTGCAGAGATTCCAGGACAGCCTGGGTGATTGGCAACCCAGCTGTCCCTTACTTTATCTTTTACTAACCTGCCTTTGGCAGCAATCTCCCACTTTCTCATCGCTTCAGGCCTCTGCCATGTATCTTCAAAGAAGTTGTAATGGTTTCTACTTCATAGGCATTCAAAATTCAGAAGCTGCTTTCTTTTATCCAGTTTCTTTGAGTGAGATTTTATGCCCACAGCAGGCAAGTTTGAAGTTAGAGGTAGGGGATGCATTTAATGGGGTGAACAGATGCTGGGTGAAGGTCCCCAGCCTTTCCCAACTCCCTCTGATCACACTCAAGGCAGGAAGAGTGGAGGATGGCCTCCCCACCTGCTGTGGCTGCAATGCTACTGATGCCTGGGGGGAGGGGAACTTACCGTGAGGGATAACTGCTCAGGACAATTTCTACCACCTAATAAACTGGCGCAAAATGCAGAACAATATTTATCCATCATAGAATCCCCACAGTACAGAAGGGGGTCTTAAGTCCTCAGGCATTCTGTGCCCATCTGAGGGATGTGGCATCATAGAGGGGATGGCCCACAGGAAGCCAATTTCTGCTCTTTAGGAATGATCACTTGCAAAGTAAAATTTACTTATTAGGCACAAGTAGGCTTACATTCACACTGTAATGAAGTAGCCATGAAAATCCTCTAGTTGCCACATTCTGATCAACAATTACATTTCTCCATATCCATGCATTTCATTCCATTCCACAGTGACAATGCTTAGAGAGGCTGGCTCTCTTTAACCATCTTTCCTTCAAACAGGCCATTGAGGGAGGCATTCTGTGTTGAAATAGTGAGTATGCAGTCAACAAGTTGGATTATTAGTTCCAGAGGTTATTTGTAAATAATACAAGTTTTTTTTTCATTCTATCAGTCATACAGCAAGATGATAGGTAATCAGGATGGCCAATTCCTTTATCATTCTTTCAGCAAGTGTATAGAAAACAGTATCTTCAGTGAACAACGAGACATCATGGTGGCACAGTGGTTAGCACTGCTGCTTCACAGTGCCAGGGACTCTGGTTCAATTCTCAGCTTCGGTCACTGTCAGTGTGGAGTTTGCACTTTCTCCCCATGTCTGCATGGGTTTCCTCTGGGTGCTCTGGTTTCCTCTGACACTCTAAAGATGTGAGTGTTAGGTTTGTTGGCCACGTTGAATTGACCCAAGTGTCAGGGAGATTAGCAGGGTAAATGTGCAGAGTTATGGGCATAAGGTCTGGGTGGGATGTGGTTGGTATAGACTTGATAGGCTGAATGGCCTGCTTCTGTACAGTAGGGATTATATGATGATAAATCCTTGTTTTCATTGTGCTAGTTTATTAGGTGGTAGAGATTGTTCTGATTGTCTCAGTCACCTCCCTCTTGAATGTTTCTCATTCAGCCTTGTTGGAATGGATTTCTCTTGTGAAGCCCTCATTTAAATGAATAGAACACCACAGAGCCATAGGAACTTTGGGATTCCTTCTACCACTGAACCTTTTGAGGCTGCTATTCGTTCAGGCGTTATTGCAGTCTATTGCTTTTATTATGTGATTCCAAAGTTGTTAAAAAAGCATTGTGCTGTGATCGGACAACAAGGAAACCTTGAAAAAAATGAGAAAAAGCCAAATTACTTAGCTCTCTTCTGGCCACGATACTGTCTGCCACCACACCACGTTTCACCAGCAAGCCTGCTAATTTAAATTGTGTTGGACTCTGAATTATTTAAAAGGACCTGACTTTTCAGATGTTAATGAGGACTTTGCCTCTCCAAGGTGAGTGTCTTACTGTGTCAAAAGTCTGGTCATTGAAATGACAATGGCCATGAACCTTTTTATACAAAACTTAATGAAACTCTGGAATTTTTCTCCATAGAAAGTCAATTGAAATTGTCAAAAATGAGACTGACAATTTTTTGAAGGTAAAGCCATCAAGGAATACAGATCAAAGTCAGTTAAATAGAAATTCACCACTCAAACCAACCTCCCATCCATTGACTCTGTCTACACTTCCCGCTGCCTCAGCAAAGCAGCCGGCATAATTAAGGGCCACAAGTCCCCTGGACATTTTCTCTTCCACCTTCTTCTATCAGGAAAAAGATACAAAAATCTGAGTCACGTACCAACTGACTCAAAAACAGCTTCTTCCCTGTTGCCTTCAGACTTTTGAATGGACCCTGCCTCACATTAAGTTGATCCTTCTCTACATCCTTGCTATTACTATAATACTGCATTCTGTACTCTCCCTTTACCTTCTCTATGAACAGTGTGCTTTGTCTGCATAGCGCTCAAGAAATAATACTTTCGACAGTATGTTAATACACATGACAATAATAAATCAAATCAAAAACAAATGAAAAATGTCAGAAAAAGAAAAGATCAAAGATGATCTAATCAAATGATAGACTAAGTTTGATGAGTTGAATGGCCCAATCTGAGGGGCTGGCAGGGTTAAAATCAGTCTAAAGCGTCTTATTTTTTATTCATGCGTGGGACATGGGTGTCACTGGCTGGTAAATGTTGATTGGACATGTCTAATTGCCTGAGGGCAGTTGAGACTCAACCACATTGTTGTGGATCTGGATTCACATGTAGGCCAGACCAACTGAGGAAATCATTTTTCAAAGGACATTAGTGAACCAGATGGGTTTTTCTGATCATCAATAATGGTTTCATGATTATCAGAAGATTCTTAATTCCAGATTTTTCTTATTGAATTCAAATTCCACCATCTACCGTGGTGGGATTCCTCATAACATTAGCTGAGCTTCTGGATTAATAGTCTAGCGATAAAACCGCTAGCACATCATCTCCCCTGAATATGAGATTATCATTATTGGGAGAAACATTAATAAAAATTTGTTTTCACGGCATTAGTAAGCCAAATCACTCAAGTCGCAAACTAATCGTAAGAATTATTCAAATTTCTGGATACTTCATTTCTCACCTTCATCTTGATAAGTGCAAAGATATTTCATTTAAGTGATCAATTCACATCTTGTAAACAGGCAGTGATCATGAATGAATGGGCAAATGGTGGCTTGACACGTCACAAACTGTATATTTTTTGGCAAACACTTTGGTCTTTACGGTGTACTGGCCTTCATTAATCGAGGAATAGAGTTTAGGAGTCAGGAGGTAATGATGCAGCTCTATAAGACTCTTGTCAGACCCCAGTTGGAGTATTGGCGCAGTTCTGGTCGCCTCATTATAGGAAGGATGTAGAGGCTATTGAGAGAGTTCAGAGGAGATTTACAAGGATGCTGCCTGGATTTGGAGGCAGGCCTTATGAAGATAGGTTGAGGGAGCTGGGACTCTTCTCACTGGAGAGACGTAGGTTGAGAGGCGACCTGATAGAGGTTTATAAAATGTTGAGAGGAATAGATAGGGTGGACTCTCAGAGACTATTTCCCTGAGCGGAAATGGTCAATATGAGAGGACACAGATTTAAGGTGCAGGGAAGCAAATACAAAGGAGATGTCAGGGGTAGGTTTTTCACTCAGAGGGTGGTGAGTGAATGGAACCGACTGCCGTCGGAGGTTGTTGAAGCAAACTCGCTGGGGTCTTTAAAGAGACTTCTGGATGAGTATATGGAAAAGAATAGAATAGGGGGTTATAGATAAGTCTGTGGATTGGTAGATGTGATCGGCGCAACTTGTGGGCCGAAGGGCCTGTTTGTGCTGTATTGTTCTATGTTCTACGTTAAACACATCCAAGTCAGATCCCTCCGATTTTCACAGCCACCCAACTAAATGGCAGTGCGTCACAAAGACTCCTTAAAATTCTTTCTTCCTCCTGAGATTTTACCTCCCCTCTTTTGAAGATCTAGGCTCTGATTTCCTGTTCCAAGTCAGGCTTCCCCAACAACTGCTCACTTTCTAGTCATTTGATGTCTTCTCCTGAGAGTTCATAAATCAGCATGCTTACATCTGATTACCGATATGATTCCAGTTCTCTCGTTGTTCTGAGCCATGAAGACTGAGCAGCAGAAGACCGTGTGCCAAAAAAGCGAGTTCATATGTTCCCCAGCTGGAAACCATGGATGAACAGGGATATCCACTGCTTGCTGAAGTCCAGCTCTGAGGCATTCAAATCAGGCAACCCTGACCTATAAGAGAAAGCCAAATACAATCCAAAGAGATCTATGAAAGGTGCCAAAAGACAGTACTAGACCAAGCCAGAGTCCCAGGCTAGCCACACCAGCTACTGCCTATTATGGCAAGGCCTGTAAGACATTACCGGTTACAAGATGAAGCCATGTAAAATCGCCGGCTTCAAAGCACTCCTTCAATGCATTCTACACCTGTTTTGAGCAAGAGGTCAGTGAGAGCATGCCCTGCACCCTGGAAGCTCAGGATGAACCTGTATTTGTGGTCACCATTGCAGATGTCAGATCAGCCTTCTCAAAGGTCAACTCATGGAAAACAACTAGCCTGGATGGTGTACCCGGATGAACACTCAGATCCTGCATAGATCAGCTGGCAAGGGTATTTGCAGATACTTTCAACGTCTCTTTACAACAACCTGAGGTCCTATCTGCTTCACGAAGATGACCATCATCCTGGGAGCTAAGAAAAACGAAGCAGTGTGCTTAATGACTATTGGCCAGTGGCTCTGACATTCATCATTATGAAGTGCTTTGAAAAGTTAATCATGGTTACAAATCATTTCCAGCCTCCTGACTACCTGCATCCACTACAGTTTGCCTACTGCTGCAACAGGTCCACAGCAGATGCCATTTCCCTGGTCCTGCACTTAACTCTTGAACACCTAGATAACAAGGACGCCTATGTCAGACTCCTATTTATTGACAATAGCTCAGTGTTCAACAATTTCCACGAAACTCACCTCCAGACTCTGTGGCCTGGGCTTCAACTCCTCCCTCTGTGACTGGATCCTGAACTTCTTAACTCACAGACCATAATCAGTAAGGATAGGCAACAACACCTGCTTTATGTTCATTCTTAGCACTGATACTCCACAAAGCTGTGCTCTCAGCACCCAACTATACTCCTTATACACCTGTGACTGTGTGCCCAAATCCCCCTCCAATTCTCCAAATGAGAATAGTGTAGATTTATTGAATATAACTGAGGCTGTTCTCCACAGAAGCACATTCTTTTATTTGCCAACGGAGGCAATGCTGGATTTAGTTATAAATAATGAAGCACAAAATAATTAGATCTAACAGTATCTTGGAAGAAGAATGTGACAACATTTTGAATGAATTCACTGTCAGACTGGGAGGTGACACAAGAAGATTTGGATTTCAGTATGACTAACTTTAAAAGGTTACAGGAGGAATTGACTGAAAAAAAATAGGAGAAATTATGAGAAGACAAGACAATGGATTGACAGTGTAACCTGATCCACCAAGCAATTTATGGATTACAAAATAAGTATAAAACCTAAAAAGTCAATAGGGGAGCTATTTGGTGACTTTTTTGTGAGACTGATTAGTACCTAAACAGGTTTAAGAATGAAGTTGTGAGGGTTAAGTTTAAGTTTATTTATTTATTAGTGCCACAAATAGACTTAGATTAATGCTGCAAAGAAGCTAACGTGAAAAACCCTGAGTTGCCACACTCTGGTGCCTATTCGGGTACGCTAAGAGTCAACTTCACATGGCCAATGTATCTAACCAGTATATCTTTCAGACTGTGTGAGGAAATCGGAGCACCTGGAAGAAACCCACGCGAACAGGGGGAAAATGTGCAGACTCTGTACAGACTGGAATCAAACCTGGTTCCCTTGCATAATGAGGCAGCAGTGCAAAGCACTGTGCCATAGTTATAGCATTCAGCAAGAGAGGATCAAGAAAATCATGAGGACAAAGAGGATGTGAAACTTGAACATGCAAATAGTATCAAAAATAATAAGATTTTTCAAAAGTACATCCAGAAAAAGTGTGGTAAAGGAGGCAATGGGCTATTAAAATAGATTTTAAAAAAGACAATAGTAGAGAATAAGAACGTGGCAGAAATGCTACATGAATATGTTGCTTCAGTCTTCAGAGTGATGGAAGACCTGGTGAGACAAGAGGTACAGGGAAGACTGATATAGGCATTTATGTGGACAGAAAAGTTGTAATGGGAAAATGGATTGAAGCTGGACAGATCACTGAGTTCAGGAATCTTTCTGAGAACTATTCAAATAACTGGGTGAGGGATTGGGAATGCACTCATTTTATTTGCCTAAAGCTCACTAGATTTGGAATTGTGTTAAAGAATTGGAAAATGACAAATACTATTTATATCTTTGTTCTAAAAGGGAGGAAGGAAAAGAACCAGGAAACGAAACTTCAATTAATTTAATGTCTCTGGTGGGAAAATTACTAAAATCCATCATCATGTTCAAAGTAAGTAAGAACTTGGCAAGACATAAGCTGCTTAGAGAGAGTCGGCATGGTTTTGTGAAAGGTAATTCATATCTATCTAACCTAATGGAGTTCTTTGACAGAGTCATTGGACTACTTGATAGACGAGGATCAATGGATATCCAATTCTCAGATTTTCAGCAGGCAGTTAATAAGATTCTGAACAAAATCCATGGAACTGAACTCCGCCTCGGCGTGGATAGGAAATTAATTGTAAGGTGGATGACAATTATGTGGGATCAAAGGGATATTATTAGAGTGGTGGACAGTGATAACTGGATCCACCAGGGATTGGTGCTTTTCATTAAATTGATCTTTCATGGTATTACTTATGGTAAATTGAAAGAACATTTTAAAGGAAAGGATCACGCTCGCAGAAAGTGTTTGCTTTAGAAATGACTTTTATAGTAATATGCCCCTGAGATTTCTCTTGCTGTCTAATACTAGTACATTATTGGATCATTCTTTCTCTGGGACCACCGCCTTGACCTTATCGCTGTGGGAGGCCCTACCAGAAATGTGAGTTCCAGGTGGCGTTGTTCTCAGTTTCATTGGAACACACAAGCCTCTCCACTATATCAAGGTGACAATCCTTGGAAAGAAGGTCATGAACCCACTGTTAAGATCCAAATGAAGCACTGGTGAAAACTATAGATGCTGTAAAGCTGAAATAAAGTAGAAAATTCTGGAAATACTCTGCAGGTCATGCAGTATCACTGGAAAGAAAGAGTCATCGATCTGAAATGTTGGCTATTTCACTCCATAAATGCTGCCACGATGTTTGTGTATTTCCAACATTTTCTGTTTCTTTTTTTGAACATTAGTAAGTAGGTTATTGGTGAGGAGGTGTCGTTTGATTCCATCACACAATGATTGAGAGTCAATTTATGAGGGGTAACATCCAAATTAGACTTGTTTTTGTGGATCGGACAATACTAATGTTGTAGCAACACTGGAACAGTTTGAGTGGAGGTATGGATAATTCTGGAATACAAGTTCTATAGAGGGATGTTGTTGAGGCCCACAGCCTTAAGTTTGATTCAGATGGCTCAACTGTTTCTTGATGTCAGGCGGAATGAATCAATTTGGCTGAAAACTGTCTGGGAATCCCAGGAACATGGTTGCAAAGGCTTCAGTTTTGTTGTTTAAACTCTGGAGAAAAAACTTCCATTGTTGAGAATGGGGATATTTATGGAACATCCTCATTCTCAGTAGTTGCTTAGCTATCCATCATTATTCATTACTGAAGATAGCTGGACTGTAGAGCTTTGAGCTGATCTATTAATTAAATAATTACTTAACTCTGTCTATGATATTCCAGTTCTATTGTCTAGCAAGCATATAGTCCAACTTTATCAGATTGGCATCTCAATTTTTGGAATGCCTGATACTGTTCATGACATGCTCTCCTGCACTCCTCAATGAATCAGGATGACTTGATGATTCTGTTAGAGTGAGGTTATAGATTATGATAGAATATGTTTCTGCAGTTGTTGATGGTCCATAGTGCTTCATGAATATCCACTTTTATGCTTCTAGATCTATTTTGAATCCATCCCATTTGAACAACACAAGTTTCCATGAGGACTGTGCGATCATCAACCCTGACAAAAAAAATGTAATGGACAGGTGCATCTGCAACATGCAGATGGATGAAGATGAGTTCCAGTTTCTTTCCCCTTGTTGGCTCTGTCACCATCTGTCACAGGTCTAGTTAACCAAGTAAAGAAGGACTGACCCAACTTGGTCAGTACAGACACAATCTAGTAGTCCATCCAGAATACATTTTATGCACTTTGCTGCCCTCAGTGGATCTTCCAAATGGAGTTTAATATGGAGGAATCATAGAACCATGGATTCCTTTCAGTGCAGAAGGATGCACTGAGCCTATCAAGCCTATACCGACCACAACCCCTCCCAGTCCCTATCCCATATTTCACGTATTTACACTGCTAATGCTCCTGACACTAAGTGGCAATTTAGTATGGCCAATCAAGCTGATCCACACATCTTTGGGTAGTGGGAGGAAACCAGACTAGCAGGAGGAAACCCACGGAGACACAAGAAGAATGTACAGGCTCCGCACAGACAATGACTAAAGCCAAGAATCGAGGCAGCAATGCTAACCACTTTGCTAATTGATCAGCTAAGGAAGGGTGGTGGGTAATGGTCAGCAGGAGATTTCCTTGGCCATGTTTGATGATGTCTTGAACTTCAAAGAGTCCAGGACCAATGTTGAGAAGTATATTTCTGTGTATACACTGTGCTACAACCTCTTCTATTGGTGGAGATGACTGAAATTCTGTGAGTATGATTCTGTAAGTGTAACTATGTCAATTTGTTGCTTGCCTTTGAGACAGCTTAATAATTTTGGTGCAGATCTCCAGATACTAGTGAGGGGAACTTTGCAGGAGTGATAGTGCTCCATGAGCTTTTATCGCATTTGGTATCTAGTTCTAGGCAGTCTAATTAGTTTTATTCTTAGATATTTTGATTGTAATTTGATACAATTGAATGGCTTGCTAGGGAATTTCACAAGGCAGTTAAGATTGCTGTGGGTCTGACCAGGTTAAGAGAGCAGGCTTTCTTCCTGAAAGGATATTCATGAAAAGGATAGGTTCTACAACAACCTGGTACTTTCATGGTCACCATTACTAATCTTTATTTAATCAGCTTTTTTACTTATTCATGAGATGTGGGTGTTGCTGGCTGGGCCAGCATTCACTGGCCATCCTTAATTGCCTTGAACCAAATAGTTTGTTAGACCATTTCAGGGGACAATTAAGAATCAATCACATTGCTGTAGATCTGAAGTCACATTTACGCCAAACAAGCTAAGGGTGGTGAATTTCCTTCGTCAATGGATATTAGTGAATGAGATGGTAGTTTACGTTAATTAACAATGGATTCATAATCATCATGAGACTTTTAATTCCAGGTCTTTATTGAATTCAGATTGTCGTGGTGGGATTCAAATCTTGTCCCCTGGGTCTCAGGATTACCAATCCAGTGACAATACCACTACATCACTATCTCCCCAAATTTAAACTTCATAGTTGCTGTCATGGGATTTGAATTCATGGCTCTAGTTCAAACTCTGTATTACTCATCCAAGTACACAGTTGGCCTGATTTTATCATTGCACAGTGCCCAATACAACAGGACATAGATAGGTTGGTAGACTGGGCAGATAGATGGCAAATGGAATTTAATCCGGATAAATGCGAGGTGATGCATTTTGGCCGGAAAAATGTAGAAGAGAGTTATAGGATAAAAGTTAAAACTATTCGGAGTATAGAGACGCAGAGAGACTTGGGGGTGCAGGTTCACAAGTCTCTGAAGGTGTCTTCACAGGTGGAGAAGGTGATAAGGAAAGCGTATAGTATGTTAGCTTTCATAGAAAAGGGTATAGAATACAAGAGTAGGAGTTTGATGTTGCAATTGTATAGAGCGTTGGTTAGGCCTCACTTGGAATACTGCGTCCAGTTCTGGTCGCCGTACTATCGGAAGGATGTGGAGTCCTTGGACAGAGTGCAGAGGAGGTTTACCAGGATGCTGCCTGGTATGGAAGGACTGTCTTATGAGGAACGATTAAATAGACTGGGGTTGTTTTCCCTTGAAAGACGTCGGCTTAGAGGGGATCTCATAGAGGTGTATAAGATTATAAGGTGTATAGATAGAGTAAATGGAGGTAAACTTTTTCCACCTTCAGAAATGGATAGGACGAGGGGTCATGGCCATAGGGTGAGGGGGGCTATGTATAAGACGAATATTAGAGGGCAGTTTTTCACACAAGGGGTAGTGGGGGTGTGGAATGCACTGCCGAGTAAGGTGGTGGGAGCAGGCACGCTAGGGCTGTTTAAGGGTCTCTTGGACAGCCACATGAGCGTTATGCAGATAGAGGGATATAGTAGGACTGTTTAACTATGGCTTTTTTTTCCACAGGTAATTTGGTCCATACTTGACCAACAAGGAGCATGCATTCGGCAGGTGGTGCGAGGACAGCTCTTGGATGTTGATTCATGGGTTGCCTGGTGCGTCATGTCGTAAATGAGTGCTTTATCTGGACCATCTGAAGGGCACCATGACAGCTCAGTGACTATCGCTGTAGCTGTGCAGACACTTGGAATTGGGCCGGTGTCTGCGGGAGTTTGCTCGTTCTCCCCATGGTTGCGTGGGTTTTCTCCGGGCGCTCCGGTTTCCTCCCACATCCCAAAAAATTCGCTCTTAGGCTGATTGGGAAACAAATTGTCCCTACATTGAAACTCTTCCATATTAGGAATAACCTAAAATTAGAATAGGATAATGGAATTGTTACTATATAGTTATGACGGCGGCGCGGGCTCGTTGGGCCGAAGGGCCTATTTCCCGTGCTGTGTTGCTCTATATCTATAATCTATATCTAATTTCAGGTGCGAAACCTTGGTCATGAGGTGATTAGTGTGATTTCCAGCTGTGTCTACGCTGATGCCCACTTTAATAAGACGTGAAAATGGCCGTGATCTGCCCGAAACATACATTTAAATTGAATTAATGGACTGCCTGCGCAACTTTACCTACATTTCCCTCTTTACCATTATGTTTGCCAGTCCAGATTCGGTGCAAAACAGATATGCTCGGCAAAGATCTGTTTTGGGTGCTGCAGCTTCTGAACAGATAGATTCAGAGCTTCCAATGGCTCTCTGACTCAGATCGGTAGTGATGGTGAGTGGGGGAACAGGATGACAAGGAGGCAAATCAGATCATTCACTGATGGAGTGGGAGGAGGAGGACCAGATTGCTCTCTGGTGGTGCCAAGGAAAAGAGGGAGAGAAAATCATTTCTTCGGGGCAGGGGGGAGAGGAAGGTTTGATCGTTCTTTGATGGCGGGAGTAGGCTCAATCATTCTCTGGTGGTGGTGGAGGGGAAGTGGGGAACAAGGGAGGCCCAATCATTCTCTGGCGGGGGTGAGGGGGAGGGGGGAGGACTGATGATTCTCTGGCGGGAAGGGGGGGTGGTAGAGGGAATGAGAGGGAGGTCTGGTGGTTCTCTGGTGTTGGGGAGGAGGAGGAAAAAGGCCCAAAAATTCTCTGGTTGGGTGAGAGGGAGGAGGGAGGCAAGTCAGATGTAACTGTAGTTGGGGGGAGGCCTAATCACTCTGTGATAATGCGGGGATCGGAGGGAAGAGGAAGGTTAAATGGATCTCTGGTGGGGGGATGGGAGGGGGGCAGGTGAGACCACTGCATTCTGCAGGTAATCAATGGGGGAGGAAAAGGACAGAGGGTCACGATCAGTCTGGGTAGTGGAAAGGGTGGGTGGATAAGGGGGATAGTTATGTTGCGGGGCTGTGGTGATGTCTGTGGGGGCTATCGCTCCTGCTTTTTGCTTCTGAATTGTTTTATCCACTTTTTGTGTTTCGGGAGCGATGTGACAGGGGACTGTTTTTCAATTCTTTTTCTCACTGCATGTGCGCAGTTCAAAGCTCTGATTGGAGCTGCAGCATTTTGAGTGCAATAAGCCCTGCCCACAGCGTGATTCAGACTTGCAATTTTTTTTGTCAGGCTGAGTGCGCATGGGGATGCCTGAGAGCAGATTTCCATTGGATTTGAAATGCACTCAAATTCAGCACTAGAATGAAAATGGTAAAATTAAGCCCAGTGTATGTGTGTTTGGTTACGTGTACGTGTGCACATGCGTGTGTCTGTGAGTTTTTATCTGAGTTTATACATGTTTGAGTGTCTAATATTACATTGTTTTCATTAACTTTGTACTTTAAGTTAATCTCATCTGTCAGCCTACATTCAGTGGTCAGCCCTCTTGTCTTTGAGTCAGGAAGTTGTGGGTTCAAATCCCCTGTCTGGAGACCTGAAGGATGAGTTTATCTCTGGTGGTAAGAGAAAACAAAGAACATTGGACCCACAACTTTTGGTAAACTCCAGCCCAATGAAGACTGAAATTTCAGGACTTGTAGCTGATTTTAAAAAGAATGGCCTGGAATTTCATGTGTGAAAGGCAATCAGCAAATTATGCAGCAATATTACACAAAATGGATACTGTTTTGCAAGATAAAATTTAAGATAAAACTTCCACCCACTCTCCTTACTACTAGAACATATTGTTCAAAACAAGCAGTAATCAGCATAAACAAAATCGTCATAGAATCACAGAATCCCTAGAGTGAGAGTGCAGAATGAGACCATTTGGCCCAGCAAGTCTGCATCGACCACAATCCCATACAGGCCCTATATAAATATATATCCCTATATATTAACCTGCTAATCCCCTTACACTAAGGGGAAATGCAGCATAGTCAATCCACTTAATTCGCACATCTTTGGACTGTGGATGCTAACTGGAGCATCCAGAGAAATCCCACATAGATACATGGAGAATGTGCAAACTCCACACAGACTATGACGGGAAGGCCGAATTGAATCTGGGTCCCTGGTGCTGTGAGGCAGCAATGCTAACCACTGTGCCACTGGGCCACATGGTCTAAGAGAAGAATGAAGCTCCAATGATTTTTTCCTCCCTTAAACTTGAAAGCTGGAAGCTGTCTAACCTTTAAGCGCAGCATACAAAATATGTTTAGAGAAATGCAATTTTGGAAGTTTTCCACCTTTGTAATGCCACACGGATGCTTTCAAGGTAACAAGTTACCTTGAGCAGTTTTAAATGAGGAGATCTCATAATAAAATTTCATTACTTGAAAAAAATGCTGTTAAACGCTAGCATGATAAATTTGGATCCTGCTCAAAGTTTTGATATTAAATTTACACCAATTGAAGGAATTTCCCTTTTTGCCCTGTTTTGCATGTGGGTGGAGCTACATTAATAGCAAAGGAGGTTTTGAAAATCAGTTTAACATAGAACATAGAACATTACAGCACAGAACAGGCCCTTCGGCCTTCGATGTTGTGCCGACCAAAATAAAAAGCAATGCCCCTCCAAACTAAACCATTCCCTTCTCTTCCATATACTTATCAATTAACCTCTTAAACGCCACCAAACTTGGCGCATCTACAACAGCTGCAGGCAGGGCATTCCACTCCCTAATCACTCTTTGAGTAAAGAACCTACCTCTGATATCCGTCCTATAACTCATACCCCTTAATTTAAAGCTGTGTCCCCTCGTGCTAGCTTTCTCCATCCTAGGAAAAAGGCTATCACTGTCCACCCTATCTAAACCTCTAATCATCTTATATGCTTCAATAAGATCCCCTCTTAGCCGCCTCCTTTCTAACGAAAACAACCTCAAATCCTTCAACCTCTCTTCATAGGACCTGCCCTCCATACCAGGCAACATCCTGGTAAACCTCCTCTGTACCCTCTCCAATGCCTCCACATCTTTCTTATAATGTGGGGACCAGAACTGCACACAATACTCCAAGTGCGGCCGCACTAGAGTTTTGTACAGTTGCAACATGATGCTGTGGCTCCTAATTTAGATCCATTTGATTTAGATCCATAGTTTGATTTAGATCCATTCTCAAGTTCTAACTGAATTGACTTGAGGTTCTGCACCAGACTCAGCATTCTGAGCTGAAACATCTGTGAATATTTACTATGGTCAGGTTGAAATGATTATGCTGAATTGAGAGTAATACTACAAATAAGTATCCATGTACTGTAAAATCCCTATGTAGAGTGTTGTGGGTTCTTTAAATCACTGACATTGTGTATCTTCCTGCAAAGGTAATTTATTCCTGAGTGCAACAGCTACATACAGCACTTGTGTTCTGTCTGCACAACCCAGGTGACTCCCACATTCCCCGCATGTGACCTGTTTTGTAGTTGTACCATCACGTGACCACTTGGTTAACACCTACTACATGCATATAAAGTGGCAACGTCAGCTTTTTAATCATCTTGTTCAAATATTTTTGCTACTGCTTGTACAGTGGGCTGTCAATATTATTTTAAATAAGTACAAGTTCTATATGTATACAGATAGGGTATTCCCAGAAAGAGTGTGGCAAACATGTTACCTGGGAGAGAGATGAGCCAAAAATGAACTATGCACAATATTTATCATAATTATAACAGCTACAGAAACTCTGCAAATGATAGAAGTCATGTTGCTGCATAGTTGACTAACATCTTCACATCAAATATCTCCGCCTCTGACTCCCCCGATATTC
Source organism: Sphyrna mokarran (assembly GCA_024679065.1). Classification (NCBI taxonomy): domain Eukaryota; kingdom Metazoa; phylum Chordata; class Chondrichthyes; order Carcharhiniformes; family Carcharhinidae; genus Sphyrna; species Sphyrna mokarran. Next base: position 55,645,195 of record JAGIQG010000001.1, on the reverse strand, counting down.
ATATAGGTGTTAAACCTATCTGAACAAAGGAACTGTTGGATATAAAAGGGCCAAATTCCAACCACACTGCCTCCTACCAACCTTGGAATCATATAAAGCAACATAATAAGGTTGTTGACAAATCGAGGTCATCAATCACAATTGGTCTTCAATAGACCCAGGCATGAGGTAAGGAAAATCTGCCAGTGTTTGAAAGCTGAGGGAACCTTAAGTTCAAAGTCATTTGTCCTTGCCAAACATGCTTCCCCAACCATATCAAATTACCTAAATACTTTATCTCAAAATGTTATTTTCTCAAAGAACACAGGAATAAATGCCAGTCCCTCAAACCTTGTTTCACCATTCAATTTAGATCATAGCTGATTTATAACAGGACCCCAATTATCCACCTTTGAGGATCTCTTGATACCTTTATCAAGTGAATTTATAATTTCCAACAACACAATGTATTTTTTCCATGTTTTACAACTTAAAAATGTGCAAGATATTTTCCCTGCCAGTGCTCATGATCATTTAAATGTTTTGTAAGAATTGAGGTACCTCTGACATGTGTAACATCATAGTATATATTCAGTCTGAAAATTGGAGGAGGTAGTAAAGGCAACATTTTCTTAAGAGCAGGATAGTTGACCCTGTATTCGAAAGGAAATGAGTAGGATCAGATTACGTGGAGTACAAGAACATAATTAACTGAACTGATAACAGTGATTGGGCATGTCTGATTGTGCCTGTACTGAAACCTGAACAAAATGGTTTGGAAGCTGTTTCTGAAAGCAAAGTGCTGAAACCTGGATCAAACTGGAATTGGGTGATACAAGAACATAATAAGAACTGGGAGTAGGCCATCTGGACCTTCGAGTCTGTTCCCTCATTCAATAAGATCATGGCTGATCTTTGCATGGTCTCAACACCACTTATCTGCCTGCTGTCTATAGCCTTTAATTCCTTTACTGTTCAAAAACTTATCTATCTTGCCTTAAAAACATTCAGCTACTTCACTGGACAGGGAATTCCACAGATTCACAACCCTTTGGGTAAAGATGCTCCTCTTCAACTCGATCCTAAATCTGTTCTCTTTTATTTTGAGGCTGTGCCCCCTAGTTTTAGTTTCACCTGCCAATGAAAACAACTTCTCTGTTTTTATTCCCTTCATAATCTTATATGTTTCTATAAGAATTCTCCTCAGTCTTCTGAATTCCAATGATTATAGTCATCATCTATTCAGTCTCTCCTCATAAGCCAATCCTTTCAACTCCAGAATTAACCTAGTGAATTTTCTCTATTCCTCCTCCAGTGCTTGTATACCCTTTCTCAAATAGGAGACCAAAACTATATACAGTATTTCAGGTATGGCCTCACCAGCACTTTATACAGCTGCAACATAATCTCATTACTTTTAAATTCCATCCCTCTAGCAATGAAGTACAAAATTCCATTTGCCTTCTTAATTATCTGCTGTACCTGCAAACCAACCCATTGAGATTCCTGCACAAGGACATCCAGGTCCCTCTGCAAACAGCATGACATGTTTGACTTCAAAGTAAGAATTGCTTAATGCAGATGATTAATCCAGGTGATTACTGTGATTCCAGTTCATAGCAATCAGAATCTGCAAACAAGACGGATTACCTAAAATTATATTTATTGTTCTTCTCAAAATTAATCAGATATAACTAACGGCAAAGCACATGTGCTCTTCATGAACATGGAATGAGGCTTTACATTAACCCAAGCAGATTTTGAAAGTCAGTCACAAGGTGAATGTTAAAGTGTTTCTATGGATCCTGAAACACAACAGACACAGGAATAGTTCACAGACTCGAGACATTTCCTCAACAATCTGATACCACCTATGTTCTCCAGAAATTTGGGATTTGATCCCTAACACTAAGGAAATAGTTGCTCCCACTCCTCAGAAAGGATTGGGGGTTGAATTTTGCCTCAGACGGTAGTGCAAAATGGGTGATATTGGATCTGATGCCATTTAAGCGCAGCACCTGGTATTCGGTTCCATTTTCTGAAAAGGCAATATCAGCCATTTAGCCTCACTACCCCAGACAAATTTCTCCCCTGAGAATCTTCCCCTTGTTCCATGTGTAATGAATTCTGGGCATTGCTGATAAGTAAACTTTTCGGGATGTTCATGAAGAAAGTTGTGAATCCTGTCAGTGTTGAAACTGAACCAGAGATGGTACTGTCTGCTTCTCCTATTATTAGTTATTTACCCATTGTCAATCCTACTTAAATATAGCTACAAAGATCTAAGAACCTTCCCTCACCAAAAAGAAAAATTTGATTGCAGGTAATTATGAGTTTAGTGGTTCGCAGTTTTGTTCAACTGCAGGGATAACACATCTCTGTTGCACACAATTGACACAGTGCTATGGTGATTTTCTATAATCCATTATTGGAAGATGTAATTGCAGAATTTCTTTGTTTAATGCTTTTCAGCTGTTAATAGGCTCATTCATGGAGAAGATTATTCTCCGCTTTTCATTCTGAGAATGGTAAATGATATTTATGGTCCTTTTATGTTTTTAACAGGAGGCTGTTTGATTATAGGGAGAGGCTGGATACATTGGGACAATTTTCCCCGGAGTATGGGAGACTTAGTGGTGATCTTATAGAGGTCTTTAAAATAATGAGGGGCACAGTTAAGGTAGATAGTCAACATCTTTCCCCAAAGGTAGTGGAGTCTAAAATTAAACGGCATAGCGTGATCAGCACGGAGAGATACAAAAGGTCCAGAGGAGCAATTATTTCACTAAGAGGGTGTTGAGTGTCTGGAATGAGTTGCCAGAGGCAGTAGTAGAGGCCAATACAATTTTGCCTATTAAAAAACATTTAAACAGATAGTCCTAAAAACTAGGCAGCATGGTCAAGTTGGGCCGATGGGCCTGTTTCCATGCTGTAAACCTCTATATGACTCTATATAGGTGCAAGTCAAATGCTGCTGAACCTCAAAAGAGTGCATGGGCCTTTGATGGTGAGGAGGGAGGAAGAAAAGAAGCAGGTGTTGCACCTTCTACGATTGCATGGAAGGGTTAGTGGAGAGAGGATGAGGAGTTGAGGATGATGGAGAGTGTCATGGAGGGAGCAGCCCCTATGGATGGCTAACAGGGAAGGTTAGGAGAAGATGTATTTGGTGGTAGCATCATGGTGAAATTGGTGGAAATGCTTCAGGATGATCCTTAGAATTCATGGAATGTTAATTCTATTTCTCTCCACAGATGTTACTATATGTTGTTGCAGTTGTCAGTTGTTAGTTCTATTTCTCTCCATAGATGTTACCGTATGTTGTTGCTGTTGTCAGCAGATTATTTGACCATGTTGAATACCGTACAAGCACAAACAGAAACACAGAAAATAGGAGCAGGAGTAGGCCACTGGGCCTTCGAGTCTGAACATCATTCATTGTGATCATGGCTGATCATCCAACTCAATAGCCTGACCCCACATGTCCCCTATATTTGATCCCCTTTGCTCCAAGTGTTATATCTAACTGCTTCTTGGAAACATGCAGAAGTTGATTCTCCCATTCTGCTGTACCGCTTTTGTAATGCAGCAGGTTGGGAGACTCCAATGGAGGCTGTTTCGCAGGCTCCTTGATGGGTGTCATGGCCTCTGAGAGTCTCTGAGTATCAGATTTCCAACACCATCAGCTTCGCACTGATTTCTGGCAACAATGTAATCAAATTAGCACCTCCAAAACATTTTAATCTCATTAGTGGGCCGAGGACTGAAGTTTCCAGGCCCGGGAACCTCTCCACCTCTGTCAACAGTATTCCATTCCAGCAGGGTTTAATATAGTTCCCCACCTGTGGGGAGCTGACGACCCAACTCTGCTGGAGTGAAGGGGGGGTAATCAAAGCCCCCCACAGAATCAGATGGCAGGGTTAGTGCCCCCTGGTCATTGCCATCTTGGCAGTGCCAGTCTGAACTCCTGGCATTACCCAAGGCACAAAATTCCAATGATCAGAGGGCATCTTGACACTGCCATCAGGCATAGGGCAGTGCCAAGGGAGCAGGGCCTGCTGCTGCTCTCATTTGGATTGAGTGATAGAGGGAGGGAGATCAGCATCGATCTTGGCTATTGGGTTGCAAGGAAGGGGTAGTCAGCTTGCTTGGTGGGAGGGGGGAGTTGGGGCTGTTGGGGGGTTTGGGACCTTGGGGTGGGAATTGGGGCTGCCAGTTGAGGTGTGGGTGCTCAGGGTTAGCCCAGGCATGTTTTGAGGCCAGCAATCAGGCCATGGAGGGGTGGGGGGGGCAATTAGAGGGCAATGATACTAGAGTCATAGGGCTAGCCAGTGATTGAGCTGACCAACAACTGGAAGGCAGGGCAGAAAAGGGTCACTCACGTGTGCTGATCTCAATGCTGACAGATTGGTACATGTGCTGTGGCCCCCATGCTATTGGCCTCTCCAGCGGGAATAGGCCCTGCCTATGATTTTCTGGACTGATTCACGCTAATGCACTCTTGAATGCACAGAGTGAGGGAGATTTATTTTGAAACTCTTGATGAAAAAAAAAGCGTGATTTACTCCAGTTTTTATGCAAATTCGGCACTTAGAATTTTTTTGGGAGCATAGCTCCCACAATGTTCTGGCCTTAACTACTTTCTGTGGTAGAGAATGCAATATGTCGCCCACTTCTTGGATGAATAAAGTTCTCCTCTTGTCGTAAATGGTCCGCCCTGAATCCTCAGTCTGTGATCCCTATTTCTGGACATCCTCACCATCAGGAACATCCTTTTCGTATCTACCCTGTTTAGTTCTGTTGGTATTTTATAGATTTCTATGAGAAACCCCTCTCATTCTATCCTGGTCCATCCAAGCTGATGCTACACTTAAGAAAGCCCATCAATGCCTCTTCTTTTTCAGGAGACTAAGAAAATTTGGTATGTCTGCAATAGTTCTCACCAACTTCCACAGATACACCATAGAAAGAAAGTATTCTTTCAAGCTTTATCACAGCTTGATAAGACTCCTGCTCTGCCCAAAACTGCAAGAATCTACCAAGGATTGTGAATGAAGCCAGTCCATTATGCAAACCAGCCTCCTATCCATTGACTCTGTCTACTCTTCCCGTTGCTTTAGAAAAGCAGCCAGCATCATCCAGACCCATATACTCTCTTCCATCTTCTTCCATGGGACAAAAACCCAAAAATTTGAGATCATGCATCAACCAACACAAAAACATCTACTTCCCTGTTGTCATTAGACTTTTGAATGGATCTATCTCGCATTAAGTTGATCTTTCTCTCGACCCTAGCTATGGCTGTAACACTACATTTTGCACTCTCTCCTTTCCTTCCCTTTGTCTGTATAGTGTGCAAGAAACAATACTTTTGGCTGAATACTAATACATGTGACAATAATAAATCAGATCAAATTCTTCTGACCTCTAGCGAATACAATCCCAATCAACTCAATCTTTCCTCATATGTCAGTCTTGCCAATCCCGGAGTCAGTCTGCTAAACTTTCTCTGCACTCCCTCTCAAGCAAGAACATTTTTCCTCAGATAAGGAGACCAAAACTGCACACAATATTCCAGGTGTGGCCTCACCAATGCCCTGTATAATTGCAGCAAGGCACCCCTTGAATATTCTCTGTATGAAGACGAACATACCATTTCCTTTTTCACACTGCCTGCTGCACCTGTGCACTTACCCTCAGTGACTGATTTATAAAGACAACCAGGTCTCATTGCACATTCCCGATTCCTAATTTATGATCATTCAGGTAGAAATTTGCCTTCTTGTTTTTGCTACCAAAACCTTACAGGAACCAACCAGACAGCAGGCCTCTTAGACTGGCTACTGTGTAATGAGGAGGAATCATTGCAGTCTGTCTGTGCAAGACCCCTTGGGGATGAGTGACCATAATGTGATAGAATTTTTTATCAAAATGGCAAGTGAAGTATTTGATTCGGAGACTAGGGTGCTGAATCTTAATAAACAAATTATGAGGTGTGAGTTGGCCTTGATAGATTGGGAAGATTTATCGAAAGGGGTGATAGTGGAAAGGCAATGGAAAACATTCAAGGAATGCATGGAGGAACTGCAGCAACTGTTTATTCCTATCTGGTACAAAAGCAAAATGGGTAAAAGGGCCAATACATGGCTGACAAAGGGAATTAGAGATAGTATCCAATCCAAGGAAGAAATGTACAGATTGGCCAAGAAAAATGATGTCTGAGGATTGGGAGCAGTTTGGAATTCAGCAAAAAGGACACAAGGGATTGATTAAGAAGGGGAAAATATAGTACAAAAGTAAGATTGCCAAGAACATAAAGACTGACACTGAGAGTTTCTATGGATATATGAAGAGAAAGAGATTGGTGAAGACAAATGTAGGTCCTCTGCAGATAGAAATGGGGAACATATAATAGGGGACAAAGAAATAGCTGAACAACTGAATACATACTTTAGTTCTGTCTTCACAAAAGAGGACACAAATCAGATACTAGAAATGTACGAAAAAAGTTGATTTGCTGGTTAAGAAGAAAAAGGAGGCTTATGTCAGGATGAGGCTTGAAGGCTCAGATAGTGCAATGGATAGCTATAGATTAGCCAGGAAGGAGGTAAAAAAGTGAATTGAGGAGAGCTAAGAGGGGACACGAGAAGATGTTGGCTGATAGGATTAAGGAGAATCCTAAAGCTTTCTTTCGATATGTTAAGAATAGAAGATTGGTTAGGCAAGATTAGGGCCAGTCATAGACAGCAGTGGGAAGTTGTGCGTGGAGCCTGAAGAGATTGGTGAGGCACTGAATAACTATTTCTCTTCGGTATTCACGCAGAGTGCTGGAAATGTAGCTATGGAGAACACTGAGGTACAGGGTTGCAAATTGGGAAGTATTGTAGTAGATAGGGAGGATGTTGTAGAAATTCTCGAGGGTTTGAAGTTGGATAAGTCCCCTGGGCCGGACGGGATTTACCCTAGGATTCTCTGGGAGGCAAGAGAGGAGATTGCAGAGCCTCTGGCTATGATCTTCAGGTCCTCGTTGGTTACGGGTGTGGTTCCGGAGGACTGGAGGATAGCGAATGTGGTCCCATTGTTTAAGAAGGGGAAGAGAGACCTTCCAGGGAATTATAGGCCAGTGAGTCTTACTTCTGTTGTGGGCAAGGTTTTGGAGAGAATTATTAGGGATAGGATTTATAGTTATTTAGAGAGAAATGAATTGATTGGGGATAGTCAGCATGGTTTCGTGAAGGGTAGGTCATGCCTTACTAACTCATTGAGTTTTTTGAGAAAGTGACCAAAGAGGTGGATGGGGGTAAGGCGGTTGATGTAGTATATATGGACTTTAGTAAGGCGTTTGATAAGGTGGCCCATGAAGACTTCTACAGAAAATGCAGATGTGTGGAATAGAGGGTGATTTAGCTAATTGGATTAGGAATTGGCTGGCAGATAGAAGACAGAGGGTGGTGGTTGATGGGAGATATTCATCGTGGAGTTCGGTGACAAGTGGTGTGCCTCAGGGGTCTGTTTGGGGCCCCTGCTGTTTGTAATTTTTATAAATGATCTGGATGAGGGTATTGAGGGATGGATCAGTAAATTTGAAGATGACACTAAAGTCGGTGGAGTGGTAGATAGTGAAGAGGGGTGTTATAGTTTGCAGAGGGACTTAGACAAGTTGCAGAGCTGGTCCGAGAGGTGGCAAATGGAGTTTAATGTGGAAAAGTGTGAGGTAATGCACTTTGCAGGAACAATAAATGTGTAGAGTATAGGGCTAATGGTAGGGCTCTTAATAGTGTTGAGGAACAGAAGGATCTTGGTGTATGTGTCAATAGATCCTGAAAGTAGGCAGTCAAGTGGATAAAGTTGTTAAGAAGGCTTATGGAGTCTTAGCTGTTATTGGTAGGGGGATTGAATTTAGGAGCCGCAGCATCATGTTGCAGCTGTACAAAACTCTAGTGCGGCCGCACTTGGAGTATTGTGTGCAGTTCTGGTCCCCACATTATAAGAAGATGTGGAGGCATTGGAGAGGGTACAGAGGAGGTTTACCAGGATGTTGCCTGGTATGGAGGGCAGGTCCTATGAAGAGAGGTTGAAGGATTTGAGGTTGTTTCGTTAGAAAGGAGGCGGCTAAGAGGGGATCTTATTGAAGCATATAAGATGATTAGAGGTTTAGATAGGGTGGACAGTGATAGCCCTTTTTCCTAGGATGGAGAAAGCTAGCACGAGGGGACACAGCTTTAAATTAAGGGGTATGAGTTATAGGACGGATATCAGAGGTAGGTTCTTTACGCAAAGAGTGATTAGGGAGTGGAATGCCCTGCCTGCAGCTGTTGTAGATGCGCCAAGTTTGGTGGCGTTTAAGAGGTTAATTGATAAGTATATGGAAGAGAAGGGAATGTTTAGTTTGGAGGGGCATTGCTTTTTATTTTGGTCGGCACAACATCGAAGGCCGAAGGGCCTGTTCTGTGCTGTATTGTTCTATGTTCTATGTTCTATGTAAATGTTGGAGAATGCATGATTTAGTGTGAGGCAAGAATTGAGGGAGATCAATATTAGTAGAGAAACTGTGCTGGGAAAATTGATGGGATTGAAGGCAGATAAATCCCCAGGCCTTGATAATCTAAATCCCAGAGTATTTAAGAAAGCGGCTCTAAAAATAGCGGATGCATTGGTGGTCATCTTTCAGAATTCTATAGATTTTGGAACAGTCACTCCAGATTGGAGGCAGCTTTCTTACAGATACAATAGAAAGCATTCTTTCTGGTTGTATCACAGCTTGGTGCGGCTCCTACTCTGCCAACTGCACAAGAAACTACAACAGGGCATGAATGCAGCACAATCCAACATGCAAACCAGCCTCCCATCCATTGGCTCTGTCTATTTCTCCCGCTGCCTCGAAAAGCAGCCAGCATAGTTAAGGACCCCACGTAATCTGGATATTCTGACTTCCACCGTCTTCTGTCGGAAAAAAGATGCAAAAGTCTGAGGTTGTGTACCACCCAACTCAAGAACAGCTTTTTCCCTGCTGCTGTCAGACTTTTGAAAGGACCTACCTTGCATTAAGTTGATCTTTCTCTATATCATAGCTATGACTGTAACATTACATTTTGCATTCTTTCGTTTCCTTCTCTGTGATCAGTATGTACTGTCTATATAGTGTGCAAGAAACAATACTTTCCATTATATATTAATATATATTCAAATAATAAATTAAATCAAGTCAAATCAATATTCAAAAAGGAAGTAGGGGGAAAAGTACTTGGAGTACTGTGCGCAGTTCTGGTCGCCTCACTATAGGAAGGATGTGGAAGCTATTGAAAGGGTGCAGAGGAGATTTACAAGGATGTTGCCTGGATTGGGAGCATGCCTTATGAAGATAGGTTGAGGGAGCTGGGACTCTTCTCCCTGAGAGACGAAGGTTGAGAGGCGACCTGATAGAGGTTTATAAAATGTTGAGAGGAATAGATAGGGTGGATTCTCAGAGGCTATTTCCCCGGGCTGAAATGGTCGCTACGAGAGGACACAGATTTAAGGTGCAGGGAAGCAAGTACAGAGGAGATGTTAGGGGTAAGTTTTTCACTCAGAGGGTGGTGAGTGAATGAAATCGGCTGCTGTTGGTGGTGGTAGAAGCGAACTCGCTGGAGTCTTTTAAAAGACTTCTGGATGAGTATATAGGATCTAATGGGATTGGGGGTTATAGATAGGTCTATGGCTTGATAGGCATAGATGCGATCGGCGCGACTTGTGGGCCAGAGGACCTGTTTGTGCTGTAGTGTTCTATGTTCTATGTTCTAAAACAGGGAATGATAGACTAGTGAGCCTAACTTCAGTAGTGGGGAAAATTCTCAAATCCTTTATCGAGGACTTTATAGTGGAGCATTTAAAAAGGATTGGACAGAGTCAGCACAGACTTCTGAAGGGGAAATCATGCTTAACAAATCTGTTGGCATTCTTTGAAGATATAACTAGTACAGTTGACAAGAGGGAACTAGTCGATGTAGTATATTTGAACTTTTGGAAAGCGTTTGACAAAGTCACACATAACAAGTTATTGTGTAAGATTAAAAAGCCTACAATTGGGGGAAGTGTTTTTGAAATGGATAGAAAACTACTTGGCAAAGAGGAAACAAAGAACAAAGAACAAAGAAAATTATAACACAAGAACAGGTCCTTTGGCTCTCCAAGACTGCACTGACCATGCCGCCCAACTGAACTAAAACTCCTACCCTCCCGGGGACAATATCCCTGTATTCCCATCCTATCCATGTATTTGTCGAGATGCCCCTTAAAACTCACTGTCATATCTGTTTCCACTCCCTCTCTCAGTAACGAGTTCTAGGCACCCATCATCCTTTGTGTCAAAAACTTGCCTTGTACATCTCCTGTAAACCTTGCCCCTCATACCTTAAACCTATGCCTCCTAGTAATTGACTCTTCCACCCTCAGAAAAAGCTTCTAACTATCCACTTTATCCATAATCTTGTAGACTTCTGTCAGGTTGCCCTCCTTCAACCTCCAATATTCCAGTGAGAATAAACCAAATTTCTCCAACCTCTCCTCATAGCTAATGCCTTCTATGCCAGGCAACATCCTGGTAAATCCTTTCTGTACCCTCTCCACAGCCTCCACATCCTTCTAGTAGTATGGCGAACAGAATTGAACACTATATTTCAAATACAGCCTAACTAAGGTTCTATAAAGCTGCAACATGACTTGCCAATTTGCAATAGAGAAACAAAGAGTAGGAATTAATGGGTGCTTTTCAAATTGGCAGGCAGTAACCAGCGGGGTGCTATAGGGATCAATGCTAAGACCTAGCTATTCACAACATATATTAATGATTTGAATGAGGGAACAAAATGTAACATCCCAAAGTTTGCAGATGATACCAAGTTGATTGGGAGAATGAATTGTGTTGAGGATGCAGAGATCCTTCAGCATGATCTGATCAGGTTGGGTGAGTGGGCTAATCAATGGCAGATGCAGTATAATTTGGATATTCACTTTCGATGCAAAAACAAGAAGGCAGATTACTACCCGCATGTCTATAAATTGCGTCAGGGAAGTATGCAGCAGGATCTGGGTGTCTTTCTACATGGGTCACTTGAAGGTAAGCATGCAGTTGGCCTTCATTGCAAGACGTTTTGAGTATAGGAACAGGGATATATTGTTGCAATTATTCAGGGCCTTGGTGAGGCTGTAACGAGATTATTGGGTGCAGTTTTGGTCTCCTTTTCTGAGGAAGAATATTCTTGCTCTTGAGGCAGTGCAGTAAAGGTTTATCAGTTTATCAGGACTGATGTGTAAGGAGAGCTTGACTTAGTTAGGATTGTTTTTTGCTGGAGTTCAGATGAATGAGGAGGATCTCATACAGACTTATAAAATTCTAACAGGTTTAAACAGTATAAATGTAGGGAAGATGTTCCTGATGGCAGGCGTGCCCAGAACCAAGGATCACAATCTGAGAATTTGGGGTTGGATTAGGACGGAGATGAGGAGATATTTCTTCACCCAAAGAGCCTGTGGAATTTATTATCACAGGAGGTAGGTGATGCCAAAACTTTGAATGTATTCAAGAGGCGGCTGCATACAGCACTTGGGGTGATTGAGATCAAAGGTTATGGGAAGAAAGCAGGATTATGTTATTGAGTTGGGCAATCAGCCATGATTGTGATGAATGGTGGAGCAGGCCCAAAGGGCAAATGACCTCCTCATGCTCCTATCTTCTACGTTTCTATGTTTCTATATCACACAGAAAAATGGATCCTCCCCGTTATTTAAAACTGTTCACTTTCTTACAGGAGCCGTTGAGAAGCAGTTATGAACAGCAATGCTGGTTGATCTTCCCCTTTCCCCCTGTTAGAGGAACACTGATATCAATTGCAATGCCCTTTGTGATGTCCTGCTGGAGATCTTCTATTTTAGTTACAGAGGGGAAATTGAATGGAGGACCTTCCATGTCTGTGGGGCTCAGTGTCAAAGTAGATATTGTATCTTTCCAGTAAGCCAGCAGAGCTAGCCAAATGTATTTTTGCACAATATCAGATTGAATGTATCCAGAAACTTCTGTGATCAAAGATCCAGAAGGTTCATATCCTGAGCTCATGAATGTTTCAATTTATAACATGTGTGCGATAGATGAGGACATAAGTCAAAAAGAGTGTGTTCGTCCCTGGAGGAATGATCTTGAAAATGCTGGTTGACTGCCTGCTTATAATTTTATGTCTCCTGAGAATTCCTCTTCTAACCAAACATATGAGGAGACCTACTTTTCTTCACAGTTAATAATCAACTATCGAAATTACAGGAAGTGCAGCTTTGAAACATAGAAATTACTGTAAATATGATTTTGTTAGTGGAACCTTGATTATGGATCAAATATCAGCTGGCTGATTTGCACTAAATTTCAGCCACCCTGAACTAACAATAAATCGCCATTTTACTGAGTCTCAACAGAAACCATGATTCATATTAAGAAAACAGGGTGAACATGTGGCTTTCTTTATGAGAATTACTTCAGTGACAAGGATGGCATTGTTTATTACTGTAGCATTACACATTTTAAAGGGGCAGGTATTATGTTTCAGCTCAATCAGGTGGATAATCATTCTGCTAGACTAGGTTGAGTTTAAAGAAATAATAACACCAGAAAAAAAAATGGCATGTATGGAATGATATTTGAAAATAATCTACTTAATTGAATGGGTTCACTTTCCGTGCCAGTTCATTGCAATGGGGCTGCCTGTGTTATTAAATGTAATGCAAGTCTGCAATCACCGTGGGGGTGGTATTTTATGCCGGAAACTGGCTGAAGTTTATAGTCTAGTTGCTGTAGTAAGGCGATGGTTGAGTTTTAAAAATACAGTAGATGGCGATTAGGATAAAGTAAACCTGAGCAGCATACAACGATGTATTAAGGAAGGAGAGGGGGAGGGTGGATCTCTTGAGAGATGCACAACCTGTTATTAAGGTTATGAGAAACTAAAGGCACAGAATAAAGAACTGGGAGCTCTAGGAGAATAGGTGAAAATGCATGGTAAAGTTAGAAAATGAGAAGGCAACTGGTAAAACCATTAAATGGAACAACTGCTCGCAGAGGATGATGAGTTTGTGGAACTCACTGCCCCAATATGCGGTGAAGTCTGAATTGTTCAATGGTTTCAAGAACATGATGAAGGAGCAGCACTCTGAAAGCTCATGATTCCAAATAAACCTGTTAACATAGAACATAGAACATAGAACAATACAGCACAGAACAGGCCCTTCGGCCTTCGATGTTGTGCCGACCAAAATAAAAAGCAATGCCCCTCCAAACTAAACCATTCCCTTCTCTTCCATATACTTATCAATTAACCTCTTAAACGCCACCAAACTTGGCGCATCTACAACAGCTGCAGGCAGGGCATTCCACTCCCTAATCACTCTTTGAGTAAAGAACCTACCTCTGATATCCGTCCTATAACTCATACCCCTTAATTTAAAGCTGTGTCCCCTCGTGCTAGCTTTCTCCATCCTAGGAAAAAGGCTATCACTGTCCACCCTATCTAAACCTCTAATCATCTTATATGCTTCAATAAGATCCCCTCTTAGCCGCCTCCTTTCTAACGAAAACAACCTCAAATCCTTCAACCTCTCTTCATAGGACCTGCCCTCCATACCAGGCAACATCCTGGTAAACCTCCTCTGTACCCTCTCCAATGCCTCCACATCTTTCTTATAATGTGGGGACCAGAACTGCACACAATACTCCAAGTGCGGCCGCACTAGAGTTTTGTACAGTTGCAACATGATGCTGCGGCTCCTAAATTCAATCCCCCTACCAATAAAAGCTAAGACTCCATATGCCTTCTTAACAACTTTATCCACTTGACTGCCTACTTTCAGGGATCTATTGACACATACACCAAGATCCTTCTGTTCCTCAACACTATTAAGAGCCCTACCATTAGCCCTATACTCTACACATTTATTGTTCCTGCCAAAGTGCATTACCTCACACTTTTCCACATTAAACTCCATTTGCCACCTCTCGGCCCAGCTCTGCAACTTGTCCAAGTCCCTCTGCAAACTATAACACCCCTCTTCACTATCTACCACTCCACCGACTTTAGTGTCATCTGCAAATTTACTAATCCATCCTTCAATACCCTCATCCAGATCATTTATAAAAATTACAAACAGCAGGGGCCCCAAAACAGACCCCTGAGGCACACCACTCGTCACCGAACTCCACGATGAATATCTCCCATCAACCACCACCCTCTGTCTTCTATCTGCCAGCCAATTCCTAATCCAATTAGCTAAATCACCCTCTATTCCACACATCTGCATTTTCTGTAGAAGTCTTCCATGGGCCACCTTATCAAACGCCTTACTAAAGTCCATATATACTACATCAACCGCCTTACCCCCATCCACCTCTTTGGTCACTTTCTCAAAAAACTCAATGAGGTTAGTAAGGCATGACCTACCCTTCACGAAACCATGCTGACTATCCCCAATCAATTCATTTCTCTCTAAATAACTATAAATCCTATCCCTAATAATTCTCTCCAATACCTTGCCCACAACAGAAGTAAGACTCACTGGCCTATAATTCCCTGGAAGGTCTCTCTTCCCCTTCTTGAACAATGGGACCACATTCGCTATCCTCCAGTCCTCCGGAACCACACCCGTAACCAACGACGACCTGAAGATCAGAGCCAGAGGCTCTGCAATCTCCTCTCTTGCCTCCCAGAGAATCCTAGGGTAAATCCCGTCCGGCCCAGGGGACTTATCCAACTTCAAACCCTCGAGAATTTCTAACACATCCTCCCTATCTACTACAATACTTCCCAATTTGCAACCCTGTACCTCAGTGTTCTCCATAGCTACATTTCCAGCACTCTGCGTGAATACCGAAGAGAAATATTTATTCAGTGCCTCACCAATCTCTTCAGGCTCCACGCACAACTTCCCACTGCTGTCTATGACTGGCCCTAATCTTGCCCTAACCAATCTTCTATTCTTAACATATCGAAAGAAAGCTTTAGGATTCTCCTTAATCCTATCAGCCAACATCTTCTCGTGAAGTCTGTTGGACTTTAACCTGGTGTTGTGAAACTTCTTGTTGTGTCCATCCCTGTCCAACATCAATCTCTCCATCTCTCCTTCAGAAAGGAGATAGATATATCATGAGAAAAAGGGATAAAGGGATATGAGGATCAGGTGGAGTGGTGGATTTGAGACCAGGGAGAGATCAACCATAATCTGATTGAATGGTGGAGCAGGCTCCCAGAGATGAATTTGGCGATTTCTGCTACTAATTCCTATGTTCCAACAGGAAAGTCAATGGATAGAACTAGAAGCAACATGGTGAGATATAGATGTTGGAAGAGTGTGATAAACGGCTCAATAGTTTTCACATCACAGCCTTTTCCCATATAATTTTGAAAGACTAACTTCTCTGATTTAACTCCCCACTTTATCTATCAATCTTTCTCCTGTTTGGAAGTTCTGAATAATGGCAGAGTCTCCACATTAGACACAGGCAAGTAAAGAGCCATCTTGTATGGAGAAACAAATATTAGTTGATCAGAGACACATCCAATTGGTCATTTATCCCAACAGTGTTGTCTGCCTTATTCCAAAATCCTTTGAAGTAAAAAAATCAAAAGATAACTAATTATGATGGATAAGTTTGGATCAAACCACTAAGATATTCAGTGAAGAGGTACTAACTGCGATGGTTATGGAGCTGTCCACAGATGACTATAGGCTGCTGTCCACTTTGTGGGGTAGGACTGACTGGTGGGGTTTTAACCTGAGGATCACCACATTGCAGGTGAGGGAATAGGTTGAGAAGGCAGGGCGAGTATGAATCAGCTGAGGTTTTGAGTTACATCTTGTGTGTATCAATTATTCCAGTGCAGAATGTGGAATGAGCAGAACAGTGGAGCAGAGGGGCAGAGTCTAGGTGAGGATAAACACCAAGTCCCAGGTAAGATACTTGTGTAGTACACTGTAAGGCAAGGACAGCAATACTTTGCATAGATGCCCCAATAACAGATGAGAGCTTTGAACTAGCACCTCAAATAACTACAATGAAATATAGCTGCAATAGAAGCACCCAATTACTGCGAAAACTTTACATTTGACAGTTGAGTAACTGATGATTTATATTTGTGTCCAAACTGTGGTCACAAGAAATGCGATGCACTAGCACATTTTGTAGTAAGTTGCCTTATTAAGTATATTGCTTGTGAGACTTTCTTGCTACTTTGTTCATTCCATAGCTGAATGGATGGGATGTTCACCTATTAACACAAATCTCTGGGAACCTCAGATCTTGAGGAACATCACTGCAGGTGAGTCAGCTTTCCATTATTAATGTTGCATATTGCTAAAGAATTCAGAAGCTATGCTTTGCACACCTGCCATCTTGATTTGGGTTTATTATTGAAAGGTAATTAAGCTTTTGTTTGTGAAAAGGGCAAAATAAATCCTAAAGAGAACACACAGGTGATGTGGGATGTGGGCATTGCTGTCAAGGCTACATTGATTGCTTCTTTCTTATCATCCTTATCAGCAAGCCCTTCACTGAGGTGCTTGCTGGGCCATTTCAGTGAGTAATTAACAGCCAACCACATAGCTGTAAGCCTGTAGTCACATGTAGACCAGATTAGATATAACAGTAGGTTTCCTTCTCTAAAGGGCATTAGTGAACCAGATGGGATTTTAACACAAACAATTATAGTTTCACAGTCACCATTTGTTAAACTCAGTTCCAATAAATCGGGAAATATAGCGGGTGTGGAGGGAAAAACGGGAATCACGACTCACATGGATGCCTTTCCTAGGTCATTTTTTAAATGCTGTAATCAGCCCGACAAGGCTGATTACAAAATGGGAATAATGATTTGAATTTTGTTAATGAGCCCAGGATGGTATTGTCTGGGCTCTCAAATGTTTCTGATCCCACCAGGGGAGGTTCCCACCAGGGGAGGTTCCCACCAGCAGAGGTTAAAGCTGATCCTCTTCAACACGAACCAGGCATGATGGTCTCACTGGTGGGGGCAGAGGCTATTCAAGCCCCCTTGGGAATTTGGGCGGAGGAGGGGCAGAAGTTGTGCTTTGGCACTGCCCAATGGACACCCTGGCACTGTCCACCAGGCACTGGACAGTGCCAAAGGGTGGGATCTCAGGAGGCAGGCTGATCAACAGTGACAGATGCTGGACACTGCTGAGTACTCTGCACAGTGATCAGTGGCGGAGGGAGGATGATGATTGGGACTGATCACGGAGTTGGAGTTGGGGCCAATGATCAGATGTTGGTGAGGGCTGCCAAGTGGCGGGGGAGGTGTGTCAGGGCCAACGATTGGAGGGGATATGTTGGGACAGCATTGGAAAGCTGGCAATGGGGGTGGAGGGAGTGGCATTGCACATGCACTGATCTCAACGGTGCAGTGGCCCATTCAAAGAACAAAGAACAACACAGCACAGGAAACAGGGCTTTAGCTTAACAAGCCCATGCTGCCATTTTAACATTGTGAGTGTCCTCTTCTACCTATGATCTTTGTCTATGCCTGTTGGACTCCATAATAAAAGAATTATAACCAAACTGAGGGACAATTTGTAAACACCAATCAGCCTAAGAGCATGTTTTTGGGGCATCTGGAGAAAACCCATGCAACCATGAGGAGAATGTGCAAACTCCCACAGACAGAGGCCCAAATCCATGTATCTGCACAACAAACGATGATAGTCACTGAGCTGTCATGTTGCCTGTCAGCTGGTCCAGTTTAAGCGTACACTAACGACGTGAAGCACTAGGCAACACTCGAAGCAACATCCAAGAGTAGCCCTCACATGACCCACCATGTGTGTGCCCCTTGTTGGACAACAAGGCAGACTGAATACCCTGTGGATTAAAAAAAAGAGTCAATCAACATGCATAACTTAAACAGACATTTGTGGAATCCCTAGAAGCTCAACATAAGACAAGCAAGCCGTAAAAGATGTTGGATGGTCCATAGGAATCATTTGATTCCCAGGAACATCCTAAGACTCTTGATCCTTGTTTAGAACAATCTTCTGTATCCCTCCATCTCTAGTCTGCTCATGTGCATATCTAAGTAAGTCTTAAACAACTCTAAATGCCTGTCTCCACCACCCTACTTGGCAGTGCATTCCAGGCCCCCACAACTCTCTGTGTGAAAAACTGCTCTCTAACATCTGAATTATACCTCGCCTCTCTCACCCTAAGCCCATGGCCCCTATAAATTTTCGTATTCAACCTGGGAAAAAGCTTCCCACTGTTCGCTCTATCCATACACCTTCATAATCTTATATACCTCTGTTAGATCTCCCCTCATTCTCCGTCTTTCTAAGGAGAACAGCCCCAGTTTGCCCAATCTCTCCTCATAGCTCAGTCCTTCCATACCAGGAAGCATCTTGGTAACCTCTTCTGCACTCTCCACTGAGAATGGGTCTCCACATCCTTTCGGTAGTAAGGCGACCAGAACTGGACGCTGTACTCCAAATGTGGTCTAACCAATGTTCTATACAACTGCAATATTAGACACCAGCTTTTATACTTTATGCCCCTTCCTATAAAGGCAAGCATACCATAAGCCTTCCTCGCCAGCTTCTCGACCTGTACTGCCACCTTCAAGGACTTGTGTATTTACACCCTTAGGCCCTTCTGCATTTTTATACTCTTAATAGTCCTACCATTTATTGTATAACTCCCCTTTACATTATTTCTTCCAAAATGCATCACCTCACATTTATCTGGATTAAATTCCATCTGCCATTTTTCTGCCCAATATACCAGCCTATCCATAATCTGCTGTATTGCCCGACACTGCTCATCACAATCAGCAAGTCCAGCTATCTTCATGTCATCTGCAAACTTGCTAATCACACCAGTTACTCCCTCTTCCAAGTCATTTATGTATATTACAAATAGCAAATAGTTCAGTTTGCTAGTTTCTGCACTTTGAGGCTGGATTAGGCCCTGACCCATCCACTACTAATGTGAATCTCCAGCGGACTCTGTGAAGCCTTTTAAATCACTAAGTTTGCCCAAAAATGGCAGGAAAATCTCTCGTTCTGCCACCTGTTGGGCAATTAATTTTATTTTGGCATAAAACAGAAAGTTTTTAAGTCACTATTGAGAGTGTGGGTGCTGGATTGAAACATTATTTGTTTTTGTGACCTATAAGAGCAAGGAGCACTCTGTGCCAGTTTGAAACCTTAACAGTAGTAATAACAGAGCTCTGGAGTCAGCAGCATATGTCAAGGTATCTTAATTTATAACAGTGCTATCCATAATATGGCCTGAATGTTTTCTCTCCACCTGTAGTTCTCAACAGACTTACTCCCTCCTGTACCCTTAAGTCTCTGTTCATGGTCTGTTAGACTACGGAATTTTATTGAAGGTTAATACCCTTCATCTCTTTTTCATCACCCATGGAATGCCACATGATACGCAAGTGAGCCATTCTTCATAAGAGGCGAAAATAGCTTTTACACTTGTGTTTGTTCAGTGTGAATTACAGGAGGCCATTCTTTTCGGTACATTTACAATTCTGCTGCTGGGATAAGAAGGAAAGATAGAACTTGAAATTATGCAAAGTGCCTCATACCCAATTTAAGTATTTTTGAAGAATGAGCACTTCCATAATACAAGTTATGCAGCAACCTATTGAGGTGTTGCAAATCCTTACAAACCATGACGAAATGAATGACTGATCATTTGTTTCATGCTTTGCGTGAGGGACACACCTGCTCTTCCTCAAAAGATGTTTTGGGATATATTATTTCCACCTCACTGAAAAGAGTTATGTAAGCCGAGGAGCTAGCTCATCATGTCAGCCAGACCAAAAGAAGTTCTAGCATAAAGACAAGCAAAGGCCTAGCTTGATTTACACATTACAGGTATGACATGTTTGACTCTGAGCAGCCCTTTGAGAAAGGCAAGTTTGAAAGCTTTTGATTCTGAAAACAAAAATTGTCACACTCTTTTATAACATTTGCCCTTGTTCATGGTCAATCAGAAGAATAAATTTTGTATTTAAAGCACAGAGTTCCTCTATTTAAGAATAATTTGTGGGAAGGTTTCCAAAGTTAATTATTTGTGATGAAACAATAATGTGATTCTTTATGGTACCACTGCAAAAAAAGAGAAATCATATAAGTGTCCGTCAGCAATACAAAGGCTTGGTAAATTGTTACAAATATTTATAGCTCTTCTGAGTGAAGTAAATGTTTGAAAATGCAATTCAAGTGAAGATATTGAAGCTGCTGCTTTAAAAGTAAAGTTTATTTATTAGTGTCACAAGTAGGCTTACGTTAACACTGCAATGAAGTTACCATGAAAATCGCCAAACTCCGGCACCTGTTCGGGTACATAGAGGGATAATTTAGCACTGACAATCCCCTAACCAGCACGTCTTTGGACAGTGGGAGGAAACCGGAGCATCCAGAGGAGACCCATGCAGACACGGAGGGCATGTGCAAACTCCACACAATGACCCAAGCCAGGAATTGAACCTGGGTTGCTGGTGCTGTGAGGCAGCAGTGTTAATCACTGTGCTACCATAAAAATTTCATCATCAATGGCTGGACTTACTTGCATGAAAAGATTTTTAAATATTGATATTGGGTATGTGGATAGTCTGATTAAAGACAAAGTAGATAAAAGTCTCATCTCATCCCCACACCCGAATGTAGCACAATTTGACTACTGTATGTGTACCAATCACCAAATCTAAACTCTTCCAAAAACATATCAAATTAAGCACCTCTAACCACCTCACTATAAACACAAATTGTATTCATTCATATCTACAATAGGGCCTGAGAGAGTGGAGACTGAACTTAATTGCCTGACTCAATGGCTGACTGATGGTTCAATTACCCCAGGCTCCAGCCTCAGTGTTAATGTGCCTGCAAGGCTGCTTGCAGGACTCACAGTTTATACGTCAAAGGCACATTAAATTGTTTGGATTCAGAATCACTGGAATAGGTTTCTGGGCATTTGTTGCAAGAAAAAGTAATGCTGAACAGCTAAATGACTACGGAGATAATTTTTCTCTTAATTGCAGCATTAATGGGAAGAGAGAGGAGCAAAAACAAATCAGAGAATCCCTCAAGGTTCTTAGTCTTTTCCTGCTACATTGGGGGAGTATGTGATCTGTAGTCTCTTTGGTATCTTGTCTGCTTTCTTGTTGGAGACCAGAACACCACATTTGCCTGACGAAGGCTATAGAGTTGAAAGCTTGCAAGTTTACTATCTAATAAATCGGTTGGATTTAAACCTGGTGTTGTCAGACTACTTACTGCATTGGGGGACACAGCCTTGCTTTGAAATTTGTACCAGGTCAAAGAGAAGATAGTACTTTAATAGAGAATATTGGTAAAGCATAAAGCACAATTCAACAAAATTATTGTATTTCATTTTTAATAAAGAATTTTAATGCTGGGGTGCAAGCTTGTCCCAAATGGGGCCTGGCTCTTTTTGACTTGTTACCAAAATAATTGGAAAAAGCATTTTATACAGGTGCACCCTAAATGAATGTTTTCTTTCCCGTTCAAACAGTCAAGTTGGGAACAATTTCTGAATATACTTTGCTTACTATAAAATGGGAGGAAGATTCTGCTAAACTTAGTAAATTTATAGTAACTGTTTGTTAAAGAAATTTTGGCACTGGAAAATATTATCCTGCTTTGTTTGGACCATGCATTGATTCTAAATAATTTTAATTGATTTTTAAAATAGATTTTAGACTAGGTATGCAGAATCATGTGAGTTTTCAGTTAGGTTTATTAACAGGGACAGAGTCATGTGGTTAATGGGAAGAGCTAAATTTGCAGGAAAAACAACCTCATTTTCATTTTAAAATGAAGAGCAATTGCTGCCTGAAACTGATAGAAGAAAAAAGTGTCTTCCTCTCCAGAGTCTAACTGAAAGCTCCAAGACTGTTAACCTCAGTCAAAGCAAATATACCTGGGTTTTGCTCACTAATTATAAAGAGTGGCCTTAAATCTATAAAAGAAATATTGCTTGATGGAACTAATAATGTTAAGAATTGTATTTTGTCATGTTTATGTATTGCTGAATTGTTAAAAGTTAAGGTAATTCATTTGTTATAATTAAACTATGCTGTTAAATAAAATTTGTTTTGTTAAAGTTCCTCAGTCAGTAGAATCACACTTTGAGTGAAACATCATATCCTCATATTAGTGCCAAAATAGTCAATATTGGAATCTAGTTTGGTTTCATAATACACCTTAGGGTTTCTGACCTAGTACCCTAACAGTAAAGACTACTTTTCAGGAATTTACTTGCAGATGTTTGACTGTGAACCACCATCCACAATCAGTTTCTGTCAACCATTTTTAACAGTTTTTAAATTCCAAGTTAAATTCAAATGTTAAACCACATTTCACTTTTAGGTACACTCATCAATATGAGAGAATTCCCACTCTCACCAAATTCCTAATATTTTTACTGTATATATGATGCATTCCTTTTCTGAACATTCTGTACAATCAGTCAGCTCTTTCAGGAACTGTAGGTTTAACATGGGGATAAGAAACAAGTCGACCAGGAATGCATAATAACTATTACTTGTGGATTTGACTCACTTGGGAAAAGGAAAAAGCCAAACAAATGAATTGAGCATCAGTGATATTATAGGCAATGTTTTTGTTTGCTACATGAGTACATTTTACAACAATAATGTTATACCGTGGATTGTTCTTGAGTCTCTTGAGCATCCATAATACAACACTCAGAACTTTGGATGTGAATATGTATGAGACATTTGCAATCTGCTCCTGGATGTAAACAGACTACATTAGAAGCCTTTCACTTCATTGCTGACTAAATATGACACTGGAACACTTGTGATGATAACTGATTCCAACATGCAATCTATCCATCTACAGCAACTGATTTGTTGCTGTTTGATTTTCACTGTCTGCGTTATTACGACTGTTCTGTTCTTTATTGTAACTTCTCGTGCACTTAGGTAGAGTTTTATAATAAAGTATCAGGGCATTTGGCCCAACTATTCTATACTTGTGTTTGTGCTGCACAAGAGCCTCTTTATTTCACCTCATCCTATAAAATACCTTTCTTCTGCATTTATCTAGCTTCTCGTTAAATGCACTTCCTCTGCTAATTGCCTCAATCATTCTAGATTCACACCACTCTTTTGTTTCATCCATAACATGTGAGCAGTGTAAACACAAGGTGCAATAGTTTCAGGTTTTAACAATTTACATCATCCCAATTTTCTTGCATGTCTCTCCTGAAGGCATCAACATATAATGAGGTAATTTTCCACACGCATTTCTTGTTGGAACTCAGATCGCCAGTTGTAGTATAGAACATTGCAGACTCATTCATATACACTACACAAGCTTTTATTTACATAGGCACAGACATTATATATGATGTACCGCCAACCAAAACTCCTCTTTTAATTCTGCTTTTACACTATGAGCATAGCTGAATTCCCAATTAGTCCCCATACTTGAATATGATTAACACTCAATTAACATTTATCACCTTATGGAATCACACCCAGGTGTCAGCAAGTTATTTAAGTGGATTAGGAAACTACTCTGTCCTCATCTGACAATTTCTGTACTTGTGAGAACAGAGATCAAATTAATTTCTTCAAGTTCATTTCTTTTGAACAACAGAGAACTTTTATTTGCATTGAGAGGTTTGAACACAGGAACAGAAGAACACAGGGGTAGATCATCCGGCCTGTCGAACCTGCTCCACCAGTCAGAACAATTGTGGCTGATCTTGGATTTCAATTTCACCTACCCACCCTCCTCCCATAATTTCTGATCCCTTCAGAGACCAAAAGTCTGTCTGTCCCAGTCTTAAAGGTGTTTAATGGCCAGTGCAGACACAATGGGCCCAAGAGCCTCTTTCCATGTTATAAAATTCAGATGACGCTATATCAACAGTAGCTGCATGCACAATGTACATATTAAGGTATACCATTGTGAATACCACAAGTGAATACAATTTATCCATTGTTTGGTTGATTAAGAACACTTTGTATTTATATATTGCTTTTCACAACTGCAGGGTTTCCCAAAGTTGGTATACAGTGATATACTTAAAGATTTTCAATGATGGATAAAGATCACCGAAGGGTGTGTTGCTTGCTTGGTGCTAGGGTCCAGGATGTCATGTCTCGGCTGCAGAGGAACCTAGTTGGGAGGGGAGGAATCCGGTTGTTGTGGTTCATGTGGGAACCAATGATATAGGCAAAATAGGAACTAAGGATCTGGAGAGGGAGTACGAAAATCTGGGTGCTAAATTAAAGAGTAGAATCGACAAGGTGGTTATCTCAGGTTTGCTACCTGAACCACACGCAGATTGGCATAAGGTATGTAGGATTAAGGAGGTGAATCTGTGACCCAAGGATTGGTGTGGGAAGAATGGGTTTCAGTTTATGGGGCATTGGCACAAGTATTGGGGTAGGTGGGACCTGTTCAGATGGGATGGTCTACGTCTCAATCATGCAGGGACCAGAGTCCTGGCAAATTGCATAACTAGGACTGTAGATAGGACTTTAAACTAATTGGGGGGGTGGGGGCAGGGGGGGGGGGGGGGTCAGGGGGAGGATGCAAAGGTAGGGGAAATTAAAAAATCTGGAGTAAAGGAAAAGGTACGTGTGCAGGTGAATGTTGAGGATGTTCTGCCTATTCGAGGAGTAAGGGACATGAGAGAGACTAGTAGCGTTTCAGCAAATAAGGTCCAGGCAAAGGCTGGTATAAAGGCACTTTACCTGAATGCACGAAGCATTTGGAACAAAGTGAATGAGCTGATGGTGCAAATTGGCGCAAATAGATATGATCTAGTGGTCATTATGGAAGTATGGTTGCGGAGAGACAGGGACTGGAACTGAATGTCCAGGGCTATCAGGTGTTTAGGAAGAATAGGCAGGAGGAAAAAGGAGGTGGGGTGGCTCTGTTGATTAAGGATAGTATCAGGGCGGTAGTATGAGAGGATATAGGCCCCAAAGAGCAAAATGTGGAATCGCTGTGGGTGGAGATAAAGAATAGTAAGGGAAGGAAGACGCTGGTGGGTGTGGTCTGTGGCCCCCCAAATAACAACTTTGAGGTGGGTTGGGCTATAAACAAACAAATAAGGGATGCTTGCAAAAATAGAATGGCGTTAATAATGGGAGATTTCAATCTGCATATTGACTGGCAACATAAGTCAGAAACAATGGGCTGGAGGAAGAGCTCTTGGAATGCTGTCGGGATGGGTTTCTCAAACAGTATGTTACGGAACCGAGAGAGAGAGAGCTATCTTGGATCTGATACTATGTTATGAGGCAAGGTAAAATTAGGGATATTCATGTGAGGGATCCTCCAGGGACGAGTGATCATAGTATGGTAGAATTTATGATGCAGATGGAGGATGAGATAGTAGCGTCCCCGACCTGTGTACTATGTTTGAACAGAGGGGACTATGATAGGATGAAAGAGGAATTGGTGACTGTGGATTGGAGGAGTACGTTGGTTGGTAGGATGGCTGAGGAACAGTGGAGGATTTTTAAAGAGATCTTTTTTAGTACTCAGCAGAAATATATTCTGATGGTGAAGAAGGACTGAAGGAGAAGGGAAAATCAGCTGTGGTTCTCAAGGGAAATTAAGGAGAATATTAAATCAAAAGCTGAGGTGTTCAAAGTGGCTAAAAATAGTGGGTGATCAGAGGATTGGGAAAGTTTTAAACAACAGCAAAGAATGACTAAGAAGGTGATTAAAAAAGGGAAGATAGAATATGAGGCTAACCCAGCTCGAAATATCAAAAATGACAGTAACAGTTTTTATAAATATATAAAGAATAGTAGTTAATGTTGGACCCTTGGAGGATGAGAGGGGGGATTTAGTGGTGGATGATAGGGATATTGCGGAGACCTTGAATAATTTTATTGTGTCAGTCTTTACAGAGAAGTACGTAAATAGCTTGCCTGAAATTAAGGAGAGAAGGGTGGTAGGAGATGAGGTCCTTGATGAGATTACAATCACTAGAGAGGTGCTGCTTGATAGGCTAATGAAGCTGAGGGTAGATAAGTCCCTGGGACCGGATGGAATGCATCCCAGGGTTCTCAAGGAAATGGCAGAGGTGATAGCAGATGCCCTAGTAATTATCTTTCAGAATTCACTGGACTCTGGGAAAGTGCCGGAAGATTGGAAAATGGCTAATGTTACGCCGCTGTTTAAAAAAGGTAGAAGACATAAGGCAGGGAATTATAGGCCGGTTAGTTTAACGTCTGTTGTCAGAAAAATGCTTGATGCTGTCGTCAAAGCAGAAATAATGAGGCACCTGGATACAAACTGTTTGATTAGGCAGACGCAGCATGGATTTGTTAAGGAGAAGTCGTGCATGATGAATTTATTAGAGTTCTATGAGGAACTGACTAGTGCGGTAGATAGAGGGTAACCAGTGGATGTGGTGTTTTTGGATTTCCAAAAGGCATCTGATAAGGTGCCTCACAAAAGATTACTGCAGAAGGTTAGGGTGCAGGGAGTTGGGGTAGGGTGTTAGACTGGATAGAGGATTGGTTGTGTAATAGGAAGCAGAGAGTAGGTACTAATGGGTGCTATTCTGACTGGCATTTGGTGACTAGTGGAGTGCCCCAGGGATCAGTGTTGGAGCCTAAACTACTTACGATTTACACAGATGATCTGGAGAAAGGGGCTGAGGGGAGAGTGATAAAATTTGCTGATGACACGAAGATGAGTAGAAAAGCAAATTACGTGGAGGGTGTGGAAAGTCTGCAGAGGGATCTGGATAGGTTGAGTGAGTGGGCGAGGACCTGGCAGATGGAGTATAATGTTAGCAAGTGTGAGCTTATCCACTTTGGTAACAATAATGGTAGGAAGGATTACTATTTAAATGGTGAAAAGCTACAGCATGCGACAGTGCAGAGGGACCTGGAGATCCTTGTGCACGAATCGCAAAAACACAGTCTGCAGGTACAGCAGGTGATCAAGAAGGCAAATGCAATGTTGCCTTTATAGCTAGGGGGATAGATTATAAAAGTAGTGAGGTACTTTTGCAGCTGTATAAGGTACTGGTGAGGCCGCAGTTGGAGTACTGTGTGCAGTTTTGGTTGCCGCATTTGAGGAAGGATATATTAGCCTTGGAGAGGGTGCAGAAAATGTTCACTAGGCTGATACTGGAGATGAGGGCACTGGATTATGAGGAGAGACTAAATAGGCTAGGTTTGTACTCATTGGAACTTAGAAGGCTGAGAGGGGATCTTATAAAACATAGAACATTACAGCGCAGTACAGGCCCTTCGGCCCTCGATGTTGCGTCGACCAATGGAACCAATTTTATACCCTTTAACCTAAACTATTCCAATGCTATCCTTATGCCTATCCACTGACTATTTGAACGCCCTTAAACTTGACAAGTCCACAACTGCTGCAGGCAGAGGCATTCCACGCCCTTACTACTCTCTGAGTAAAGAACCCACCTCTAACATCTTCCTATAACTACCACCCCTTAATTTGAAGCTATGTCCCCTCGTGTTATCCATCTCCATCTGAGGAAAAAGGCTCTCACTATCTACCCTATCTAACCCTCTGATCGTCTTATATGTCTCAATTAAGTCACCTTTTAGCCTTCTTCTCTTTAATGAAAATAACTTCAGGTCCCTTAGCCTTTCCTCATAAGACCTACCCATCGTACCAGGCAACATCCTGGTAAACCTCCTCTGCACTCTTTCTAATGCCTCCACATTTTTCTTATAATGTGGCGACCAAAACTGTACACAATACTCCAAGTGTGGCCGCACCAGAGTTTTGTACAGTTGCAACATGACATCTCGGCTCCGAAATTCAATCCCTCTACCAATAAATGCTAACACACTGTACACCTTCTTAACAACCTTATCAACTTGAGTACTTTCAGGGATCTATGCACCTGTACACTGAGATCTCTCTGCTCATCTACACTACTAAGAGTCCTACCATTAGCCCTATATTCTGCACACATATTATTCTTACCAAAGTGAATCACCTCACACTTTTCCACATTAAACTCCATTTGCCACTTCTCGGCCCAGCTCTGCAACTTATCTATGTCCCTCTGCAAACTGTAACATCCCTTCTCACTATCCACAACTCCTCCGACTTTGGTGTCATCAGCAAATTTACTAACCCATCCCTCTACACCCTCTTCCAGGTCATTTATAAAAATAACAAACAACAGTGGCCCCAAAACAAATCCCTGAGGTACACCACTAGTAACTAAACTCCAGGTTGAATATGTCCTGTCAACCACCATCCTCTGTCTTCTATCGGCTAGCCAATTCCTAATCCAAATAGCTAAACCTCCCTCAATCCCATGCATCTGCATTTTTATGCAGTAGTCTTCCATGGGTAACCTTATCAAATGCTTTGCTAAAATCCATATACACCACATCAACTGCCTTACCCTTATCCACCTCTTTGGTCACCTTTTCAAAAAACTCAATGAGGTTTATGAGGCACGACCTTCCCTTCACAAATCCATGTTGACTATCCCTAATCAATTCATTTCTTTCTAAATGACTATCAATCCTATCCCATATAATTCTTTCCAAAACTTTCCCCACAACAGATGTAAGGCTCACTGGTGTATAATTTGCAGGATGGTCTCTATTTCCTTTCTTAAACAAGGGGACAACATTTGCCATCCTCCAGTCTTCCAGCACTACATTTGTAGCCAATGACGACATGAAGATCAAAGCCAAAGGCTCTGCAATCTCCTCTCTAACCTCCCAGAGTAACCTGGGATAAATCTCATCCGGCCCAGGGGATTTATCTATTTTCATACTCTCAAGAATAGCTAATACCTCCTCCTTATGTACCTCTATCCCATCTAGTCTACAACCCTGTATCCCGGCATTCTCCCCAACTCCATTGACATTTTCCCACGTGAAGACTGACAAAAAATACTCATTCAGTTCCTCTCCAATCTCTACGGGCTCCATACTCAACTTCCCACTACTGTCTCTGACTGGCCCTAACCTTGACCTAACAAACCTTTCATTCTTAACATATCTATAAAAAGCTTTAGGGTTCTCCTTTACCCTATCCGCCAGAGTCTTCTCATGTCCTCTTCTAGCTCTTCTTAACTCTCTCTTTAGCTCCCTCCTGGCTAATTTATAAATCTCCAGTGCCCTAACCAAGCCTTCATGTCTCATCTTTATATAAGTCTCCTTTTTCCTCTTCACTAGTGAACTAACTTCCTTAGTACACCACGGTTCCCTGGGTCTACCACTTCCTCCCTGCCTGACAGGTACATATTTATCAAGGACTCGCGGTAGCTGTTCCTTGAATAAATTCCACATTTCAGATGTTCCCAGCCCCTGCAGTTTCCTACTCCACCCTATGTATCCTAAATCTCGCCTAATAGCCTCATAATTACCTATCCCCCAGCTGTAACTTCTTCCCTTTAGTGTATGTCTATCCCTTTTCATCAGTAAGGTAAAATTAATCGAATTGTTGTCACTATCACCAAAGTGCTCACCTACCTCCAAGTCTAACAGCTGGTCTGGTTCATTACCCAGAA
The DNA here is from genome assembly GCA_024679065.1 of Sphyrna mokarran. Classification (NCBI taxonomy): domain Eukaryota; kingdom Metazoa; phylum Chordata; class Chondrichthyes; order Carcharhiniformes; family Carcharhinidae; genus Sphyrna; species Sphyrna mokarran. Next base: position 55,615,644 of record JAGIQG010000001.1, on the reverse strand, counting down.
CCAAATCCAATGTAGCCTCACCTCTTGTTGGCCTATCTACATACTGAGTCACAAAACCCTCCTGCAAACATTGTACAAAAACTGACCCCTCTAATGTGCTTGGGCCATAACTTTTCCAATCAATTTTTGCAAAGTTAAAGTTATAGAGATGTATAAGATAATGAAGGGGATGGATAGGGTAGAGGTTGAAAGACTCTTCCCACTTAGCAAAAATAGCAGGTCTAGAAGGCACAGTCCCAAAATTAGAGGCGGGGGGGGAAGGTTCAGATCAGAGTTGAGGAGGAATTTCTTCACGCAAAAGGTGGCGAATCTTTGGAATTTTCTGCCTTTTGAAGTGGTGGAGGCTTCCTCACTGAATATATTTAAGTCAAGGGTGGTTACGTTTTTGATTGACAAGGGAATTAAGAGAAAGCAGGAAAGTGGTATTGAACTACTGCAGATCAGCCATGATCTTATTGAATGGTGGGGCAGGCTAGAGGCGCTGGATGGCTTACTCCTGCTCCTATTTCTTATGTTCTTATGAAGAATCTTCAACTCTGGGTAAAGAATTCATAAGATTAATCAATCCAGTCTGCTTCAAAGTGATCCTGACTTGCTTAACAATCCATCTTGTCTGCTTCATAGTGATCCCAACCTGCTCCACACTCCTCCTGGTCTGCTTCACAGTGACACTGTCCTGCTTCATACTCCTTCCAATCTGCTTCACAGTGATGCTGTCCTGACTCACACTCCTCCCAATCTGCTTCACAGTGATGCTATCCTGACTCGCAGTCCTCCCAATCTGCTTCACAGTGATGCTGTCCTGACTCACAGTCCTCCCAGTCTGCTTCACAGTGATGCTGTCCTGACTCACAGTCCTCCCAGTCTGCTTCACAGTGATGCTGTCCTGACTCACAGTCCTCCCTGTCTGCTTCACAGTGATGCTGTTCTGACTCACAGTCCTCCCTGTCTGCTTCACAATGATGCTGTCCTGCTTCACACTTCTCCCAGTCTGCTTCATAATGATGCTGTCCTGACTCACACTCCTCCTGGTCTGCTTCACAGTGATGCTGACCTCAATTAATCTCAGTCTCATTTCCTCTACACTTCAAAAACTCATTCCGTTGGCTGTCAACAACTTTGGGATGCTTTGCAGTTGTGAAATCAACTAGCCATCAAGCACTACCTATTCTAACCCCATTTTCCAGCACTTGGCCCATAGCCTTGTATGCTGTAGTATTTCAAGTGTTCATCTAAATACTTCTTGAATATTGTGAGGATTCCTGCCTTTACCACTCTTTCAGGCAGTGAATTCCAGATTTCCATCATCTTCTGGATGAAAAGGTTTTTCTCACATCTAATGTTTTTCGGCATTTGTTTTTCCAAGATGGTGCCGGAGCTAGGCGACTTCTTGCAAACTGTGCTCAATATAGAACATAGAACATAGAACATAGAACATTACAGCACAGAACAGGCCCTTCGGCCTTCGATGTTGCGCCGACCAATATAAAAAGCAATGCCCCTCCAAACTAAACCATTCCCTTCTCTTCCTTATACTTATCAACTAACCTCTTAAACGCCACCAAACTTGGCGCATCTACAACTGCTGCAGGCAGGGCATTCCACTCCCGAACCACCCTTTGGGTAAAGAACCTCCCTCTGATATCCGTCCTATAACTATCACCCCTTAATTTAAAGCTGTGTCCCCCTCGTGCTAGCTTTCTCCATCCTAGGAAAAAGGCTATCACTGTCCACCCTATCTAAACCTCTAATCATCTTATATGTTTCGATCAGGTCCCCCTTAGCCTCCTCCTTTCTAACGAAAACAACCTCAAATCCCTCAGCCTCTCCTCATAAGACCTGCCCTCCATTACCAGGCAACATCCTGGTAAACCTCCTCTGTACCCTCTCCAATGCCTCCACATCTTTCTTATAATGTGGGGACCAGAACTGCACACAATACTCCAAGTGTGGCCGCACTAGAGTCTTGTACAGTTGCAACATGACATTGCGGCTCAGAAATTCAATCCCTCTACCAATAAAAGCCAAGACTCCATATGCCTTCTTAACAACCTTCTCGACCTGACTGCCTACTTTCAGGGATCTATGCACATACACACCAAGATCCCTCTGTTCATTTAGACTACTAAGAATCCTACCATTTGCCCTATACTCTACACATTTATTATTTCTGCCATAGTGCATTACCTCACACTTTTCCACATTACACTCCATTTGCCACCTCTCGGCCCAGCTCTGCAACTTGTCCAAGTCCCTCTGCAAACTATAACACCCCTCTTCACTATCTACCACTCCACCGATTTTAGTGTCATCTGCAAATTTACTAATCCATCCTTCAATACCCTCATCCAGATCATTTATAAAAATTACAAACAGCAGGGGCCCAAAACAGACCCCTGAGGTACACCACTTGTCACCGAACTCCAAGATGAATATCTCCCATCAACCACCACCCTCTGTCTTCTATCTGCTAGCCAATTCCTAACCCAATTAGCTAAATCACCCTCTTTCCCATACATCTGCATTTTCTGCAGAAGTCTTCCATGGGCCACCTTATCAAACGCCTTACTAAAGTCCATATATACCACATCAACCGCCTTACCCCCATTTACCTCTTTAGTCACTTTTTCAAAAAACTCAATGAGGTTAGTAAGGCACGACCTACCCTTCACAAAACCATGCTGACTATCTCCAATCAATTCATTACTCTCTAAATAACTATAAATCCTATCCCTAATTATTCTCTCCAACACTTTGCCCACCACAATATACCTTCCAATTCAGTCTTTTACTCTCATACTATGCTTCTTACTCCTTTAAACTCTCTAATAATGCTCTAATTTAATTTCTTTATTAAGTTGATTTTTCTCTACACCCTAGCTATGACTGTAATATTCTGCACTCTCTCCTTTCCTTCTCTATGAACTTTGACTGTATAGTGTGCAAGGAGCAATACTTTTCACTGTATACCAATACACGTGACAATAATAAATCAAATCATATCTCCTATAAATCTCCTGAACCTTAAATTAGATCTGTGTAGTTTGTTTGTAAATTAGAAGAATTCTGTTTGGTAAGCTGTTGAAAAAAAAATAGTGTAAAGTTTAATTAATGAAGTCGATTACTGCCTTTGCAGTAACTGCCACAAAGAACAAACATTGCATTGTATCAGCAAAACTTCAAATATTCTTAGCAAAAGGGTTGCTATTCATTCTCAAAAAGGAAGCATGTGACCTTCATTATTCTATTTTCTTAGATGTGTTGATTGGAGAGGCACAAATGGTACATGGTGCTCAGATGTTCAGATGTAACCTCCAGCATGCTTGGGATGTAACAAATTTACAATGACAGATGATCTGACTACTAACATCCACTTCTATTGCTTTTGTTTCTGATAATAGATGTTTTACTTGTTGAGGACCTCAGGTGAAGAACTAAGGTTCAAAGGGCAGGGCAACAGCAAACAGCAGGAGCGAAGCACGAGTAAATCAAGGAATAGTCACTATTTGACATATAGCTTAAATGCTGGCAGTTTGTAGCAGGAAGACAGAACTCGAAATGGACAACAGTGATGGATTACAATATTACAAGATTATGAGACAAATGCATTTAAGAGAGGCCATTTACCCCGTTTAGTTCAACTATCCAAATAAAGGACTTAAAGTTCCTTTTTATGTTAGGGCTCCAGATGACCTTATCAATACTATTTATTAGCATAGAATCATAGAATCCCTACAGTACAGAAGGAGGCCATCTGGCCCCTTGAGCTTGAACCAACAACAATCTCACACAGGTCCTATACCTGTAACACTGCACATTTATCCTGCCAGTCTCCCTGATACTAAGGGGCAATTTAGCACAGCCAATCCAGCTAACCCGCGCAACTTTGGACCATGGGAGGAAACTGGAGCACCTGAAAGAAATTAACACAGACATGGAGAGAACATGCAAACTCCACACAGTCACCCAAGGCTGGAATTGAACACTGGTACTGTGAGGCAGCAGCACTGACTGCTGTGCTGACCAATTATCTCATATAATTCTGTAAGTTTTCATTTCAATTGGTCCCTTTCAAGGCTTAAACCCCAAATCATCTTCTTTCCTTGGGTGCCTTTTTGGTTTTCATTTCTTAAGAAGGACATACTTGTCTTGGAAGCAGTTCAGTGAAAATTCATTGATTGGTTCTTGGGATGACAGGATTGTCTTACAGTGAGAGAGTGAGTGAATTGTGTCTAAAGTCTATTGAGTTCAGAAGAATGTGAATTGATCTTATTGAGGCATGCAAGATTGCGATGGGACTTGAAAGAGAGAGCAATAAGGGGTTGTTTCCTGTGGCTAAGGAACCTATAACTTCTGGCACAGCTTCGGAATAAGGAACCAATTATTTAGGACTGAGATGGAGAGATATTTCATCACTCAGAGAATTGTGAATCTTAAGAATTCTTTATAGCTGAGGGTCGTGGATGCTCGATTATTGAGAATAATTGAGGCTGGGATAGATAGATTTTTAATCTCTGGGGAAGCTAAGTGTGTAGGGAATGAGTAAGAAAGTGGAGTTGAGGCAGAGGATTGCTATGACCTTCCTGAATGGTGGAGCAGGATCAAAGAACACTATGGTCTACCTATGATCGTGCTTTCCCACTGTAATTTGACATTATAATTGCTGAATCCACCATCACACCAATATTATACATTGTCAACAAAAGCTTTGTCCCGCAATAAATATGATAAGGTTTAAATCAGCTGGCTGGTTTTCATTTCCCAGTGTTTTTAAATTTTTCTTCAACAATAGGCCTTCCCTCCTATCCCCAGTGGCCACTGGTATGTGAAACAGCTTGAATATATGACATTTGGGTATAATAATGCAACTGAAACTGGCTACTCAATTTTTGTTATTGTGTGTTTCCCATGGGTCCAAGGAAAGCTTCTTTATTATCAGATTTCACAGGGTGCTTCAATTGGTCTCAGCATCTCTGGGCTCTAAAGTGGATTATCTGTCAGTTACTGAACTCCTTATATCGCTATCCAGCAACGCTTGCTTGGAATCTGGGAGGGGACAAAGTTGGGCTTGAGTTGTGTTGTGTGCAAACATTTATTGTCCATCTTATGATTAAAGGGTGGCTACTTGGACGACTACTGTGAACTGTACCCCTACTGTGACTTCAGATTGGAGTTGGGGGGATAAAAAAGGAAAACTTTTACAAAAAAAAGTTTAAAACTAACAAAAGGGTTAGCATTCTTCTTACCACATTGGAAGAGATCATTTGCTTGTCTTTGAAGTGTGTGATGTGGATGTCTAGATTTGTTGCTGCAATTCATTCAATGTACTTCGATGCCATGGCAATAGAGTATATGGTGAACCATGAAGAATTAACAATTGATCTATCCTTCAATTTAACGCAGGGAACTTTCCCATTCGATATCTTAAAATGGAAAGGGGCAGCCAGGTTACATTGTTAGCTTAGTTAGCATTAGGTGAGTGGGTTCGGTGACATAAGAGAATGTACACACAGGCAAAATTTTGCTTAATCCTCCACGTAAGCTAAAATATGGACAAAATTAACTGAAATTGATTCTGGGAACAATGACTATTTTTAATCCTTGTCAGCTTGAATACCTTTCTTAATTTCATGAATCTACTGAAAATATCAGAGTTTAGAAGCATGGGGGATTTATCACTTTAACCAGAGGCAAACATCTTCCATTCATTTATCTATCATCAACACTGATTTTCTCCATATTCGTCTATTAGCAAGATTGCCTTTCTTCATATTTGGCTCCCACATCTGCTCTTCCCTCCTCTCACTGCTGCTGAGGTAATAATCTGGTCTCAAATTAGAATTCTCTATTGCTCTTTCCACCAGCTGACCCAATTTTCCCCTATCATCAATTGCAACTGACTCACAAAGTAATTAGGACAATCTGACCAAAAAATTCTAAATCCAGAAGGAACATGAAAATGGGGGAGTGTCAGATCCATGTTTTAGGTGAGGCCACCAGTTGAATCTTATACATTCTATGCAAGAAAAAAATCCTCCATCTGATTTCTGCCAGTAGGGCCTAAATCACCCAAAAGCTGGCTAATAGCAGCAGACGGCACTGTTGTGCATGTGCAGGCCTCTGTGCAGAGAACATGAGGTTGAACGTGCTGGATATGTGGTGCCAGTAAAATTACAAGAGGTGAAATATCAGGCAGAAACCTGTTTTCTTAGCTGTCTTGCAATCTTACCCACTCACTTGCCGATTGGTGGCAGGATGCAATGGTAGGATCACCTCTATTATCTATATCCTTTCCTGCTCAAGGCCAATTTTCAGGATTTCAGTTCAAGAAAGTCTTCATGAGTTCCTCAAGTCTCTCCTTTCAAATTTCAAAACACATGAAATCCTTCATTTCATCCAAGCTCAATGACTAGTTTATAGCTCGAGTTTTCTTGCCCAATATTTCTTTGACACTGAGCTGCTTCTTGATCCTTACACCACAGGAGGTCATTCTTTTAATCCTTCTGTTGCCAACCAGGGAAACTCTGTCCTTAAATCCTTCCACAATTTCTTCTTCTCTTTTGGTTTAAAATTCCTTCTTGAAGGCTTTCAGACCTTTAAGGTTGTCACCTTAATTCCAATTCTTCCTTTCTATCACGTGTCCATTTCTTTTCAACTTTTGATGTTTTTTCCACATAAAGAAAACAATATAAATGTAATTTGTTCTGAAACCAATGGCAAATTGCTTTGAAATGGGCCTTTGCAGTTCTTTTGTTGCGGGGTGATTATAATTTTCTTCAGTGAACTGAGCTAAGAACAGACAAGTCAAATTTGAAATCAAAAAGAGTTTTGACAGAGTGAATTGAGAAAAAATATTTCCTCTTGTTGGGGAGGAAGTGGCAAGGGATTGTCTACTTAAAACTGTCACATAAAAGTGAGGGGAGAGATGGGGAGAATTTCTTTTATATAGATGGAGCTTAAGACATGATCTGTTTTGCCAGAGGGGATCTGGTTAAAGCATTGTTGAAACTCAAGTTGAATAAATATTTGAAGACACAAGTATGTAGAGGAAGAGGGCATAATAACAGGATTCCAGCAAAGGACTGGCACAAACTCAATAGGCTGAATAGCTTCTTCTTCAGTAGTTCATAGGTGACCTGAGAAGGTAGTATTTATTGCAAATCCTTAATTGTCCTAAGTGCATTTAAAGGAAAGCGCATAGTGTGAGACTGGAGTCACATGTGCATAAGACTATGCAAGGAGAACAGGCCCTTTCCTTGAAGGACATTAGTGAACCAGTGAGTTTCTGTGCGTGATCTAATTTCAGCTTCAGAACACTCAAACTCTGGATTGAAAAGACTTTCTGATTAAAAGTTTTCATGTAAGTTAAAATGGGTGAAATTCTTGCCTTTCAGAAATGGACTGGCAACTCAGTAGTCTGGGATGGGAGTGGTCTTGATGAAGCAGTTAAGATGGTTGGGCCTAGGATAATATCCTGTGGGCCTTCTGTAGTGCTGTCTTGGGACTGATATAAATGACCTCCAATAACCAGTATGATCTCTGTGCTAGGTGTGACTAACCAATGGAGAGCTCCACCCACCACCACCTCCCTCCCCAACCCCCCAATTCCCATTGACTTCAATTTTGCGCTTGTCCTTCGAGATGGTACTGGTCGTTATTTTGAATGGTGCTGCCTAAGGAACCTCGGTGAGTTCCTGCAGTGCATCTTATGGATGGTACACATGGCTGTCACTGTTCATCGATGGTTGAGAGTTTGAATGACTGTGGAAGAGATAGCAATTAAATGGGCTCTAAATTTTCTTTAATTAGCTAACCAGCGGTAGTTGGCAGGGACCATTCAGATCTCATTCCATCAATATTGTTGGAAGTGGCAACAAGACAGCTCGATGACATGGCAACTTTCAGAAGTGATTTGTCCCTCCATGTGTTCTCCCAATTGTGTTTGTGTTCACTAGGCTGATACCGGACTTGAGGGAATTGGCCTACGAGGAGAGATCGAATGGACTGGGTCTGTGCTCATTGAATTTAGAAGGTTGCAGAGGGATCTTACAGAAACATATAAGATAATGAAGGGGATAGATAGAGTAGAGGTGATGAGATTCTTCCCGCTTAGAAAGGATAGCAGAACTAGAGGGCACAACCTCAAAATAAGGGGCAGGGGGGTGGAGGTGCAGTTTAGATCAGAGTTGAGAAGGAATTTCTTCACTCAAAGGATGGTGAGTCTCTGGACTTCTCTGCCCATTGAAGTGGTGGAGCTACCTCATTGAATATATTTAAGTCATGGGTAGATAGGTTTCTGATAGACAAGTGGATTAAGGGTTATGGGGAGAAAGTGGGAAAGTGGAACTGATCCACTTCAGATCAGCCATGACCTTGTTGAATGGCGGGGCAGGCTCGAAGGGCTATATGGCCTATTCCTGCTCCTATTTCTTATGTTGTTGTCTTTTTGTGCCTATATAGCCTCATAAGTAGCGATCAAAGAAAAAAGAAATTCAGAAAATGTAGAAATCACAGAGTCTTTACAGTGTAGAAAGAGATCATTTAGCCCATCTTGTCTGCACTGACCTCAATCTCACCCAGGCCCTATTCCCGTAACCCCACATATTTACCCTGATAATCCCCCTCAAGTTAAAGGGCAATTTATCATGGCCAATCAACTTAACCTGCACATCTTTGGACTATGGGAAAAACTGAAGCACCCGCAGGAAACCCATGCAGATGCAGGAAGAACATGCAAACGCCACACAGACAGTGTCTGAAGGCTTGAATTGAACCTGGGTCCCTGGCACAGCGAGGCAGCAGTGCTAACCACTATGCCATCATGCCACCCAACATGCAGATCTAGCAACCGACAATAAAGCATTATGGAAGTGAGGCTTCATTGGAATGAGGGATGTGATGTGGGGGGAGGAGAGGGTAGAGAAGATGGGGTTGGTTGATGGTGCAAGTGGTCGATGTGCTGAGTACGTGCTGAGTTAAGTAGGACAATCAGGGACTTACGATCCAAATAATTTGTGGAAAGTAGCTTCTGTGAACTCTTGGTGCAGAATTCTTTGTGCAACAGCAATTCTTAAATAATGAAGCATTAGGAAACATCTTGATACAGAAACATTGCCAATGTGGGACTGTGTGTGATTGGGGTGTGAAACAGTGAGACTGGATCAAGCTGCCTTGATTCTACTTTGTTGCATCTCTATATGCAGGACTGGAGTCATTGATGAATAACCTGCTGGAACTCTTCACACAAGAAGCCAGGCCTGCTGATGATGTGACATACAGATGATTAAATGTACACCTCATTAGTGGCAAGAGAAACAATTATGTTCAGCAGAAGTTACACATAAACAGCTGTAATTGGGACTTGCGATTTTAGTCAATAAATAAGAACCTTTGAAGTAAAAATAGGCTTCAGCTAGAATGCCTTTGGTGGGTGGACTATTTAAAATCTTTCTTTCTCCATTTTTCTGACCATTTACATTCAATTTTTCCTCAGATTTCTTTTGGCTGGTAGCAAGCAAATGTTTAAAAGAGGTTTTCCTTTGTTTTAAGTCCTTGACCTCTTTGTCAATCTCACCATAGGACCTATCTCTGACCTTCTATTCTGCCCCACCTCCTTCACCCCCCCTATCTGACTGTATAATTGATTATATCTCTATCCTTCTTCAGTTCTGAAAAACAGTCAGATGGGCTTGAAACATTGGGCCTAAACAAGAGAGGTAGCTGCAGGATTAATAAGCAAATGCAATATCTATTTTTATGAGGGAAGGTTGGGTGAGAGTGTGACGAAATCTGTACATTTTTGAATTTGTCCTGTGCTATGCCTGCAACCTACATGTGATGGAAAATCTGACAATGGGTTTACTAACATCAGTGAGTGGTTAGAAAGTTAATCACCTTCGCATAGGTATTGCTTGATGAGAAACAGCACGGTTTTACAATGAATGCTCTAAAGGATGGTACGGTGGCACAGTGTTTAGCATTGCTGCCTCACAGCGCCAAGGACCTGGGCTCAACTCCCAGGTTGGGTCACTGTCTATGTGCGGTCTGCATGTTCTCCCCCTATCTGCCGGATTTCCTCCGGGCTCCAGATTCCTCCCACAGTCCAAAGATGTGCTGGTTAGATGAATTGGCCATGCCAAATTCTCCCTCAATGTACCCGAACAGGCACCAGATTTTCACAGTAACTTTATTGCAGTGTTAATGTAAAACTACTTGTGATTACTTTAGAATCATTATTGTAGTACTGGATCCATGATCCGGAGACCCAAATTCATGATCTAAAGACATGAGTTCAAATCCCACTGTAATAGCTGGTGATTTTAAATTCAGATAATTTAATACATCTGAAATACAAAGCTAATATTAGTAATGGTGATCATGAAACCCCATGATTGTCATAAGATAAAGTCTTGTTATGCCTAGCTTACTGGTTTGGGTAAGATGAGGTTCCAGGTCCATAGCAAAGCATTGGTTGACTCTCAGCTGCCCTCCAATATGGCCTAGCAATCCATTCAATTTCATCAAATTATAGAATCAGGTATAATGGCACAGTGGTGCAACAGGAAGTGGATCTGGAGATCTTTAATATTGACTCTGAATCTCATGATGCTTTCATAGTATCAGGTCAAACATGGGTAAGGAGACCTCTTCTTTATTACCAACTATCACCCTCTCTCAGCCTACAAATCAGTACTCTTCCATGTTGAACATAGCTTGGAAGAAGTACTATGGATAGAAAGCTTATGACCTTGAACTCACCAACTTACCCAAGGCAGGTAGATAGGTTTCTAATGAGCAAGGGAATTAAAGGTTATGGGGATAAAGCGGGCAAATGGAACTGATCCACTTCAGATCAGCCATGATCTTATTGAATGGCGGGGCAGGCTCGAGGGGCTAGATGGCCTACTCCTGCTCCTATTTCTTATGTTATAATGTTCTTATATTGGTAGGAATGAACACACACAGTTCTTGTGGATACAAGTCCTCCTTTCACGCTGTGGTATCATATTATCACCACATGTTTGGCACTACCACAATGCTAAATGGGATAGATTCAGACCAAGTTTAGCGGCTCAAAACTGGACATCTATGAGGTACTGTGGACCATCAGCAGTAATATTCAACCTCAAGCTGTAATTTATGATCTGGCATATCCCTCACTCTATTATTATCATTAAGTCATGGGATCAACTCTGGTTCAAAACAGCATGCTAAGAGGAGCACTAGGTATGTTTAAAAAATTGAATAGAACAAATGCACATGCTAAACAGCGGAGGTATCATGCTTTATGATCCCATAATCAGCAGATCAGACCAAAGCCTTGTGATGTTGTCCAGCCATGAATGGTGATGGACAATTAAAGAACTAGCTGGAGTTGGAAGTTCCCTATACAACTCATCCTCAATGATAGGGGTGTCCAGCATGTTAGTGCAAAAAAACAAGGTTAAAGCATTTAGAACCATCTTCAACCAGATGTGCCAAGTGGCAATTCATCTCGGCCTCCTCCTGAGTTCCCAACATCAGAAATGCTAGTCTTCAGCTCATTCTTGATATTGCTGAGTTCCATGCAAATCAAGAAATAACTGAAGGCACTGGGTATGCAAAGACTATGGGCCCTGTCACTATCAGTGGTTGCAGTCACAACTAGCTTGAAAGTACTTGATGTAATTTTTGAAAGTCAATTATTTCCATCCCACCACAATCCTGCAGGTATTCCTCATCATCAGCTGCTTTATCAATGAGTCTCTCCCTCCATTATAAGGTCAGAAGTGACAACTATAAATGTCAGCACCATTCACAACTCCTCAGATACTGAAAAATACATATGCAGCAAGACTTGAATGAGATTCAGGCTTGGGCTGTTAAGTGGCAAATGACATTCCTGCAACAGAAGAGCCAAACAATGACCATCTCCAATAAGAGAAAATCTCAACAACCCCTTTTGACAATCCCATAGCGAAATATGACCAGGAACCTAACTGGACCAGCCACATTATTACTGTGTTTACAAAAGCAGGTCTGGAAATGCTATGGCCAGTGACTCGCCTACACCTCAAAACCTGTCTAGTTTCTAAAAAGCATAAGTCAGAAGTGTGACAGACTACTGTCCATATGCAGTGATGAGTGCATCTCCAACAACATCCAGAACAAAGCAGTCCACTTGATTGGAGTCCTGTTCGCCCATCCAACATTCACTCCTTCCATCACCAACACAGGGAAACAGTGTATACTATATACAACCAAAAGATAAAATACTGCAAAATCCCAGCAGGTCTAGCAGCATCTGTAAAGAAAGAAAAGAGCTGACGTTTCGAGTCCAGACGATCCCTTTGTCTACATATACAATATGCACTGCAGCAACTTGGGGGAGATGGTGTCATCATTATAATGTCACTGAATTAGCAAATCAGAAACTTAGGCTGATGGTTTCAATTCAAATCTCACCATGGCATCAGGGGGAATTTAAATTAAATTATTAAATCTGGAATAGAAAGTAATGACCCTAAAATTATCATTAGTTCAAGGGAATTCAAGCCCTTATGTAGTCTGCCCACATGTGACTCCAGACCCACAACAATGTGGTTGAAAGTTAACTGCTCTCTGAAATGTTCAGTTCAAGGCTTTAGTTGATGACGTCTGCATCCCATGAAAAAGAAAGAAGAAGTTGATTATAGCCAAAGTTGATTTGATAGCACCTTCCAAAATTGCGGCCTCTAGAGAAGCAAGGCACATATGGAGTCATTCTTTGAAAATGTGAATGTACTCGTTGACGAAGGAAGTGCGGTGGATGTAGTTTACATGGACTTCAGCAAGGCATTTGAGAAAATAAGAGGGCATGGGATCCAAGCGACTTTGGCCTTGTGGATCCCGAACTGGCTTGCCTGCAGAAGGCAGAAAGTAGTTGTGGATGGGTCTTTTCCTGCATGGAGGTCAGTGAGCAGTGGAGTGCTCCAGGGATCTGTTCTGGCACCCTTGCTGTTTGTGATTTTTATAAATGACCTGGATGAGGAAGTGAAGGGATAGGTTGGTAAGTTTGCCGATGACACGAATGTTGGTGGTGTTGTGGATACAAAGAACTGAGAACAAAGAACAAAACAGCATGGGAAACAGGCCCTTCAGCCTAATGAGCCTGCACCGCCCCCTCGATGTTCCCACCTCTACCTGTGATCCTTGTCTATGTTTATAGTTCTATGCATTGAAACCAGATTTGAGACAATTTAGGGAGAATTTGTTCTGCCAATCAGCCTAAGAGCACATCTTTGGGATGTGGGAGGAAACTGGAGCACCCGGAGAAAACCCATGCAAGCACAGGGAGAATGCACAAACTCCCACAGACACAGGCCCAAATCCATGTATCTGCACAGCACAGCGATAGTCACTGAGCTGTCGTGTTGCCCATCAAATGGTCCAGGTCAAGCGTACACTAACGACGTGAAGCACTAAGATACTCTCGAAAAAAAAATCCAAGAGCAGCCCTCTCACGACCCATCGTGTGTATGCCCCTTGTTAGACAACAAGGTGGACCAAAGTATCTGTAGGATAAAACAAATACATCAATATCATCGACAATTTACACTTCCCAGGGAACTCCCAAGGCTCATGATCCCTATTTTAAATCCCAATCTGTTTGGAGGGATGTTAGAAGTGGCAGTGTGACATAGATAGGATGCAAGACTGGGCGGAGAAGTGGCAGACGGACTTTAATGTGGATAATTGTGTAGTGGTCCATTTTGGCAGGAACAATGGGATGAAGGAGTACAATAGCAAGAGTAGGAGTCTTAGCAGTGTTGAGGAGCAGAGGGACCTTGGGGTCCAGGTCCATAGGACTTTTAAATCGGCCTCGCAGGTGGAGGATGTTGTCAAGAAGGCATATGGTGTACTGGCCTTCATTAATCCAGGGATTGAATTTAGGAGTTGGGAGGTAATGCTGCAACTTTATAACACCCTTGTCAGACCCCATTTAGAATACTGTACGCAGTTCTGATTGCCTCATTACAGAAAGGATGTGGAAGCTATTGAGAGGGTGCAGAGGAGATTTAAAGGATGTTGCCTGGATTGGGAAGCATGCCTTATGAAGATAGTTGAGGGAGCTAGGTCTCTTCTCCCTGGAGAGATGAAGGTTGAGAGGCGACCTGATAGAGGTTTATAAAATGTTGAGAGGAATAGATAGGGTGGGTTCTTGGAGGCTATTTCCCAGAGCTGAAATGGTCGCTACGAGAGGACACAGGTTTAAGGTGCTGGGGAGCAAGTACAGAGGAGATGTTAGGGGTAAGTTTTTCACTCACTGCTGTCAGTAGTGGTAGAGGCGAACTCGCTGGAGTCTTTTAAAAGTCTTCTGGATGAGTACATGGGATTTAATGGGATTGGGAGTTACAGATAGTTCTATGGCCTGGCAGGTATGGATATGATTGGCGCAACTTGTGGGCCGAAGGGCCTGTTTGTGTTGTAGTGTCCTATGTTTTATGTTCTATGTTACTTGAGTGGCAAGCTCCCCTTCAAGCTACACACCTTCCTGACTTGATGTTCCTTCACCTTTGCAGGGTCAGAAACTTGAAACTCCTTATCTGAGTACAGTGGGAGTATCAACACCATACAACTTACAGTGGGTTCAAGGAAGTTACTTCACCTTCTCAACTTTAATTAGGAATAGGGAATAATCGCTGGCCTTGCAAGAAGCATCCAAATTGCATGATTGAATTAAAAAAAGAAGGTTTACTGGGAGAATATTGCACTTGAAAAACCTCCTTGACTTCTTTGAAAATACTACAAATGAAGTTGGTAATGAAACTCCCTTTCAGAAAAGATTGGATAAAGCCCCACAAAAGAAAAACATAGAATTGGCAAAAATCCATGTGTTTTCAGGCAGTTTGGGTACTAGAGAGGAAATTGTGTATGCCTTTGTGGACGACACTAAAATAAGAATGCAGTAGAGCAGAAAATAGCAAACTAAATTAAATCTTAACAAATGGAGTGAGAGAGAGAATGAGTGCTACAGATGTACCCACAATTCAAAGCAGCTTAATTAAAATTGTATCATTTAAAATATTAGTATGAAATTCCCACCTTGCTAGATCATTAATAACCCTTAGTTCTAGTTATTGGATAATTCAATTTTGAGAGCAATAAGCAAACCTGAATTACCAAGACTGGAATATGCACAATGAAGCAAAGAGGGAGCAGAGATTTGGAAAACAGAGGGAAAATGCATTCCAGTTTAATTCTTGGACAACCTATCATTTCTGGGTATACAGAGGTTGGAGCTATTTTAAAGCCCTGGCCTCATTTCAATGGAGACTAATGATCTTGGGAACCAAACTGGGGTTAGAATCATAAAATCTCTGTAGTGCAGAAGGAGACAATTTGGCGCATCAACCCTGCATCAACAACTATCGAACCCAGGCCTTATCCCCATAACTCCAAGTATTTATCTAGCTAATCGCCCTGACGCTAAGGGCAATTTAGCATAGCCAATCCACCCATCTCGCACATCTTTGGACTGTGGGAGGAAACTGGAGCAAATGTGGGGAGAATGTACAAACTCCACACAATCGCCCAAGACTGGAATCAAACCTGGGTCCCTGGCGCTGTGAAGCAGCAATGCCTACTTGGAATCTAAAGAAGCTGCCAGATTCAGGCTAGAACAATAACAGGTAGACCTGGAGATAGCCAGCAAAGCAGTGATTAACATCAGGGCTGAGGGAAAGACTGTTGTCTTGGCCCACTAAAATGATTTAAGTCATATATTTCCAGGGCTCTCTTTGGCATTATTACCCGTGGCTTTGACCAGTTCTAATCTAAAATAACACTTTTATTTATAGGATTTGCATAATACTCTGCTCAACTCGAAATAGTCCAAATCTTTCTTCAAAAACAAAGGGCACAATCTTACCTGCTTGTCTGACTGGTTGATAAGCATGGCGAGCCAGGAAGATTGTGTGTGAGACCAAAGTCCAATGTGCATTGGGTGCAAAGTAGTTTGGTACCTTCCCAGCCCTGTTTTGCTGGCAAGAATGTGGGCACGAAACCTATTATCATAGTAATACCTTCATGTTGGGTAATTTCACAGTAATTTCATTGCAATATTAATGTAAGCCTTACTTGTGACTAATAAATAAACATTAATGTAAATGCTTTTAGCATGGTCGGCAAGGTTGTTTCCAGCCTTATAGACATCTTATCAACAAGAATCACTTCTACTCTGCAGTATTGCAGTATAGGATGCAAGGTGGCACTGCCAGGGTGCCAGGTGGACACTGCCAGGCTGGCAATGCCCCTTGGGTACTGTCCAGCAATGTCCCCAATCACTCCATCACGATGGTCATGCTGGGGGGATGCTGGGGCGAATAGGAAGCTGGAGTGATTGGGGACATTTCTGGACAGTACCCTGGCAGTACCACCTTGCATCCTAGCAGTGCCTAGTTGGGCATCATTAGTGTGCCAGGGGAATATCAAGGGGATGGCACCTGAATCGGTAGGCAATAATGGAGGTTATGCATGATGATGATAGTGGAACTTCTGCAAGGATCTGCAAGGGGGGGTGGTATGCAAAGGAGAGACTGTACAAGGGGGTCTTGACAAGGTTGGATGCGTGCCTTGTGGGTCCATTAGGGGATTCATTAGGAAAGTCCTGATGACCTGGTGCTGGTGATGATTGATATAGATTGTAGTAATGTTGCTGCTGATGATGGGGGTGGAGGGAGTGGGGGGGGCATGGATGGATATGATAGACATTAAGTGGGGAGTGGGTGGGAATGAGAGTTGTCTCGCAGTTCACTGAGAGATCAGGGTGCTCTGGACTTAAGCTCTGCCCTTCCCTGCAAGCACAAAACTCTCAGCTATTAAAAAACTCAGTTTGTGCTGCACCAGCCCCAAAAAAAGTTTGTAACACTGCTGTTTTCAAACTTTTCTGACTATTTAGGGTGAGATTTTCCAGTCGTACTGGTCCCAAAACAGGAAAATCCTGCCTGAGGTCAATGGACCTTTGCATGGTCTGCCCACCTCCCTCTGGCGCTACGATTTTTGTGGCAGGCAGGACAGATATATTCGCCCTTTAGAATTTTTTGGGACAGTTCCACTCAAAATTTCACACTCTTGCCATCATCTTTTCAAATTGTGGTACTGCAAAAACTCACAATGCAAGTGATCCCTGGTATGATATACAATGAAAATCATACAGTATATTCCTAATATAGTGCATGCCATGTGATCTAGTATCCTTCTGAGCACAAGGAATTTCATGGTATTCAGAGCTACGAGTAATTCTCACCACTGCACGTTACACCAAGTATTTGAGACCTTGGGCCTTATTATTTAGTGATGAGGATGACGCAGGACAAAGTGAGATACAGATAACTGTTGATGTAGGATTAACAGAGGTAGTGGCTAGTGAGGAGCTAGAAGTTTTGAGAGATAAAATTCACTCTGAGAAAGTACAAAGTTTAAAGTTTATGTTTAAAATTTATTTATTAGTGTCACAAATAGCCTTACAATAACACCATAATGATATTATTGTGAAAATCCCCAAGTTGCCACACACCTGTTTGGGTATATTGAGAGAGAATTTAGCATGGCCAGTGCACCTAACCAGCAGATTGTGGGAGGAAACCAGAGGACATGGAAGAAACGGGAGCCACTGTGCCAGACCAAGTAAAAAAAAACTGTGTAATTCGTTTTGAGAAAAGAAACAGCTTCTGGAGTGTGATATCATTTGGCCTAAATTCCCTTCTCTATTGATACTGATGTCAATATTGTATTGCTCCAATACAGGTTTATTTTAGTTTTCATAATCGCTAAAGGTAACATTTTTAGTCAACAAGTAAAGAAAACTAAATTAATAAAGGCATAAATTGGCTGGTTTTTGAGCAATATGAAATGGAGGTGTTGCTATGGATACATTAGTGTGAGATCTGAGGGGTGGGATTACCCTAGACAAGCTCTTCAATAGCACCAGCTGTCCAGGTCCTGAAAGGCAGAGCAAATTACTGTCATTACATGAATAAAATGGCATGGCCGAAGCAATTATTCTCCAGTACGAGACACAGGTGTTCAGAAAGAGCGAAGCCATACTCCCGGCACGGATTGACTCCAGAGAACAATGCAGCCACATGCACCTATTGCTAAGCCTTTTGTTGCATTCTTCAATTGAAATACTCAGAAGGTGAAGGGTCACCTTATGGTGAAGTTAAACTTTGCCACATTTCTTTTATTTGAATGTTTTAATTCCTTTTCTAAGGTTATTTTTCCACTTGTTCTTCTCTCGGTATTTATCGGGAAGGAGAGTTGCAATGCCACAATATTTTGGGCACTTTTTATGAGGAAGAATGAATAAGCTTTGCTTTTATATTAATTAAAATGAACTCTCTTATTTTACGTTTGGCTGAAAGATGTGCTGGTGAGGTGCATTGACCATGTTAAATTCTCCCTTAATGTACCTGAACAAGCACCAGAGTGTGACGACTAGAGATTTTCATAGTAACTTCATTGCAGTGTTAATGTAAGCCTATTTATGACATTAATAAATAAACTTTATTTTCTAACCATGTGGAAGATCCCTCATCTGCACTACATCCAATATACTATCCCAGACTATGAGTTGTGTTCTTTTTTGGGGGTGGTAGATGTTCCCTCATTTGTTCTTAATCTTCGCTTCCTTCCTGGCTCCACACTTAGTTAACAACTTAATCTCATAATTCTGTCATAATGACCTGAAATTTTTACCCTGCTTCTCTCTTCACAAATGATAAATAAAGTTTTAAAGTTCATTTATTAGTGTCACAAGTAGGCTTGTATTAACACTGCAATTAAGTTACTATGAAAATCCCATAGTCGCCACACTCTTTGGCATCTGTTTGGAAATGCAGAGAGAATTTAGCAATGTAACTAAGTAATGTCTTTCAGACTGTGGAAGGAAACTAGAGCACCTGGAGGAACCCCACACAGACAAGGGGAGAATGTGTACACTCTGCACAGTTACCCAAGCTGGGAATCGAACCTGGATCCCTGGTTCTGTGAGGCAGCAGTGCTAACTATTTTGCTGTGCCCTCAGACCTGGTGAGTATTTCTAGTATTTTCTGTTAATATTTGTTCCAGTGCTGATCTCAAACTTATTGCTAAGGCATTAGTAGCCATGTTGTGGTCAGGGGGGCTATTTGGTGCTGGTTTTCTCTTTGCCTGCTGCACTCAGCTGCCTCTTTTATCTGACATTCTCCATTCATGCAGCAGGAGTGGGATTTTAACAGTTCAGACTCTTTGCTATTTTCTCTACTTTTCCTGCTGTTCAGCAAAGCTGTGTCACTCCTGCTTCCACGCATCAAGTCAAAGGGAATAATTGAAATAGAATTTTGGTCCCAAAGCTTTATTTTGACCCCCATCCTGCGGGCAAATACTTAACTTCCATATAGCTACTGGCATGATGGAAAATCAGAGGCTCACACTGTGTGGAGATTGGTAGTATCACGTTTTTCATTGTGGTGCATAATACTGCATTATTTCTGAGAATGATCCTCAGTCAAAAGATTCCAGCATTTCCAGGAAAATCACATCTAAGCAATATTCTCATTGAACAGGTTCTTTGATTTGATTTATTATCATTACATGTATTAGTATACTGAGAAAAATATTGTTTCTTGTGTGTTATACACATAACATTTCATTCATAGAGAACATAGGGGAGAAGGAAGGAGATGGTGCAGAATGTAGTGTTATAGTCATAGCCAGGATATATAGAAAGATCAACTTAATATGAGATACGGCCATTGAAAAGTCTGATGGTAGCAGGGTAGAAGCTGTTTTTGAGTTGAATGGTACATGTTCTCAGACTTTTGTATTTTTTTTCCTGATAGAAGGTGGAAGAGAGTATGTCCAGGGTGAGTGGAGACCTTGATTATGCTGGCTGCTTTTGCAAGACAGCTGAGGGTAGTCACTAACAAATCAAAGAAAGAAATTAGAAAGAAATTGAAAAAAGAAGTGTCAAGAATGTGAAATCTGCTGCTCCTGAAGTAGTCATGATGTACCAGAACACTGCATTTGCCTGACGAAGACACAGAGTCGAAAGCTCGCTTTTTTACTATCAAATAAATCGGTTGGATTATAAATTGGTGTTGCTAAATTCTTACTGAGCTCCTGAAGTAGACAGCAGCAGTGCATGTAAGTTAGGGGAGGGCTTAATGCTTATGTGAGAGTTAAGGAAATAGAGATAGAGAGAGAGAATGGTGGTGAGAGGGAAGGGATACAATTGGAGCACAAGGGGCTCAGGCAGCAAATACTGACATTAGCTAATTTGGCTAGTAGCCTGTTTCTGTGCGATAGATTGTATTTAACATCGGAAGCAAACAGCAAAAGGTATGGATTCAACATCTTCTACTGGATGTAATCTGATTTCTGGATGATTACTTCATGGGTGCAGAACTTAAACTTTTGAGCCTGAGTGCGTGTGTCATTTGAATGGGTATATGTCTGAGGAACAGTCAGGCCAGATGATGCAAGTACTGTTTTTCAGTATGTAACTTTTTTATATATCCAATATATTACGCGAATGGAGTACACCATATTTCTCAGTTTTTATGGTTCCATTTTTCAAGTTCAGTTTCCTAGATAGCTTCTAAGAATATATTCAATTCTAAAGGCTGCAAGCTGCATTTTTTTTTGGAAAATTACGCAAAATTAACATTTTCATTTGAAATCTCTGTAATCAGTTGGAATAAATGAAGTGATGGCCCATGTTTTCCCCAGATTTTGGCCTGGAAACTGGGAGATATAGGCAGCTGAAGGTTTTATTTAAAATCAAGATTTTTTTTTCCCCATACCTCATGCATATGTGTTGTATTTTCAAGATGTTGGTTTTTATATGTTGTCAGCATTTAGGCATGCATGTGTTGTACATGTAAATAAGTTCTATGTGTTGTAGATGTGTCTATGTGTAAGTTGTATGAAAATCTGTAGATATGTTGTATGTGTGTCTGTATGTATGAGTTGGTTGAATGTCTGCATGTCTTGTACATGTGTATGAGTTCTATGTGTTGTATATGTGCCTGTGTTTAGGATGACACAGTTATGACACAGTGGCTAATATAAAAACAGATGACTTGATGGTAAAGTGACTGCCCCGTTGGTAAGACAGATGAGAAAATCTTGGTTTTAATTCCCAAGACTTAGCTGATATCTCATAAGGCAACAAATATAACACTATTATTGGTTTCAATATCCTAGCTAAAATGCTGAAAAGAAACTCTTCATCTCTGTTATTCAATGATGTCCCGCAAAAATGTTCATACACGAGATGTGGCTTAGCTGTGAGATTCTTTTTGGTCAGACTCCAGTTGAAGATTGTGAGTAGTTTTGGACCACATATCTAAGGAAAGATGTGCTGGCCTTGAAAGGGTCTAGAGGAGGTTCATAAGAAT
This sequence comes from Sphyrna mokarran, assembly GCA_024679065.1. Taxonomy (NCBI): domain Eukaryota; kingdom Metazoa; phylum Chordata; class Chondrichthyes; order Carcharhiniformes; family Carcharhinidae; genus Sphyrna; species Sphyrna mokarran. Next base: position 55,594,243 of record JAGIQG010000001.1, on the reverse strand, counting down.
GATCCCTGAGATGAAGAGCTTGTTGTATGAGGAGCACTTGAGGACTCTGGATCTGTACTCTTGGAGTTCAGAAGGATGAAGGAGAATCTCATTGAAACTTATAGGATACTGTGAGGCCTAGATAGAGTGGACATGGAAAGGATATTTCCACTAGTAGGAAAAACTAGAAACAGAGGGCACAACCTCAGGCTCAAGGGACGCTTCTTTAAAACAGAGATGAGGAGGAATTTCTTCAGCCAGAGAATGGTGAATCTGTGGAACTCTTTGCCGCAGAAGGCTGTGGAGGCCAGGTCATTGAATATTTTTAAGACAGAGATAGATAGGTGTTTGATTAATAAGGGGATCAGGGGTTATGGAAAAAGACAGGAGAATGGGGACTAGAAAAATATCAGCTATGATTGAATGGTGGGGCAGACTTGATGGGCCAAGTGGCCTAATTTTGCTCCAATGTCTAATGGTCTTTCATAGACTAGCTAGTGACAACAAAGCATAAATTTACAAATCAGGATTTGAGCCCAGTTGGAAGTGTGCCAGAGAGTAATTTGTGTCCACTTATGTTATGAGCATTGACCCTGTCATAACTGTGGCCATCTCATTATAATACTTTGGCCATGCTCTGAGTTTCAGAAATTCCTCTGATGAAAGGCTCACCCAATTGAGAGTGAGGGTGGAACATGGTGTCACTTGACAGATTTATAATACCTGAGGCAGGGAATGTCATTATTCAGGATCTTTTTTAAAGGAAACATCAATGAGCTCTAAGGAGAGTTTCACAGGCAAAATGGAAGAACTAAATCATTTACCTTTCACCAGGCCAGTAAGAGGAGAAAGACATTGATTTGTGACTTCTGTAGGCCAAATAAGGTAAGAGGAATTAAGGCACATCTTACAAAAAGCATTTGTGCCAGTTACACGTTATGGATGAGATTTTGTCATCTATGTATCATCCCTGGCGTTATAACCAGAATTGTATGTTACTCCCACTTTCTCCCTTCTTGTTCTTTGCAACGCGATTACAATTAAAATTCCAAGTACCAGCAGTGTGTGTGACAAACACATGTGATTTAGTGAAAGGGAAATCTATTCATTGGTGAAACTTGTCACCAGCTGTCAATACTGCATTTACAGGCAGCCTATTAAAGAACCTCCTGGGTAAACAGGAAGGCTCTGCATTGCTGCTGCAACTATCTTATTCAATTCCATTGCCATTAATGTAGAACTTGAGAACATAAATATGGCATAGGTGTTTTTCAAACTTAAGTTTCATTCATAAACATTTCACATTTGATTTGTTTCACTTTATTGTATGTGCCTCATCATTATTTCTCCAGATAGGCTTAGTTAAAGAGCTAAATGTATCAACATAGCTCATGGTTTGTACATATTGATGGTTACTAGGGAGTTAGGGACAATTCCTTCATTGTGGAAGAAAAAAATTAATGTTGTATTTTCGTTTTCATCTTTATTGAATCCTCATGTAGTGGCCAGTCTTGTGCTCAGAACTCTGTGCTACATGGTTGAACCTTCAGTTGATCCTCCCTTCCATGCCCTGTATGGGACATTGCCCAAGATCATTCTCAGCAAGGATAATTGAATTGCTGTAGATGAATTCAAGCCCTGCGAGATGTCTGCCAGCCAACACCCTGGGATGGACACGTGTTTAGATAGTGCTGACACCAGTCTTTAGTCCCTTCACTTCCTTACTTTGAATGACTATTGCCACAGCCCATCACACCCAGGACTGCAGGCAGTCATTCTTCCCATTCTCTCTGCTCCTACCTCTGTCCTCCACTGGATATCTCTTCCAATCCTCCATGCCCTAACCACATTTCGACCACCCCTCCCCACTCACTTTACACACAGCTGAAAAGAGTATGCCAACCTTAAACAAAATTGGAACCAGGTTCCATGAGATTTCCATGAATCATTTACTTTATCTTGAAGGTAGGGTGTAATTAAAAAAGGTTTTATGCCAACTGGTATTCATGGAACTCAAATGTATTGCAAGTAGGAACCTATCATAGGTGCAATACTCAACCCACTGAAATCATGCCATTGGGAAATCAACATTTCCCATCCTGCCTCATTCAATTATACTGCCTTTGCCATCTTTAAGGGTTCAATATATATTTTATTCATTCATGGGATGGGCGCTGCTATTTAGCCAGCATTTATTGCCCATCTCAAGTTGCCCAAGGGCAGTTGAGAGTCAACCACATTACTGTGGTTATATGTAGGCCAGACCACATAAGGCAGCATATTTCCTTCCCTGAAGGGACATTAGTGGACCAGATTGGTTTTTACAACAATCAGCAATTGTTTATGGTTGTCAATAGATTTTAGATTTTTCTAATTGAATTCAAATTTCATCATCTGCGTGGTGGGAACCTGGGTCCTCAGAATATTAGTTGAGTTTCTGGATTGATGGCCCAGCAACAATACCACTAGGCCATTGCCTTCCCAGTGTAAAATCTCCCAAGTGTAACAGTATCCCACCAATCTAGATCTTCAACCTTCACCAGATAATCCTTTTTATGCAAATTTGAATATGTGCTGGATGGTGGAGACTATGGAATCTTCACAGTAACTTCATTGCAGTGTTACTATAAGATTACTTGTGACACTAGTAAATAAACATTAAATTTTATATACTTACAAAACAAAAAGACCTATGTATGATATAGCTGCTTGCTTTCTGCTCCTGTATCACACGTATTATGGCTGCCTTCATCCATTCTTTGGTTTCCGCCGGACCAGATTATTTCAGTGTTTTCTTGTCCAATACCCAATCTGGCACTCTTCATAAACTTATACTCATTCAAAACTCTGTTCCCACATCTAAACTCATACCCCATCTGGTTCATGCGTCATGTCTGTGGGTGTTGCTCTGCACTGGTTTCCAGTCCAGCAATATGTTAATATTAAAGTTCTTATTTTCAAATCCCTCCATGGCCTTACTCTTCCTTTTTTCTTGAACCTTCTTCATCTCTACAATCCCCAGGATCAGCACACCCCTCCAGTTCTAGCCTCCTGCCAATCGACAATCATCATCACTCCAGGATTAGCCTTCAATTAGTGCCATCTTACCTCAGGAAGCTATTATGGAAAAATATTTTATTTCCTGTGTTTTTCTTTCCTAATTTTTTTCTTTCTTTGTTTTCCTCATCTCCTGAATATGTTGATCATTATTTGGTAACATATTCAAACAGTAAAAGCCTCTGGTGGCTCATAAATCTGGCCATTCTCCAACCAGAATGTCAGCCACTGGATGTCCAATGCCAAACACTGTTGAAATCTTAAGCATTGGAACTCTCTTCCTAACCTTCCACGTCTTTTTGTTTTTAAAAGATGCTTCTTCAAATTTCAATCTTTGGGTTGTAATTTTCAATCCCCTTGCAGAGCATGTTTTTGGGACCACATAAAACTCCACCTCCTTCCCACACTCCCCCAAGTTCAATTCCATAGTATGGGGGGATATGGTTGGTGGACGCCAAAATTAGCAGCTTGCTCACCATATTTTAATAGATAATTGCTGACTTTGCTTCTGGTGAGGGTGGGCATAGGGGGATGGAGAATGATGGGATGGAGGAGGTGTTAAGCCATTGCTGCCTTTTTCCCCCAGCCCCCATAATATTCAGCCCTTTGGTTTAGCTTTCTGTCATCTGTACAAATTTCTTGACCTGTCTTCCTTGGGTTTCTAGATATTTTGATTTGATTTGATTTGACGTATTATTGTCCCAAGTATTAACATACAGTAAAAAGTATTGTTTCTTGTGCATTATACAGACAAAGCAAGCCGTTCAGAGAGAAGGAAAGGAGAGAGTGCAGAATGTACTGTTACAATCATAGCTAGGCATGGAGAAAGATCAACTTAATGTGATGTAGGTCCATTCAAAAGTCTGATAGCAGTAGAGAAGAACCATTCTTGAGTTGGTCGATATGTGACCTTAGATGTTGGTATCTTTTTCCCATTGGAAGAAGATGGAAGTGAGTATATACGGGGTGCGTGGGATCCTTGTTTATGCTGGCTGCTTTTCCAAGGCAGTGGGAAGTGTAGACAGAGTCAATGGATGAGAGGCTGGTTTGCATGATGGATTGGGCTATATTCATGATGTTTTATAGTTCCTTGCGATCTTGGGCAGACCAGGTGCCATACAAAGTGATACAACCAGAAAGAATGCTTTCTATTGTGCATTTGTAAAAGTTGGTGAGAGTCATAGCTGACATGCCAAATTTCTATCACTGTCAGAATCTACAAAGACCTGCCTTGGTTCAGAAAAAAAAGTCACTCAACTGGAGCATCTCCTCCTGCACAGCCTTCAAAACCTTTTCCACTACAGGGAAATTGCGCCTCTGGTTGTGAAAATGACAACAAAATGACATGTCTACGTTGCAAGATATTTTTAATTCATCATCAACGACAATGCCAAGTCAATCAATCTATGTAGCAACTAAGTGACAGGAAGTTACCTGTACTGATATTTCCTAAAATAGCTCAATGTCAGTTTATTTTATTGCGTTCCTGTGAAGAGTCTTATAAGCTCAATGTAAATGCAAGTTGTTGTTACCTCCTTGCCAGAGGCAAAGTGATATAGTGTTATCTCTGGTGCACGAGGTTTCTGACAACTGCTTGCTATACAGATTGATTGATTTAGCTTGGTCATTGATGCTGAATTAAACATATCTTGCTCCATTTACTTGTAATTCTGTTATCACCGTAACAACCATGGACACAAATGAACCTGTGATAAAACACATTTTGGATGCTGTACTAGGAGAAGATGGTCCAATTCAGCAAAGGATTTTTTCTGAAACAAGGATGATGAAAGCAGGTTTTTGCAGAACTTGGTAGTGTTCCCAGGAACCCCAGGAAGACAGGGCAGGAAATCATTCAGTCTGCTGGCCTGCTGCCCATTCAGGATTTTTCAATAGAAATGACAGAATATATGAATACATCTGCCCCAAATAGGAGTGGCATTTGAAAGTAAGATATTAACAATCAAAAAACATCCTACAACATATGCTGATCAGTATAGGACAGAAACACCTGATGCTAAGAATACAAATATGTCCCTGGGTTGCAGCTTTGGTATGCTGGGTGGAAGGGAATTGTAACATTTAAATAACCACAAAAATGCTTCCTAACTTTCAGTAAAATTAAACGGCCTAACTGCCTCCTGCTTCAATAATCATGCTCCAACAATATAGATGACTTCTGTGAATTGGGTAGTTGCATTGCCTACTTTTGCTTCATGAAGATGTCTTTCCTGTCTCTAATTCTAGAGTTACTGGAGGATTGCCCAGAAAACTAAAATGTAAATAACCTCAAAGTGTTCCTTGAAATTTAAGCAAAGCACCCGAGACAATCAGCATCATCTACTAATTTAGGTCTCCAACCTTCCCTCAGGCACACTGCCTGACATTGATTCATATGGAATGTACAGAGCAAAGATGTGTCATTCGGTTGAATTTACATTCTACATAATCCTCCTCCCGCCCCTCCTCAGATGAACCCATCAATATATTCTTCAATTTTGCTCTCCCTCTCTGTTTATGTAGCATCCCTGACATTGTTGCTAATCGTCTCAACTACTTCCTTTCGTAGCAAAATTCACATTCTAACCTATCACTTGTGATAAATACTGGAACTCTTCCTAAACCAGTCTAAATTATTTAAATGAGAATGACTTTTAGCATTCGACCGGGGTCAACATTGGAACCATTGTATTCTGACATAAAGATATGGCACCGCTGGGAAAGGTAACCCTATGCAAAAAGATTAGAAGCGATAGTAATCACAGGAGACTCCCAAAGATCAATCCAGCATCATCCATTGTACATGGAACTGGCACTAATGATAGGCAAAGAATGTCACCAACTTGCCCGGGGTTGACTGAAGTTCAGAGTTATAAACAGGCTCTTGTGAGGCCACCAAATAATTTGAAGGAAAAGGAAACAATAAATGCTGGAAATACTCAAACGGCCTGTGCAACTGTTGGAAGAAAAACAGGGTTGGTTGAAGTTTAGTTGAGATGATGGGGGTCCTAACACACCACTTGGAGAACCGGTGGAAGCCTGTGTCACTTTTTCACGAGGGGAGCTCAATGTTATTTCAGTCCAAACAGGCTTGTTTGGACAGCGTGGGACCTCCCACTGAATTAAGGTGGGCAGAAATAGAACATAGAACATAGAACATTACAGCACAAACATTCGGCCCACAAGTTGCACTGATCATATCCATACCTACCAGGCCATAGAATTATCTGTAACTCCCAATCCCATTTAATCCCATGTACTCATCCAGAAGTCTTTTAAAAGAACCCAGCGAGTTCGCCTCTATCACTACCGATGGCAGCCGATTCCACTCATTCACCACCGTCTGAGTGAAAAACTTACCCCTAACATCTCCTCTGTACTTGCTCCTCAGCACCTTAAACCCGTGTCCTCTCGTAGCGACCATTTCAGCTCTAAGAAATAGCCTCCAAGAATCCACCTATCTATTTCTCTCAACATTTTATAAACCTCTATCAGATCGACTCTCAACCTTCATCTGTCCAGGGAGAAGAGACCTAGCTCTCTCAATCTATACTCATTAGGCATGCCTCTCAATTTATATCCTCATAAATCTCCTCTGCACCCTCTCTATAGCTTTTACATTCTTCCCGTAGGGAGGCAACTAGAGCTGTGCACAGTACTCTAAGTGGGGTCTGACAAGGGTCTTATAAAGTTGGACATTACCTTTCAACTCCTAGACTCAATCCCATGATTATTGAAGACCAGTACACCATACGCCTTCTTAACTACATCCTCCATTCGCGAGGCCAAGAGTCAAGAGCTGCCAACAGCTGTTGACCAATCAGAGACTGGCAGCACTGCTATACTTACGGTGCCATCCAAGATGGTGGTTGCTGCTGGTCGTACAGTGAGAATTTCACCAGAGATTATTGCTGGAACTCTAGAGAGAGTTAAGTGGCATGGGATTGGGGGAGGAAGCTGCTGGATGTCTCCACTGGGGATTGAGTGCCTATGGATGAGGGATGAGGGAACCCCTGGTAGGCTGTGGACAAACCTGACAGTTTGCTGCGTGATTTTCTCTGGGTATGTGAGCACTTGTGGTTCCACTTAAATCTCCAAGCCACCGGATGGGCTCAGGGATTCTAGGCCTCCAGTACCTTGTAAATGAGTCTAACTGTCTCCCTACATCCTGAGGTGGGCCCTTACGCGATTTTATAGCCTCACTCAACCCAAGACTGGAAAAACCTGCCTGAGGTCAACGTACTTTCCCATTGTCCGCTCCTTGTCCGCTCTGAATCTTGTGGCAAGTGGGCAGTCGAGTTCCGGTGGCGGTCTTCTGCCTTATTCTCCCAGCCCACCGCCATCTTGTCCATTCCAGCAGACTCCATTAAATTCTGCCCATTAATACTATTTTTTCTCTCCACAGTTGCTGCCTGTATTTTGTTTTTGAGATTGTTTGAAAGCATATAATTTTCCCCTTGCCGAGTTTAGCATTTTACAGTCTTGGCACTCGGATGATTCAGTAGAGTGTACCTAGAGTCTATTGGTGCGATATCCTGAATCAGCCCTTTTGTAACTTGTGGATATACCTTCATTAGGCAGCTGATTAATGTACCCAGCACTGTCATGGGGACCAATTCATTTATTGTGGAAACAAGAAAGAACAATTAAAAGAATTCATCTGGGATGTGGGGATCGATTAAATTGTGTAATTTATAATTTAGTGTTTAACTTGGGAACTCAGTCACACTTGTTAATCTGGTCTCAACAGGAGTTTGCTTGTGTATTACCAATGTTATATGGAAATAGAGATCCTAATTGCTAGATTCCAGCATAAAGCAGATCCAGAACTTGTAGATAACTGATAATGAGATGGAAGTGCAGGAGAAGGAGTGTTAAGACCTGGAGCTGGATTTTCTTCTTGAGGGAGTATTGTATTCAGCTTCTTCCCCTTGCTCCTGCACTGCTGCAATCCTGACCTATTTCCCTAGATCAAAACCATTTATTATGTCGAGTGGAGTCCATAATGCAGACCTGAGGAGTAATGGCGTTAACTTCAAAATGCTTAGAGGGTCACTTTCCCCACTTCGAGCCCAATATTTTAGGTCATGAGAGAGGAGGCTCTACTTCTCTGAAAGATGTTAGGTAAACCACGTGGACTTTTTGAGTAATCAGTGGCAACTTCATGTCATCATGACTGGGATTAGCTATCAATTTCACATTCTAGTTCTATCACCACCACATTGTGAAATCTTCCACTACTCAATCCCATGGAGTGGCAGCAAGTGGAGTGAAGCACAAGAAAATCTGTTGAGAACACAGATCCTGCCTGTCTCTGCTTACATATATTAATCATCACTCCATTTTAAACCATGTTTGCGAAGGTCCTGCTGCATTTGGGAAGTATTGCAGTGGAACAACCTCTTTGCTCTCCCACTTTTTATTGTGTGCTCATCAATAAAATTATAATATTAATATGCACATGTAGTTATTGATATTAGTTGAGGTTATGATCCTCCTGCTTGTCCAACCTAACCTATTGCCAAGTACATATACCATTCCAGAGGCACAGAACACTACCTTATGAGGAAATATCACTCCTTACCTCCAGAGTCAAGGCGCCACTGATGCTGGCAATGATAAATAATGAGGAGGTCATTAGCTCCTACATGATGAGTTCATACCAGTAGGGCTTTGGGGCCTATTTGACCACACCATTCTGGACTAATATCACTGCCTTCATCTAAAGTTTATTTATTTTGTTTATTAGTCATAAGTAAGGTTCAATGAACATTCATACTCAATGAAGTTACTGTGAAATTCCCCTAGTCACCACAGTCTGGCACCTGTTCAGGTGCACCAACCAATATGTCTTTCAGAATATGGGCGGAAATTGAAGCACCCACATAGACACGGGGAGAATGTGCAAATTCCACAAAGGCAGTGACCCAGGCTGGGAATTGAACCTAGGTCCCTGGTGCTAGGAAACAGCAGCGCGTAGCACTGTGCTACAGAGCGGCAGGGTAGCACAGTATTTAGCATTGCTGCCACAGTGCCAACGACTCGTGTTCCATTCCTGGCTTGGGTCATTATTTGTGCAGAACCTGCATGTCCTCCTCATGTCTGTGTGGGTTTCCTTTGGGTGCTCTGGTTTTCTCCTAGAGTTTGAAAGATATGCTGGTTAGGTGCATTGGCCGTGTTAAATTCTTTCTCAGCGTACATGAACTGGTGCCAGAGTGTGGCAACTAGGGGATTTTCACAGTAAATTAATATCAGTGTTAATATAAGCCTACTTGTGACACCACAAAATAAATTTTTACAGCATGTTATTTTATAGATTTTTTGGTCAAAATAGACTTATACCAGAAATTAGAAATATAGGGGTAAATTTTCTGGTCCCAAGAATTGTTACTGGTGGGATGGACAATTTGAGGGTTCAGTTAAAGGCCCTTGACCTTGGACAGTATTTCTGGACTTGGGGAAGTAGCGATTAGAAAATCCCACCTATAAAACTGTGAATGCACAGTTATCTGTTTATTTCTAATGGTCCCCCACAATCACAAACATTTACTTCATCCAAAATGGTCGCTGATCCTCCGATATGACTAAGATGACCATTTCTTGTTTCAGTGCTGTCAAGTTGTATTCACTTTTCCGCTATGGCTGTAAACCTGATGACATTGCCAAAGAAGAGTGAGGAAGCTCTGAAGTTTCACTGGCGAGAACTGCAACTTCCAAGTCTTGAGCCCCCACTGGCATTCGCACGGATGGCAAACGCGGGCTCAAGTTCACCCCTATGGTAAATACCAGTGATGTAAAGAGGTAAGGGATAATGTGGGAAAAAGATGGTCAGCCATGATTGTATTGAAGCAGATACGATCGTGATTTTCAAGGACGTCTCATCAAATGCATGAATAGATGAGAATGGAGGGATATTGTCCCCGGAAGGATAGGGGGTTTTAGTTCAGTTGGCAGCTTGGTCAGTGCAGACTTGGAGGGTTGATGGGCCCATTCCTGTGCTGTAATTTTCTTTGATCTTTTTTCTTAGTTTGAGACTAGAGAAGGGAGGGATCCCATGATAGGTAATGTTTTTCTCTTACACTACCCGTAAGAATTAAAAATGACTGTGTGCCAAACTGATGACTGTGCATTCTAGAAGATATCATTGATAGAATCATAGAATGATAGAATCCCTACAGTTCAGAAAAAGACCATTCAGCCCATCAGGCCTATACCTAAAAAATATCCCAAGCTTAATATTCCCTATCACGGCACCCCACATATTTACTCTGTTAATCCCCTGATACTAAAGGGACAATTTAGCATGGCTAATCCACCTAACTCGCACACCTTTGGATGTGGAGGAAACCAGAGCAGCTGGAGGAAACCCAGGAGAATGTGCAAACTCCACACAGACAGTCACCCATGGCTGGAATTGAACCCGGGTCCCACAGTTAATCACTGTGCCACCCTTATATTGATGTTTTGATTGATAAAAGTTGGTTTGGAACAAGTTCTCATTGTTAAAGTTAATTTACTCATCACAAGTAGGTGTACATTCACATTGCAATGAAGTTACTGTGAAATTCCCCTCATTGCCACACTCTGGCACCTGTTTGGGTACACTGAGGGAGAATTTAGCATGGCCAATTCACCTAACCTGCACATCTTTGGAAACTGGAGCACCGGGAAACACATGCACACATGGAGAGAATGTGCAAATTCCACACAAACAGTCACCCAAGTCAGGAATCAAATCCAGGTCCCTGGTGCTGCAGGCAGCAGTGCGAACCACTGTGTCACTGTGCTCACAGGTGTGTGCCATTTTCATTGCGTGCTAAATCCACACAGAGATGTCATTTTAAACCTGAAGCAATGCGGAAAATACACAATTGAGTATTTTGTTCTCTCTACATTCCATTTCTGCCTTTGCTGATGCAGTGCTTCAGGCTCTGAGTAAATTAATAATATAACAAAAATTGTTTAAAAAGAAAATCACACATTTACAAGGAGACACAATAAATAAAGCATTTGCATTGCTTTCTTTTGCGAAAAGAAAGCTTTGTTTTTATATGTCAGCCAAAGTGGTTTGAGCATGTAAATAGATAAGAAACTATATGGAGAAAACAACTAATAATTTCACCTTCTAGGTTGCTGAATTTATATGGATCATGTATTTCATCATGTACTCTACCACATAGACATATTGGAAAATGTCCTCTGGATGCTTTGTGACAAAACTTCTACACGTGTGTTTTTATTTAGTCCCCATGAATTGCTATTTACATGTTTTTAAATAAACACCACTCCCACAGAGACGGGCCTGAATGGGAGTTCACAAACCTGCATGTAAATACATTGGTAAATTCACAATCACTCTGAATGTGAAGAAAGAGGAAAGTGAGAAAAACAATAAATGGCCTTTGTTGTACTATTGTTCAGTTCCCGCTCCCTTCACTCATGTTCCCGCCTTCACCGAGGTGCAATTCTAGTGAAGTACTCTTTCATGTCATTGTCAGTGTAATTGGAAATTGAGAACTTGAATGAACATAATTAGCTCTAATTATATGAGGCCAATATTGAATATTTATAAATTAGAAGAAAAAAAATCGATGCAGACTGTAAGCTTTGAGCAAAGCTCCAGACTGGAGGAAAAAAGCTGCCTATAAACTCCATTCTTTGAAATGTTTTGCTTGCCATCATGTTTTATGTCATTCACATCAGTTTTGGCGTGAATGTTTTACGCTGGCTGAGTAAAGCCTTCAATTACAATGAGTAGTTGATTAAAAACAGCCTTTTGTCACCTGATCACAATTTAATATCATTTACTGCTCACTGAAATACGAGGGCAAGCTTTTCTCTGGTGGTTTTGTGAAGTGACATTTTCAAATGAGTTTGTGAGGCTTTCCTCCACTATTTCCAGTGTTGCATGTTTTGTTTTAAAGTGAAATAGTAACAGAGGAAATATTACTAATGTACTGTAACACGGCAGACGGTGAAATTTGAATTCAATAAAAATCTGGAATTAATGGGAATGAGATGATGAAACCAATGTTGATTGTCACAAAATGTAACTGGTCCCCTGATTCCCATTAGAAGAAGGGAATCTCTCATCCTTACCTGGTTTGATCTACATGTGACTCCAGATCCACAGCATGAATCTCTTAAATGCCCCCGGAAATGGCTAGCAAGCCATTCAGTTTGAGGGCAATTAGAGGTGGGCAATCCATGTTGGCCCAGATGGCAATGCCCTGTCTGGTGCCTGATAGACAATGCCAGATTGGTGATGTCAGGAAGCTAGGCTGACACTGCTCAAGACGCACTGCTCCCTTGCCCCTGACCACCCATTGGGCCTCAATGGCCTCTTGCCCTACTGGCGAGGCTATCATGTCTGGTCTCTATTGGTGGGTTCCCATAAGTAATCTTCACTGGTGAGAACTTTCACCAAAAAGGCCATTGGGGAAGTGATTCTGCACGATAGAATCTAGGACTAACTAATGATATTTAAATGAGAGAATAAATATTGAAATCAGCATCGTGCCCTTCCCTGGCCGATAGTAATGGAGGGCGCTATTGCGCTTGTACAGGTCCCTGCTCTGAGAATGGCACAGCCAGCCTCTGTGGCCTAAACCTGGCACCATCATCCACAATCGCTGAAACCCATGGCTGTTTGCAACTCCCCCAGCCAAAATGATCGCCCATCTCCTGCTCTCCCCAGCAAAACCAATTGTGGGTCTTACTGTGAGGGGGCAGGACCTGAAATGGGCATGGCTTATGGGGAGATGGGCAGGGCAAAACTGCACACTCTGCAACTGGTGATAGACTGAAGGAGGGTGTCGGGGGATGGCAATGATCAGCTGGGCTGAGATTCGATGGGTTGGTGATTAGGCCGGCCCATGTGGGAGGCACTGAACATTCATCCCTTACGGTTGGGGAAGGGCAATCATCCAGTCCATGAGGGCCAACCATTGGCTGGTCCATTTGGAGGCAGGGCAATTTGCCACAGAGGCCAGTGATAGCATGGGATATGGAGGCAATGACAGAACAGAGAACTGCACATGCACAATTGTGCCCTTTAAAATGAGCTACCAGCTTTTCAGTGAGTTTAGGTCCTGCCCCCTCCCCATGCTAGTGGGAAACAGATATTGCTTCATTTGTTGTTCAGAGTATGATAAGAAGATTGGATTGTTAACTCACCCAAAAAAATCACCATGATTCTCTCTCGTCTTCATGCTTGTTCGGCACTTAGAATTTTCTTCTTAAGATTGCCCCAGTGACTTTATTTGTTTCAATGTTTCGTTGGAGGGAAGAAGGTGGAGACATGTGCACCAACCCACTTCCCAGCCCATGAGCATATGGGGTAATAAGTCTCCAGCACATCCTTGAGAAGAATTCTTTTCAGATAGAATGGTATTTCACAGGCCCATGACCTTTAGTCAATGGGTCATTTAGACACTCTCCTTGTCGGTGTCTGTTTTTCCAATTCCAAGGTTCTTTTATTGGCATGAAAGAACTTGCCACCAGCAACTGTTCATGCTGACATGATTAGAGGGAACGGAAATGATTAGCAGGTTGCTAGAACCCCATGTGAAGTAGTAACCTCACAGTAACAGACTGTGTTAGCAGTGGTTCCTCTTCCAAATGACATCTGATCAACAAACATGATATGAGGAAAACAACTGCTTTACACCTAAATGGAATTGTCCTGATCACAAATATTTCAATTTACAAGTAGATTTGTCTAAAATGGTTGGGCATGTTGCACTCAATAACCTTTCTCAAAACTTCTTATGTTCTTGTTTCCCAATGCTCTACAATACTTATGTTGATTGTCCTATAAGAGTCTGGCTGCTCAACACAGGGACATGATTTGACCAATCCTTCCTGGTGTTATTTTAAGCATTATTGCAAATTTGCAGAAGAAATTACAGGGAAAATTATTGAATGCCAATTCAATAAAATGAATAGAGCTGGTTCTTCTGATTAATGGAATAATATTTAACACTGGTTTATCATATGTACACAAAAAGAACCTGACTCCTGTTCCTGTGGGTTTGCTGTAATTAAAAGTAGTTGTGATGATTTACAAATAACCTTTTTTTTGAGAACAGCTTTAACTATCACTTCGGGGTTCAACTAAGTTAATAATTTTGAAAATGAGGAGTAAGATGGGCATGAAAGAGAATTATTTCATCTAGTGGATAAATGACTTGTGGAATAAATTTTCAGGAAAGGCTGTTGAAGCAGTTAATATAACTCATTTCTATATCAAATGGAGGTGTTCCTGAAGAAAGGAGCTATTGTGTGAGAAGACAGGGTGGTAAGTCTACTGGTCGATCAGAAAGACAAAGATATGGCTCCCAAAAATATTTGTGTTTTTACTTTCCCTGAACATCTGATGGATCCACAGAGAGTTTATTTCATACTTGACAATGTCCCAGGCACCACCATCACCATCCCTGAATATATCCTGTCACGATGTAGAGATGCCGGCATTGGACTGGGGTAAACACAGTAAGAAGTCTGACAACACCAGATTTAAGTCCAACCGATTTATTTGATAGTAAACTCACAAGCTCTCGAGGTTCTCTTTGTCAGAGGAGAACCTCTAGAGCTTGTGAGTTTACTATCAAATAAATCGGTTGGACTTAAACCTGATGTTGTCAAACTTCTTGATGTAGAGATGTCGGTGTTGGACTGGGGTAAGCTCAGTAAGAGTCTGACAACACCAATTCTAAATCCAACCGATTTATTTGATAGTAAATCTGCTAGCTTTCGGCATTTGTGCCTTCGTCAGGCAAATGAGGTGTTCTGGTCTCCAAAAGCACACATATCAGCACAGACCGTTTACAGATTGCTGATAGAATGCGAATCCTTACACCTAACTTGCTATTCAAGTCTTAAAGTGACTAACAATGTGGGTGGAAGAAACATTGAGCACAGGTTAAAGAGATGTGTATTGTCTCCAGACAGCACAGTAAGTGAGGTTTTTTGCTAACCCAGGCAAGTCATGGGGGTTACAGATAGTGTGACATGAAGCCAAGATCCCTCTTAAGACCATCCTCATGTGTGCGGAACTTGGTTATCAATCTCTGCTCAGCGACTCTGTCGTGTGTTGCTGAGCAGAGACTGTCGCTGAGCAGAGACTGATAGCCAAGTTCCTCACACATCAGGACGGTCTTAAGAGGGATCTTGGCTTCATGTCACACTATCTGTAACCCCCATGACTTGCCTGGGTTAGCAAAAAACCTCACTTACTGTGCTGTCTGGAGATAATACACATCTCTCTAACCTGTGCTCAATGTTTCTTCCACCCACATTGTTAGTCACTTTAAGACTTGAATAGCAGGTTAGGTGTAAGGATTTGCATTCTAATCAGCAATCTGTAAACTGTCTGTGCTGATATGTGTGCTTTTGGAGACCAGAACACCTCATTTGCCTGACAAAGGCACAAATGCTGAAAGCTAGCAGATTTACTATCAAATAAATCAGTTGGATTTAGAATTGGTATTGTCTGTCAAACTTCTTACCATATCCTGTCTCACCAGCAGAACAAACTCATCAGATGTGGGCATGCATGGAGTACAGTTGGGAGGGGATTTCCCTGGAGTGTTCAACATTGACTTCAAATCAAAAACTGCCATGGCATCTGGTCAAATGTGGGCAAAGAAATCTTGTGCGGATAACTACCTCCTGCAACCTCCCACCATCACCTGATTGTGCTCATATTGAACACCACTTCGGAGGAAGCATTAAAATGGGAACAGAATTATCTCTGGGTTGGAAAATTCAATTGAATTTTCTGAGTCACACATCAGTAAGAGTGGCGCAGCAGCACAACAACTGAATGAACCAGCCCAGTCCTAAAGAATTAGGTCTATGGCAGGTGGTGACAGAATGAATAAGGGGAAGAAACAAACTTGACCTTGTCCTCATCAATCTTCCTGTTGCAGATGCATCGATCCATGGCAGTATGAATGATCATCACACATTCCTTCTGAAGACAAAGTCCTGTCTCCACATTGAGGATGCTTTCCATCATGTTATGTGGCACTACCACCAAGTTAAATGCATCAGAATTTGAACAGATCTAGCAACTCAAATTTGGGCATCCATGTGGCTCTGTGGGCATTCAGCAGCAAAAGAATTGTATTCAATCACAAATTGTAATCTCAGAACTTGGCATTTCCCCACTCTACCATTAAGGTTTATTTATTAGTGTCACAAGTAGACTTACATTAACACTGCAATGAAGTTACTGTGAAAATTCCCGAGTTACCACACTCCAGCACCTGTTTGGGTACACTGAGGCAGAATTTAGCATGGCCATTGCACCTAATCAGCATGTCTTCTGGACTGAAGGAGGAAATTAGAGCACCTGGAGGAAACCCACGCAGACACAGGGAGAAAATGCAGACTTCGCACAGTGACCCCAAGGCCAGGAGGGATGTCTATGGACATTCATACACAGAGCTGATCCTCCAGTATGTTTCACAGCTTTGCAGAATCCTTCTGATTCCCCTCAATCAGACACAAAGTGTTACCTCTGTGCACCCCCTCATTTCCAACAACTGTTTTAATTTTCACCGCTTGTTTATCTGGTTCAGTGACAGATAAATCTCCACCTTTTGCCTTTGTTTAAAAATCCAAAAGGTAGAATAATATAGTGGAGATGAACAGTTACCCCCTCGCTATTCCCACCTCACCACCATCTGAAGCAATGTTAGCATGGGTAGTCATGCTTTTCACTGACCCACCCTGCAGATGGGTGGAAAGGAAAGTGGGGTTTGATCTTGGTGGCTCAATTAAGGACACATGCAGCCTTTATAAAGCATAAAATCTTGTCTGTGACTTTATCTATGATCTTCAAATAAATTTCATCTTGTTTAAGGGGAACCACTACTCCTCATCATGTTGTATTTCTACGTTTACTTAATACTAAATTACACAACTCACACAGGAATCATAAACTAAATGTGGGTTTGGTTTATTTGACAATGTAGTACAGGATTGTCCAATAGATTTATTAAAAAGATTCAACAGCTATTGTTTAAACAAATGTATAGCTGTAACTCCTTCACATTACATGTTGCTAGCTAAACAAAAACCTCCTTTGAAAAATGTGTGATGATCACATGGTTTATGTAATCGCTGCTTACTCATTAGCAGATTTCTCTTAAAGTAATATCACAACAGCGGTGAGATGCCTTCTAAAATTGATGCAGTCCTTGTAGTGTTAGGAAGGAAGTTCCAGGATTTTGACCCAACAATGATGAAGGAACATTGGTATATTTGCAAATTGAGATGTTGTGTGACTTGAAAGAAAATTTGAAGATGGTGCTGTTCCCACAAGTCCACTGCGATTGTCCTTCTAGGTGGTTGAGATGACTGTGGGTGGAAGGGGTATTGGGAAGTTGCAGCACTAGACGTTGTAGATAGTACACAAAGTATCCAGTATGTGCCAATAGTGAAGGGACTTAATGTTTAAGATGATAAAGATGGGATGCAAATCAAGAGGACTACTTAGTTTGAGCTTCTCGAGTGTTGCTGGAGCCACACACATTCAGGAAAGTGGAGAATATTCCATCACATCCTGTTGTGTACATTGTGGCTTGTTGACACGCTCTGGGGGAGTCAGGAGACGAGTCGTTTGCCACATAATTCCCAGCCTCGGACCTGGTCCTGCTGCCACCATATTTATATGACTGGTCTAGTTCAGTTTCTGTAAGTGTTGACTCTCCAGGATGTTAATGGTGGGACCATAAGTGAAGTTAATGCTATTGAATGAAAATGCAAAATAATTGGATTAATTCTTGTCGGAGATGATCATTGCCTGGCACTGTGCAGCACGGATGTTTCTTGTGTTCTTGTCACTTACCACCCCAAGCCTGAATGCATGCATTGACTGCTTCTGTATTTGAGGGATTGGCATTGAGCACCGTGTAATCATGAGCCAATATCCCAATTTCCGACATTATAATGGAGGGAAAGTCACATGAAATCAACAGATTGCTTTTTTAAGCCTGAAATTTTAATTCCAGCAGCTCAGAAATACATCATGTGGTCATTGCTATCTGCACTGTTCGTCATAGCCCTTAATGCTATTCCTAACCTGATATTCATCTAGTTTATTTCTAAAGGCATTAATTAACTCAGTTTTGGATCCAAGTCTGTTCCACATATCTGCAATTCCACTGGGGAGAGGGGCAGGAGGTGCTGGAGTAAAATTCCTTCTAATCTTGTGTCTCACTTGAGGCTTATTAATTTTGTGTTTAAGGATCTGAATTGACATATGACTTCAATTGCTGGAGGCATTTTCTGAATTTTAATCAATTCTCTCCCATGTATTGATAAAAGAAAACTGGATTTGTCTAAGCTTTGCCCCCTTTATCCCCATAAACTGTTTGAACTCTACTTTTTGAATCACTGTAAGCATAATCTCAGGCTGATCACCGTGATCAGTTGCAGACTGGTGTAGAATTTGAATACATGGTGATGAACATCAACAGAAAGTAGAATCGCAGACGTACAATGCATTCTTTGGCACTTTCCTCTTTGCCACCACAGGACAGTTTAAATAAAGGTTCTCTCCCACAAGATCAATGAAAAACTGGACTGGACAGTGTGGGAAGAAGAAACAAAGGCCAGGAATATACAATGTCTGAGTCTTCTTGATCGTGCTGAGTTGGTGGTCTCAGTTTATAGGGAAACTACAATGCTCCAGAGAAAAAGGGAAATAAAATCAAATAAAAAATAACATGCTAGTTTCTGTCCATGTATGGATGATGGGTGAGGACAAATATGAGTTTGGCTGTTCCAGTCCACTGGCTTGAACCACTCATCCATAATCACAGTGCTTGATGTACAGACACTGGGTGAGGTGCCATAACAGTCAGCATGAACACAGATCTATTCATTCCACCTATATGGAATGAAATGATCTGTTTGGATTATGCTTCATCACACATCTTGAGTTAGAAATATCTCACCATTCCTTCACTGCTGTTGGGTGAAAATCCTGGAACTCCCTCTCTATTAGCTATGATTGGGACCGATGGCCACTCCAGATCTCCAGAGAAATGAGAGGAATGGCACCCTTCAGGAATAAGTTCTTAGAACATAGAACAGTACAGCATAGTACAGGCCCTTCGGCCCTTGAAGTTACGCCAATCTGTGAAACCAATCTAAAGCCCATCTAACCTACACTATTCCAATATCATCCATATGTTTATCCAATGACTATTTGAGTGCCTTAATGTTGGCGAATCCACTATGGTTGCAGGCAGGGCATTCCACACCCTTACTGTCTCTGAATAAAGAACCTACCTGTATCTAATACCCTTCAATTGAAAGCTATGTCCTCTTGTGCTTGCTGTCTCCATCCAAGGAGAAAGGTTCACAATGTCCACGCTATCTAATCCTCTGATCATCTTATATGCCTCTATTAAGTCACTTCTTAACCTTCTTCTCTCTAACAAAAACAACCTCAAGTCCCTCAGCCTTTCCTCATAAGACCTTCCCACCATACCAGGCAATATCTTGGTAAATTTTCTCTATACCCTTTCTGATGCTTCCACATCCTTCCTATAATGCAGCGACCAGAACTGTACGCAATACTCCAAGTGAGGTTGCACCAGAGTTTTGTACAGCTGTTACATGACCTCAAAGCTCTGAAACGCAATCCCTCTACCAATAAAAGCTAACACACTGTACGCCTTCTTAACAACCCTATCAACCTTGTATGGTTTCAAGTATTTCACAGTTTCAGTATAATGGCCGTCCCAGAAAGATGCACTTCCCATTATTACAAAACAATAATGTTTTCAGTGGGAAAACAGCCAGTTTAAAATCTGAACTCAGATGCTACACATTGTTAAATGATAAATTATATTTCAACAGAAAGATAGAAGATACATCCAAACACTTAGAAACATAGATACATAGAAAGTAGAAGCAGGAATGGGCCATTGAGCCCTTTGAGCCTGCTCTGCATTTTGACCATGAACGATCATCAAATTCAATATGCTGATCCTACCTCTCCTCCCATCATAAGCCCCCAGAGCTATATCTAATTTCTTTTTGAAGTCACATAACTACATTATGTGGTACTGAATTCTATACATTCATCACTCATTGGGTGATAAAATCTCTCCTTACAACAGCCCTTGAAGGTTTACCCTTTGTCCTCAAAGTATGACCCCCAGTTCTGGACTCTCCCAACAACAGGAACTTCCTTTTTGAATCTGCCCTGGCTAAGCCTGTTAGAATTTTATAAGTTTCTATGAGATCCCCTCTCATTATTCTAAACTCTGATGAATATAATCCTAACTGACTTAATCTTTTCTCATATGACAGACCTGCCATCCCAGAAGTCAGCCTGGTAAATCTTCCCTGTACTCTTTCTATAGTAAGGGCATCCTTCCTCAGATAAGGACATCAAAACTGCACACAATTCTCCAGGCATGGCCTTACCAACACCCTATATAAGTGCAGTAAAACATCTCAATTCCAATACTCAAACCCTCTGGCTATGAGATTTCTTTACTGGCTGCTGTATCTGCACATTTACTTTCATTGACTGATGCATGAGGACATGAAGGTCTCACTGATTATCCATCTCTCTCAATTTACACATATTCAGATAATATTCTGTCTTCTATTATTGCCATAGAAATAGACAATCTCACATTTACCCACATTATATTGCATCTGCCATGTACATGCTCACTCACTCAGTCTGTCTAAATCATACTGAAGCATCACTGCATCCTCCTCACAGCTCATCTCCCACCCAACTTTGTGTCATCTACAAATTTGGAGATTGTACATTTGGCTTATAGATGGTGAGAATTGATATAAGCATTGGGAAATCAAACACTTCTCTGTTTTTGTTACCTATTGTCAGGTCAGGTGCAATATTGCCACCTGCAATCTAAAAATTGTTTTTCCCTGTTACATCAACAAGATACAACACCAAGATTAGAGGGCCTCCTCAAATATTCCAGGCACACTTGTTCCATTTTCCTGGGGGTTGTCTGAATTTAAATCACAAAATTATTCCCTGACAATGTTACATTAAGAGAGTTATCTGCTGTGGCTCTATACTCATTAAAATAGGATGAGATGGCCAAATTTCTTTTTATCTAATCTTTTATTTTCTTCAGTTTGTACCGGATATAGAGCTCATGTTTCAGCATACAATCTAGGTGGGATCCAGTGGTTCAGCTGTAGCATCATTTATAGGTTAAAATTAAAAGAAAAAATTAGTTTAATACTTCAGTAAGTGGAATGCTCCATACCCACCTTTGATGGATGTACTTTTAATAGTTGAATCCATTTACATGTACATGTAGTTACTGAGATTAAATGTGTTGCTCACACATTGAGTTGCTCAGAAACAGATACAATATATGAAATTAAGAGATTTTAATATTCAAACTTGTATGTAGAGAATTTAATACATTCAATTATTGAACTATGTGCAAATATATTAAAGCCAAGTATATCTTGTTATACGATTACGTTGAATGGCACACATTCAAATGCAACACATATATATCTGATTATATACAAAAATATTGAGTCATTTGACAGTACAGAACATGACTATTGCTAAAAAAAGAGACATTATAAAAGTTTTTGTCTTTTGAAATTTTAGGTTTATTTATTAGTGTCACAAGTAGGCTTACATTAATTCAGCAATTAAGTTACTGTGAAAATGCCTCAGTTGTCACACTCCAGTGCCTGTTCAAGTACTCTGAGGGAGAATTTAACATGATCAATGCACCTAACCAGAACATCTTTCAGACTGTGGGGGGAAACAGAAGCACCTGAGGAAGGCCGTGCAGACATTGGGAGAATGTGTGGACTCAGTACAGACAGTAGAACCTGGGTCCCAGGTGCTGTGAGGCAGCTGAGCCTTGCACTCATCAGGGCAGCTACTGGGCAGATAAGAGAACAACAATTTGTACCGCATGACAAGAGAGTGCTAGTTGGTTGGCAAGTGAACTCTTGTAGAAGTTTTGCTATGGAAAATGCAGCAGAGAACAGTTAACTACCAACTGCAAGCTTTTCTTTCTATTTCAAATTTAAAATATGTGTATACAGGTGTTTATCCATTATCGATGAAAAATGATTATCCGCCCCAAGAATTCAACCATACTGCTCCTGCAGGATTCAGTCTGAACACACCATTTCAGAATTAATTGCTCATGATGGAGTTGTTTCTAATACAAGAGATTGGTCCACAATAACCTAGAATTCCCAAAATAATCTGTTCACAGAACATTGTACTTTTGGGTTTAAGTGGAGAGAATCAAATATCACAATAGAAATGTGAATGGCAGCCACTTTTCATTGTAATAATTGAAGCAAAGCTCGGGCAACAGCGCCTTGGCAATTCACAGTTAATTCGGCTGAAAAGTCAGTGGAAGAGAAAGAATAAAAATTTGTTGTAAGAGACCAATTTGCTGGAAATAGCTGAAGTGAAGTGAAATAACTCAAATTGGAACTGATGAGAAAACAAGCCTGATGAAAATAGAGACATGGGGCACTAAAAGGCAAAAGTATTGACTGCCAAATCTGTTTGAAAAGGCTCTCAATATCATCAGTAAATGAACTGCAAAGGCAGCAATTGCAAAGATGCAGTGAGCCTAAGCAGAGGTTCATTTAGTCCCTGCCTCATAATGCAGCTGGACAGCTAGAGCAGCTTGGAATTGGCATCAAAAGTGAGGCCAACAGTTGGCAGCACCCAAAAAATTCCTACAGTGCAGAAGGAGGCCATTTGGCCAATCGAGTCTGCACCGACCCTTCCACAAAGCAAACTACCCAGGCCTATTTTCCCATACTATCCCCGCAACCGCACACATTTACCCCACCAACTTCCTCCTAATCTATCTATCTTTGGACAATAAACAGCAATTTAGGATGGCCAATCCACTGAACCGACATGTCTTTTGGACTGTGGGAGGAAACTGGAGCAGCTGGAGGAAACCCACACAGACACAGGGAGAATGTGCAATCACCACATAGACAGTCACCCAATGATGAAACTCTCTTCCCTGAGTCACAAGTTTCTGTTTAAGTTGCTTGGGCAGGCACATTCCTGCCATAAAATCGCGTAAGAAGATGTTGGGCAGGAAGATGAAGATGTCATCGTGAGCTTGCATGATATTTCATCAGGATACTCGCACAATGTGCACAAGAGTCGGAAACACTCATCAATCAGGCAACTTAACACATTAAGAGGCCAATTAAATATAATTTTATATGGCCCCTGTACTTTTATGGTTGGCCTTGGGCCGACTGACCAGGTGACTTTTAAGTTTAAGCTTCAGCCTTGATCCTGGGCAGGATGGAATCTCAGGATGAAACGAAAATTTTAAAGGTTGTCTGGGGACTGAGGTTTGTGTCTGAATGTGCTGCCTAAATGCTGTTTTCAGCATTTCTCTACTGCAATTTATTTTATATATGTCTGCAGCTCACTGAGATAGATCCTCAACAGCTGTCCTCCTGAGAGCGCACATTAGAATCACCAGCCTGCACCCTCACTTTTCATTGTGCCCGCCCTCTTCCTGTCCTACCAGCAATGTTGAGCCTTCGCCTGTGCACTTTTCATTGCTGGTTATCCTGTTAATTGGCCAGCCAGCCAGAAGCTTAAGTGCGCACACCAGCAGAGCAAAGGAATTTAGGCCCAAATCTCACTCTAGAGCTTGAGCAAAAAAATTGAAGCTGACAGCCCACCATTGGAGATGCTGTCATTCAGGTGAGAGGTTGAGCATAGATGTAAAAGATTCCATGGCACCTTTTTGAGGAAGAGGAGGTGAATTGTTCCTGATGTCCTGGCCAATGGTAACACCACAATTAACACTGCAGAAATTGATTAACTGGTTTTTATCATATTGCTGTCAATTGGAAATTGCTGTGAGCTTTGAGGTGGTTGTGAAGAACACCACATAAATGCAAGTCTTTCTTCAAAAGTTGAAAGAAAGTTTGGGCATTCCTGACCACCACTTCCCTTCTTCATCTGTACTCCTGATATGCCACTTACTGCTCCAAGGTTCACCTCCCACATCAATGCATAACTGGCAACCCAAAGCTGTCTTGATATTTTGGTGCTTATGTTCCTGGTACATTCTTGAAGTCATGCTGCACTGCCACAAAATGACACAAATTGGCTGACTTACCATTACTCAGTGTTCTCATTATTCAGTGCACAGGTGCATTGTTCACTTGATATCCAAGTTGGAAATGTTATTCTGGCTCCATTTAAATCATCTGCACAAAGCATTTGTTTCAATTATATCCAGTTAACTCCCACGTGAACAAGCGTGAATGAGGACTGAAGGGAATGATGTCTGCTTGTGCTGAAGAAAAATAAAGGACTGAGGAACAGAATGTACGAGCTCACATCTCTACACATTCATGTCTTCAATTCCTGACAAGGGGCTGCCCTGCAGTTGACCATTGCTGCCTAGAGAGAATTCAGGAGAGAATTAGGGTGCGTAGATTGGACTAGGAAACTACAGGGACTGGGAACATCTGGAATGTGGAGCTTATTCAAGAAGCAGCTGCTGCGAGTCCTTGATAAGTATGTCCCTGTCAGGCGAGGAGGAAATGGTCGAGTAAGAGAGCGTTGGTGTACGAAAAAAGTTGATTTGCTGGTTAAAAGGAAAAAGGAGGCTTATGTCAGGATGAGGCTTGAAGGCTCGGTTAGGGCAATGGATAGCTATAGATTAGCCAGGAGGGAGCTAAAGAGTGAATTGAGGAGAGCTAAGAGGGGGCACGAGAAGACTTTGGCTGATAGGATTAACGAGAATCCTAAAGCTTTCTTTAGATATGTTAAGAATAGAAGATTGGTTAGGACAAGATTAGGGCCAGTCATAGACAGCAGTGGGAAGTTGTGCGTGGAGCCTGAAGAGATTGGAGAGGCAATGAATAAATATTTCTCTTCGGTATTCACGCAGGGTGATGTAAATGTAGTTATGGAGAACACTGAGGTACAGGGTTGCAAACTGGAAAGTATTGAAGTAGATAGGGAGGATGTGCTAGATATTCTTGAGGGTTTGAAGTTGGATAAGTCCCCTGGGCCGGGCGGGATTTACCCTAGGATTCTCTGGGAGGCAAGAGAGGAGATTGCAGAGCCTCTGGCTCTGATCTTCAGGTCGTTGTTGGTTACAGGTGTGGTTCCGGGGACTGGAGGATAGCGAATGTGGTCCCGTTGGTCAAGAAGGGGAAGAGAGACCTTCCAGGGAATTATAGGCCAGTGAGTCTTACTTCTGTTGTGGGCAAAGTATTGGAGAGAATAATTAGGGATCGGATTTATAGTTATTTAGAGAGAAATGAATTGACTGGGGATAGTCAGCATGGTTTTGTGAAGGGTAGGTCGTGCCTTACTAACCTCATTGAGTTTTTTGAAAAAGTGACCAAAGAGGTGGATGGGGTAAGGCGGTTGATGAGGTATATATGGACTTTAGTAAGGCGTTTGATAAGGTGGCCCATGGAAGACTTCTGCAGAAAATGCAGATGTATGGGATAGAGGGTGATTTAGATAATTGGGTTAGGAATTGGCTAGCAGATAGAAGACAGAGGGTGGTGGTTGATGGGAGATATTCATCTTGGAGTTCGGTGACAAGTGGTGTACCTCAGGGGTCTGTTTTGGGGCCCCTGCTGTTGTAATTTTTATAAATGATCTGGATGAGGGTATTGAAGGATGGATTAGTAAATTTGCAGATGACACTAAAGTCGGTGGAGTGGTAGATAGTGAAGAGGGGTGTTATAGTTTGCAGAGGGACTTGGACAAGTTGCAGAGCTGGGCCGAGAGGTGGCAAATGGAGTTTAATGTGGGAAAAGTGTGAGGTAATGCACTATGGCAGAAATAATAAATGTGTAGAGTATAGGGCAAATGGTAGGATTCTTAGTAGTCTAGATGAACAGAGGGATCTTGGTGTGTATGTGCATAGATCCTGAAAGTAGGCAGTCAGGTCGAGAAGGTTGTTAGGAAGGCATATGGAGTCTTGGCTTTTATTGGTAGAGGGATTGAATTTCGGAGCCGCAACGTCATGTTGCAACTGTACAAATCTCTAGTGCGGCCGCACTTGGAGTATTGTGTGCAGTTCTGGTCCCCACATTATAAGAAAGATGTGGAGGCATTGGAGAGGGTACAGAGGAGGTTTACCAGGATGTTGCCTGGTATGGAGGGCAGGTCTTATGAAGAGAGGCTGAGGATTTGAGGTTGTTTTCGATAGAAAGGAGGCGGCTAAGAGGAGACCTAATCGAAACATATAAGATGATTAGAGGTTTAGATAGGGTGGACAGTGATAGCCTTTTTCCTAGGATGGAAAAAGCTAGCACGAGGGACACAGCTTTAAATTAAGGGGTGATAGTTATAGGACGGATATCAGAGGCAGGTTCTTTACCCAAAGGGTGGTTCGGGAGTGGAATGCCCTGCCTGAAGCAGTTGTAGATGCGCCAAGTTTGGTGGCGTTTAAGAGGTTAGTTGATAAGTATATGGAAGAGAAGGGAATGGTTTAGTTTGGAGGGGCATTGCTTTTTATATTG
Source organism: Sphyrna mokarran (assembly GCA_024679065.1). Taxonomy (NCBI): domain Eukaryota; kingdom Metazoa; phylum Chordata; class Chondrichthyes; order Carcharhiniformes; family Carcharhinidae; genus Sphyrna; species Sphyrna mokarran. The sequence goes on along the minus strand of JAGIQG010000001.1, from coordinate 55,567,669 downwards.
GTTGGCACAACATCGAAGGCCGAAGGGCCTGTTCTGTGCTGTAATGTTCTATGTTCTATTGCAGTCCATGTTATTAAGTTTTTAACGTTAAATTTTTTGAATCTGCCTTGGACTCACTGGAAGCAGAAGTAAGCCATTTGGCCCTTTGAGCTTGCTTCACCATTTATTTTGATCATGGCTGATCATCAAATTCAATATCCTGATTCCCACTTTCTTCTCACATCCCTTGATCCCTTTAGCTCCAAAGTGATATCTAATTTCTTTGTGAAATCAGACAACATTTTGGCCTCAACTACATTTGGAGGTAGTAAATTCCATACATTCACCACACCCTAGGTGAAAAAATTTCTCCTCACTTCAGTTCTAAAAGGTTTACCCCCTATCCTCAAACTATTACCATGACTATGTTCCCAACATTGGGAACATTTTTTCAGAATCTACCCAATCTAACCCTTTTAGAATTTTATAAGTTTCTATGAAATCACCTCTCACTCTTCCAAACTCCAGTGAATATAATAATATAACCAACTTAGCCTCTCCCCATATGACAGACCTGCCATCCCAGGAATCAAACTCCAGTTGCAACATCTGGAAACCCACATTTTAGAGCTGGAGCAGAAGTGGGCACACTGTGGAATATCCTCAAGGTAGAGAGTATTGTGGATAGCATGTATAGAGAGGTGGGCACACCGCAGGCTCAAACACCATGGGTAGGAAAGGAATAGGTGACCACCAGAGCGAGAGAGATAAGCAGGTAGTGCAGGAATCTCCTGTGGCTATTCTGTGTAGACAGAGTCAATGGATGGGAGGCTGGTTTTACAAGATGGACTGGGCTGGCTACATTCACAATTCTTTGTAGTTTCTTGCGGTCTTGGTCATTGCAGGAGCCACACCAAGCTGTGATACATCCAGAAAGGATGCTTTTCCTTAAAAACTTCTTAAAATTCTCTTAAGGAATGTAGACATTGCTGATTAGGCTAGCATTTATTACTCATCGTTAATTATCCTTTAGAAAGTGGTGGTGAACTTCCTTCTTGAATTGTTGCAGTCCTTGCCATGCAGGTACACCCATACTGCTGTTTGGAAGGGAGTTCCAGGATTTTGAGCCAATGAGTGAAGGATTGGCAATATATTCTGAGCAGTCTTGGAAGGGTGGATGCAGAGAGAAGGTTTCCTCTTGTGGAAGAATCTGGAGCTAGGAATGGGTCGTCATTTTAAAATGGAGATGAGGCAAACATTTTTTTCTCAGAAGGTCATGAGTGTTTGGAGCTCTTCCTGAAAAGGCAGTGGAAGCTGACATTTGAATAACTTTGAGGCAGAAGTGGACAAGCTATTGATAGGCAAGAGAGTGAAAGATTGTTGGGATCTGCAGGATGCAGATTTCAAGCTGCTATTGGATCAGCGACGATCTTATTAGATGGGGGAACAGGTTTGAGGGATCAAATTATTTAATCCTGTTCCTTGATTGTAAGTTTTGTATATCTCCAAGTCAGGATGATGAAGACTTTGGAGACCAGCTTCCATGTGATGGTGTCCCCATGTGTCCTTTTAGATGGTCGCAGCTTTGAGTTTGGTAGAGTGCTGTAGTTTGTACACACTGCCACTGTGCATCAGTTGTGAAGGGAGTGAATATTTGAGAGAAAAATGTTTGCCTCATCTCCATTTTAAATCACCATACTGGCACAGTTCTTAGCATTACTGCCTCACAGCACAAGGGACTCAGGTTCAATTCCTGCTTGTCTGGAATTTGTACATTCTCACTATGTCTGCATGTGTTTCCACTGGGTGCACCCAGATTTTTCTACAGACCAAAGATACCCAGATTAGGTGGATTGGAGATGTTAAATTGCCCCCTGGGGTTCAGGGATGTGTGGGATGGGGTGCCAACAAAATGGATTGCTTTGTCCTGGATGGTGTCATGCTTCTTAGATATTTGAGTCATAGAGGTTTAACCCTTAATCTAGTCCCAGTTGTCCGCATTTGGCCCAAATTGCTCTATAACTACCTTACCCATGTGATTGTCTACATGCTTTTTGTACCCGCCTCTACCACTACCTTTGGCAGCTTGTTCCAGACACTCACCATCCTCCGTGTGAAAAAATTGCATCTCTGGACCCTTTCGTATCTCTCCCCTTGTACCTTAAACCTATGTCCTCTAGTTTTAGACTCCCCTACTTTTGGAAAAAGATATTAACTACCTACCTTATCTATGCCCCTTGTTATTTTATAGACCTTCATAAGGTCACCCCTTAGCCTTCTATGCTCCAGAGAAGAAAGTCCCGGTCTATGCAGCCTCTCCTTATAACTCAAACCATCAAATCCCGATAGCATCCTAATAAATATTTTCTGCACGCTTTCTAATTTCATAATATCCTTTCTGTAATAGGATGGCCAGAACTGTACACAGAACTGTTCTAAGTGTGGCCTTAACAATGTCTTGTACAAGTTCAACAACTCTCTGTATTCAATGTTCTGACCAATGAAATTAAGCATGCTGAATGATGTCTTTACCACTCTGTTATTCTGTGACTCCATTTTCAAGGACCTATGAACTTGTACCCCTTTTCTATAATGCTCCCAACACCCGATCATTAATTAAGTCCTGTCGTAGTTCGATCGACCAAAATGCATTGCCTTGCATTTATTGAAATTGAACTCCATTTGCCATTCCTCAGCCCACTGAACCAATTGATGAAGATCCTGTTGCAATCCTAGATAACCTTCTTCACTGTTCACTATGCCAGCAATCTTGGTGTCATCTGCAAACTTACTAATCATACCTATGAAATTCTCATCCAAATTTGCCTGCAGCAGTTGTAGATGCGCCAAGTTTGGTGGCGTTTAAGAGGTTAGTTGATAAGTATATGGAAGAGAAGGGAATGGTTTAGTTTGGAGGGTCATTGCTTTTTATGAAACATCGAAGGCCGAAGGGCCTGTTCTGTGCTGTAATGTTCTATGTTCTATGTTCTAAATCATTAATATGAATGACAAATAACAATAGACCCAGCACCGATCCCTGAGGCACATCACTGGTCACCGGCCTCCAGTTTGGAAACAACTCTCTAAAGCCATCCTCTGTATCATTGGAGCCTTGCTCATCCAGGCAAATGGCAAGTATCCAACAGATTTCTGACTTGTATCTTGTAGCTGGTGGACAGGATTTGGGGAGTCAGATGGTGAGTTCCTCGCTACAGAATACCTAGCCTCTTACCTGCTCTTGTAACCATTGTATTTTTATGGCTGGTCCAGCTGAGCTTCTGGTCATTGGTAACCGCCAAAATATTGATAATGTGGGATTCAGCAATAGTAATACCACAGAACGTTAAGAGACAATGGTTAGATTCTCTCTTGTTGGAGATGATCATTGCCTGGCACTTTCATGGTGTGAATGTTACTTGCCACTTGTTAAAAAAAGTCTGGATATTGTCCAGGTCTTGCTGCATTTTGACATGGACTGCTTCAACATCTGAGGAGTCATGAATGGTGTTGAACATTGTGCAATCATCAGCGAACAACCCCATCTCTGATCTTAAGATGGTGAGTAACAGCTGAAGATGGTTTGGACTTGGACATTACCTTGAGAAACTCCTGCAGAGATGCAGAGATGGAAACATCAGCATGACAGTGATGGGTCTGACTTCAAACTATCCTTTGGTGAGTTCTTACTTGTAATTTGCAATGCATGAATATCAATTATATGAAAACATTTTGAATTGAAGTGTCGCCTTCAAGATTAAGTCAGTAATGTAATGAAATCCCACAGCGCCTGATGGATGTTTGTTTAAAAGTGATGTGTTCCACTCGGATTTGTGCAGTTGTATCTGAGGTCAGTGGTTTTCCTTGATGAGTTCTTGGTACAAGCAAGGGGGGGGTGGGGGCAGGAGAATGGCAGCTTGCTTGAAAGCACAAGACTGCCAAAGGCAAGTTAGGGTTGAGAGGTAAATTCTGTTGACAACAAGTCCTGGGTGGTGTGGCTGTCAAAGCTTAAAGTGGGGCCCAAGTTTTTTGTACTGGGTAGAATGTTCATGCTTGTAAGCAATGATCAAAGCATTTGTGCAGATGGTGGATAAAATTTTCCTCCTTAAAGTCCCAAGACGGTATTGGAATGACAGATTTCATAAATGGTTATACTTTAAACTGTCTATTTAGTTCCAAGTAAGAATAAAGTTGGGGTCTAAAGAATGGCTAATTAGCATTTCTACCTCGATACAAGGCTATGTGATTCACATTGGGTTGGAGATAGGCTTTGACAGGGAAAGTTCCACAGGAAGCAATTGTAGAATCTGTTTCCAGGATGCTTTCTTAAAATATTACTGAACCTCACAGACAGTACCAATTTGCAAGGATTTGAAAGAGAGCAGAGAGATAGAGAAGGGGAGTCTTTATTGGCTCACCATGGAAGAACATGGATGGGAGTTCATGCTCATATGAGATTGGGTTCATGAAGATTTAAATGAGACTGGATAATTTGCCTAGCTTTGGCGAGAAGAAGTATCATCAGAGTAATTTGCACTGTAAATGTCAGTTGGGATTAAAAGCTAACTGAGTGGCAAAGAAAAGGAAGGGAAGTGATCTCTCAGCAGTTGAGAATCATTGCACTGGTTACAGGAGTCTAGAGTGTCTATTTAAGCAGCAGAGTAAACAATAATCATATAGGGTAATTTCAGCCATTTTAAATGTTAAATGAGGGAACTTGTCTGTAATTTAGAATATATGCTGCCAATTGAAATAATGTTTAGTCATATCACTTTTTGTTTATGTGCCACAGTAAAAGTCTTCAAACTTGAAATCTTGAATTCCTTCAAGTTGGCTAATGAAATCTGAATTTACTTTTAAAAGTTATTGGTTTCTACTGAAATTGTAACACTTTGGTATAAATGGATAAGTACCAGATTCCCTTTGTTCTTTTATGGGATGTGAGCATTGCTGGCAAAGCCAGCATTTGTTGCTTATCTCTAACTGTCCTTTAAAAATAGACAGTGAGGCACCTTCATAAACTGCTGTGGTCTATCTGGTGAAAGTTCACTTATAGTGCTGTTTGGAGGGGAAAATATTCAAGCTGGTAGTTCTAATTGTATGTGTTGTTTCTCTAACTAACTATAATTGGCAGGTAAATAAATGGAATCTTTATTGGTATAGTTCCAGAGCTTGTTTTTTCACTAATATGCTCACCAATACATTACTCTGAATACTTGTTAGACCTGCAATACACACTGTTTTTATCAGGAATTAACTTAACCCATGCACCTAAGCTCAATGTTATTAATTAGATAGGAATAATGGCCAGAAATATCCCAAAAATTCTAAGTGTCAAAGTCATGTGGAAACTGAAATAATTCATGCATTTTTTTTAGTGGGAGCTCAGAGAAGAATCTCACACTCTGTGCACTGCAGAGTGCACTAGTGTGTATATCATTAAAAATCAGGAGGTGGGGCCTATTCCTGCTGGAGGAACCAGCACAGCCCTGAGCAGAGGATAGCACTGAGTGGGGCACTGCGCACACACTGATCTGTCAGTGCAAAGATTAGCATATGCACAGTAGCTCTGCACTGGCGGCCACCAAATTGCGAGCCCGCCCCTTGACCTCACATACCAGTCCTCTATCCCCTCACAGCCCAATTGCTGGCCCTCCTGAACATTTCCAGGCCAGTCCCATAACCCCACCCCAGCCTGCCCCGATCTCCAGCCCCTCCATGATTCCACATCATGCAAACCCGACTCCACTCCCCCCACAGTCTCGAGCCCCTCCTGCAGTCTGACTCCCGCTCCAAAACACACAGCCTGCCCTGCTTAAGGGGCTCCCTCCTCTTTCCGCTGATCCAGTCTGCAGAGTGGCAACAGGACCTCCTATCCTCACTGATTGGCCCACCAGGCCTGCCCCCATCAGCCACTGCCTGTAGGACCCACCTCCATAGGCCCTGCCTCCTTGGCTCTGTTCCATACTTGAAGGACCATGCTAAAGTATCCCCCGGACATTGGCACTTTGCCCCTTAGGCCAGAGGGCTCAGGCTGGCATTGCCAAAATGCCAATCCTTTGAATAGGGCTGATTGCCCCCTTTACTCCAGCAGGGACTGGTCATCAGCTCCCTGTTAGTGGGAAGCTATTGTAAACTCTGCTGGAGTGAATCACTCTGGCAGAGTGGGGTAGAGATGCAAGCCTGGAAACATCAGTCCTGGGCCCACTAATTACATTTAAATTATATTGAAACGACCATTCATCTTTGCTCCTTCTACCAATTTCATGCGGGGAGCTGATGCCACTGGAAATTCGGCACTGGGAGATGCTATCAGGGTGGAATGCATGCGCAAATCCAGCTTGAGAATCTCCCAGCCCACTGTGCTAAAAAATAAGCACAGTGGGATGGGAGAATCGCCCCCAATTTAATGCAATGCCAGAATAGGCTCGAGGGAATGAACAGTCTACCCCTGTTCTCATAAGTAGATGAACAACAGCTCCATATTCATGTTCAGAGTCTGTGATGGTTAATAGACCATGTCTGTTCTTGTTTTAGTCATCAGTTTACATAGCTACATGTGAATATCTGGCAAATGATTGGAAATTCCTTTTCAAGAAAAAAAAATCAGAGGTAAATGATACATTGCAAGACACATTCCCTAACAGTGTTTACATGGTTGGTTACTTCCAGTACTCAATATTTTGACTTCATTCCAAGCTCATATCTTCACGGTAACCTGCTGAGTGGAGAATTCGCACCAGTTCAAAAGCTGTTCTGATTTAAATGGCTATTTCTGCTATCTAACTATGGCATTCACACCTGCTGGCAAAGGGACAAAGTTTGCACTTTGCTCTTTTGGTTTTGAAGAGGTTTTACAGGGTAGAAATTGAATTTTTTTTTAATTTCCAAGGGGCACAATGTCAGAAGGAAGTCTGAGATGAAGAGAAATCTTTTCATTCAGAATGTCGTGAATCTTTGGAATTTGTCTCGCCCAGATTTTTGACCTATAGGGAATCAAAGGATATGGGACATGGCAGGAAAATGGAGTTGATCAGCTGACAGATGGTCCGCTGTTATTTTTTGGAATGGTGTGGCAGGTTTTTGTATGCTGTTCATTATTTAATTCACCACTCATGCTAATATATCACCACCCACTCCATGAACCCATTGTTATAATTCAGGTCAGAAGCTCCGAAGTGTTTGATGAAGTCTACTTGGACTATAAATGTTGCACTTTGATTTTGGTTAGGATAAACATGATATGTTTCACCTCAGGTATGATTCTACTGACCTACTAGGGAGGTTTTATCAAACAAAGTTTATTTATGAACATAATTAATATGTATGGAGAGAAAGTTTGCTGTAACTTTTATCAATTACGAACAAAAACAAAACTACCACAATAATGTATAGTCCTTAACAAATATATCTAAGATGTTCCAATCAAACAAAACATCCTAAAAATAACACTTTCTAGCAAAGACTAATACATTATATTGGAAGTCAGTCCATTAGTTGAAGAATTGAAAATCTGACTACTCAGCTTGTAATTTCTAGCAGCCCTCTGGGTATACGCAGAACACCTTTGAAATCAGAGCAGCTTCCCAGAACACCAGAGAGAGACTCTGGTCAAGCCACCAACAACAGATATTCTACTCCAGAAGGCAAAAAGCTCTGCTTTCAGCTAACCAGTTAAATTTCCAAAACCCAGGACAGAGAGAGAAAAAGACTTCCTTTCAACTTGCTGTTCCATCTAAAACTAAACTGTTGACAGCCAAAGCAGAAAATGAAATCATACATTCAGTAAGGAGGGAAAAAAAAAACTGTCCAAAACACATGACCTTCCTCCTAACAATATGTGGTCATAAAACATCCCAGAGTAAAAATAAAGAAACACCATTTAAACCACTGAAGGAGCAATAAAAACACTTCTCCAGCCAATTCGGCAACAATGAAATAAGCTAAGGCTGTGAGAGTTGCAGAGAACATGATTTAAAAACAATCTCTTAAAGGTACACAAACTTCACAACATTGATCTTTTATGTGACACCTTATTGAATGCTTTTGAAAAATTAGATATACTACTTCTATTAACTTTTATCTACCCCACTACTTTCTTTCTCAAAATAGATTTCGCAAACACAATTCCCCTTTTGCAAAAACATATTGCCTCTGTTTGATCATTCTACAATTTTCTGAGGTTGGGGTTTAGCACAGAGTTTGCATTGGAAGAACAGAGTTGGAATATTTTCTCTCTTCACAAAAATGACCTGGGCAAAAATGCACTGAAAGTTTAAATTTTCATTTTGAGATGGTACGGTCCTCTGTGAGTCAGAGCGCTGTCCCTAAATGAGTGCAAAGGCTCCCAGTTACAGAGGTAGGATTTGTGGAACTCTTGGTTCTATGCTCTGGCATTGTGCTAAGATTTTTAAGAAGTAATAAAGCAGAAACCATACTTCTAGCCCTCACACCTCATACCCTCTAACACCTTTCCATGCCCATTCAAGTCAAATAATAGGCAGCACTGCTGAATGAAGAAAGAGCTAGTCAGTTGAGATTATATTTGCTGATGTTCAGAAGAATGAGGGAAGGCCTCATAGAAATCTAAAATTTTTTTTAAAGGATTAGAAAGGATGGATGCAGGAAGGATGTTCCCAATGAGCGGGGTATCCAGAACCAGGAATCATAGACTAAGAATATAGAGTAAACCATCTAGGATTGAGGTGAGGAGAAATTTCTTCATCCAGAGTGATAAGTTTGTGGAATTCATTACTACACAAAGCAATTGAGGCCAAAACATTACATGTTTTCAAGGAAGAGTTACAAATAGCACTTGATGTGAAGGCATCAAAGAATATGGGGGAAGGAGGGATTAGGCTATGGAGTTGGATGATCAGCCATGACTATAATGCGTGGTGGCCTATTCCTATTTCTTATGTTTCTATGTCATCTCATACCCTATATCCATCCAAGGCCCCATACCCTTCATGCCAACCTGTGATCCTCATACTCTCCATGTAAATTTATGCAACTCCATCACCCCTTCATACTGTCCATGCAACCGATATCTCTCACCTATCACTATGGTCCCTCATGCCCTCCTTCTTAACATATGCCCCTTTACTAACCCAATGGGCCCTTATAATTCCATGACATTTTAGTGTCAACCCATGTCCTTCCATCTATCACCATTTACCTTTACACCTACCATAGCATAGCAACTCACCTAATATCTTCATAATTGATAAAAGTTAAAGCTAATTTTCTTTCCAAACTTATTGACTATATTCATGGGCAAAATGTAAGACCCATGCTGAGAATGAATAAAATAAAATTCTAAGTCTCTATTTCAGGTTTTATTTAAAACAAAACTTTCATTCATTGCATTTACATGTCTGAACTACATCCTTATAAAATCAAATATTTGACTGAAGTCCTTAATCCCTTATTGAAAACAAAAATTGGAATTCATAGACCCACTTCAAGATTTTGTCTATCCAACTGTGAAATGGAAGGTACCTTGCTGAGATATGGAAGGATGTGAAATCAGTCATGCAGCGCTAATCCAGAAATCTAGAACTGGTAACCCTTATGTGAAATGAGTGAAATAATAAGCAATGACATTTATCAAAACTTTACACATTATTTTCAAAGATTTAAAGGGTTAGAATTCTAAGTGCCTTGACATCCTGGAAGTTGCCTCTGACAGTTTGTTTTGACACTTTTGACAATTGTCTTTCACACTCAATTTTGACATGTTTGATAGTTGCTTTTGTCAATTGATTTAGACATTTTTAGCAGTTCCAGTAAGATTGACAGTTAATCAGTCTATGAACTCATTATGTATATTCATTTCTAATTTTAACAATTCCAAAGGGCACTTTATTTCTCCTAAGGGACATTTTGGGCAAGAGTTTTCAGCCGTGGTCCCCTCAAAGGCAGAAAATCCTGCCTGAGGTCAATGGACCTTTTCATGGTCGTGTCCACAACACCATAAGACCATAAGACGTAGGAGCAGAATTAGGCCACTCAGCCCATTGAGTCGTATCCACCATTCAATCATGGCTAATTATTTTTCTCATTCCCATTCTGCTGCTTTTTCACATAACTCTCGGTCCCCTTATTAATCAAGAACCTATCTATCTCTGTCTTAAAGACACTCAATGACTTGGCCTCCACAGCCTTCTGCAGCAAAGATGTTCCACAGATTCAGCATTCTCTGGCTGAAAAAATTCCTCCTCATCTCTGTTTTAAAAGATAGTTCCTTTAGCCTGAGGTTGTCTCCTCTGGTTCTAGATTTTCCCACTAGTGGAAACATCCTCTCCACGTCCACTTTCTCCAGGCCTTGCAGTATCCTATAAGTTTCAATAAGATCCTCCCTCATCCTTCTAAACTCCAACGAGTACAGACCCAAAGTCCTCAACGGGTCCTTACATAACAAGCTCTTCATTTCAGGGATCATTCTTGTAAACTTCCTCTGAACTCTTTCCAAGGCCAGCACATCCTTCCTTAGATATGGGGCCCAAAACTGCTCACAATACTCCAAATGGGGTCTGATCAGAGCCTTATTCAACCTCAGAAGGACATCTCTGCTCTTGTATTCAGCCCTCTCGACATGAATGTAACATTGTATTTGCCTTTCTAATTGCCAACTGAACCTGCACATTAACCTTAAGAGAATCTTGAACAATGACTCCCAAGTCCTTTTGTGTTTCTGAATTTCTTAAACATTTTCCCATTTAGAAAATAGTCTATGCCTCCATTCCCCCTTCTAAAGTGCAACGTCACACCTTTCCACATTATATTTCATCTGCCATTTCTTTGCCCACTCTTTTAACCTGTCCAAGTCCTTCTGCACCCCCTGCATTTCCTCAATACTGTCTGTCCCTCTATATACCTTTGCATCATCTGCAAACTTAGCAAAAGTGCCTTTAGTTCTTTCCTCCAAATCATTAATGCATATTATGAAAAATTATGGTCCTAGTACTGACCCCTGAGGCACACCATTAGTTACCGGCTGCCATCCTGAAAAAGATCCCTTTATCCCCACTCTCTGCCTTCTGCCAATCAGCCAATCCCTTATCCATGCCAGGGTCTTACTTTTCACACTATGGGCATGTAACCTATTTAACAGTCTCCAATGCAGCATCTTGTCAAAGATGTTCTGGAAATGTCGCTGTGATTCCCACAGCCTGCGGGACAGGAAAATTCTGTCCCTGATCTCCCACAAAGGGCACCTGACCTCCTCCAAAGGACAGCTGATGACCTCCAAGATGTCCCAGGTTCATATCCAATGGGGTACCCTGCCTCTTCAAGAGGGTACCACACCTTTCCAAAGGACTCTGCAAAATTCGAAGCTGCTCTTACCCATTATAATCTATGCACTTTATGTTTTACACATCCAGGTCATCAAAGATAGACATAAATGAAGACAACTGTTGATTTATATGGAAAGCTGCCTCCATGAAACATGTATGTGCAAATACCAACCTAAGCCATTCCCTGCAAAAAGATTTCTGATTTCAGCCTGTTCCATTAATTTGCAATAGCAGAGGGTTTCTCCAACATTTCAGAAAGCCAGGCCTCAGCTTATTCATAATATTTCTTTAATAATAGACTCCTGCATTTTCCCAAAGACTGATGTCATATTGACTGGCCTATGGTTCCTTTTTTTTCTCTCTCAATCCTTCCTTGAATGACAATTTTACATTCCCCAAATCCTAATCTGCTGGGAAAATTCTAGAATTTTGGAAATATTAGAAAAGCATAGAACCATGTGCATAGTTCAGCACAGAAGGAGGTTGTTTAGCCCATCTTATCCATGCCAGTCCGAGGGCAACCAGGTGCCCTTTCTAATTCCACCTTCCTCTACCCAGCCCGCAGCTCTTTTGCTGACAGTACCTAAGACGCAGATCCAGGTACTTCTTAAAAGAGTTCTTTGCCTCCATCACCAACTTGGGCAAATTCTAGACACCCACCAGCCTTTGCATAAAAACATTCTTCCTCATGTCCCTATATGCCTACTGCCACTTATTCCGAAATTAGTTCGAGAATTCTTCACCAAGGAAAAAAATTTTATCCTGCCCACTTTATCCTTGCCTCTTATAATTTTGTACACCTCAATCAAGTCACCCCTCAGCTTTCTTTGTTCCAAGTAAAATAACCCCAACCTACCCAGTCTCTCCACATTACTAAACTTTTCTAGCCCTGGCAACATTCTTGTAAATCTCCTTTGTACTCTCTCCAAAGCAATTGCATCCTTCCTGTAATATGGTGACCAGAACTGCACACAATAATCCAGTTGTGACTTTACCACTGTTTTATACAATTCCACCATTTTATCCCTACTTTTTGTTACTTGGCTTTCAATTTAACCCCTTGCAAGCATTCCAGTTTAATGAGTAGGTAGTGATGAGCTATATTCTTGAATTGCTGCAATCCATGTTCTGTGGGTTGATGCATTAGAGAGGGAATTCCAGGATTTTAGCTGACGACTGCGAAGGAACAGTGATACATTTCCAAATCAGGATGGTAAGTGGCTTGGAGGGGAATTTGCAGGTGATGGTATTCCCATGTATCTGTTACCCTTCTCCTTCTAGATGGAAACGGTTGTGTGTTTAGAAGGTGCTGGCTTAGGATCCCTGGTGAATTGCTGCAGTGCATCTTGTAGATAGTACACACTGCTTCTACTGAGTGTCAGTGATAGAGGGAATGGATGTTTTTAGATGAGATGCCAATCAAGCAGACTCTTTGTCCTGAATGGTATCAAACTTCTTGAGTGTTGTCAGAGTTGCACTCACCCAGGCAAGAGTGGAGTATTCCATCATACTCTTGGCTTGTGCCTTATAGATAGTGGATAGGCTTTGGGGAGTCAAGAGGTGAGTTACTCACCATAGTAATTCAACTCTATTTTTATTTAATGTTTCTGTTACCACACAAGCATAGACACTTGTAATTCATTAGCTCTTTACTGAACTTTAACTAAACATCAACTCTCACCTGAACTTTGACTTTAACTTCATCTTAAATTTAACTGAACATTAACTTTAATTAATTAACTGAAAACAAATAATACTGAGTTAGGGAAAAACTGCAGCCAAGAAACATCTTCGATGTAGAAACTATTTTCTTCTCTGAGGGAAATTCTTTCAGGGTACATGACTTGCAGTGGTTAGCCTCGATCGAGTTGTCACTGGCGAACAAAGAACAGCAATGCCTTTCTATTAACAAATCTTCCACTTACTTGCAGAAGATTCTTTTCATTCAGCCAACTGTGTGACCAGAAACCAATCACATGGCTCAAACATCCAATGAAATTACTATAAACGATGCCATTATGCTTAGTTCATCTGACATGTTCTATACATATTGGCAATAAATTCAAAGCCTCAATGTCTGGGTCAAATATAAACAACTTCCCTTATTTGGCCAACACAGGAAGCTTCAGATAACAGTCCCAGACCAGAGCAACTTTACAACCTGCATCTGGTTTTAACTCTCAGCCAGAATAGCCATCTTAAAGCCACTTTGCCATTATTGTTTTAAATTATTGTTCCAACCATTCTTTCTCAATACACTTTTTGTATTCTATACAATCTGCCAATGCAGGACAGCATTCCATATGCCTTCTTTACAACCTTGTTTACTTGAACTGATATCTTGACGGGACCTGTGCACTAGTGCACCAAGATCTCTTACTTCACCTACTCTTTTTAGTCTAATCTCTTTTATTGTGTATTCCCTACAACTGTTTGACCTCCTCAATTGCATTATCTCACACCTCGCTATGTTAAAATCCATCTGCCAATTGACTGCCCACTCCACCAACACAACAAGATCGCTTTGTACATTTTAGCTATCCTCTACACTATCTATTATTCGGCCAATCTCTATGTCTTCAAATTTTCCAATCGTGCCCCCCACATTTACGTACAAATCATTATAATTCAAACAGCAAGCGTCCCAACACCATGCCCTATGGAACATTACTTGAAACAACCTTTTGCAAAAGCATCCATGAACAATTTATCTTTGTTTCCTGCTACTAAGCCAACTTTTGGTCCAGTTTTTCACATGACCGATCTGTGACGTGGGAGCTCGTCAAACACCTTGCTAAAATCCACGGACATTACATCCTCCTTCTGCACTGTAGGGATTCTATGATTTTATGATCGTGATTCTATAATCACCTTTGCTAATTTGATTTGTCTAGTCAATGTGAAGATGAAGTCTTCAACCATTTGTTAAAAACTCCAATTGTTTCTTGCTTAAGACACTGCTGAACAGTCTAACTACTCTTAAGGGGCTGATAAACTATTCCAGCAGCATTTTCTGTCCTTGATATTTCTCTCCACCCGTAATGGTTCTAGCTCCTGTTCTGATAAACCAAGATTATTTCTTACTACTGCCCCAAGACATGCTTTGTAATGAAGGCAACTCCTTTCTTTTCATTCTGCCTGGCTTTTTGATATTTTATCTTGTCTGCAATATCTATTTCCTAATCTTAATAAAGTAGAAAATAATGTTGCAAACATGTCCCCATAATGGTGATCGTATCAAACCCATTTGTCTCTATTTGTGCAGTTAATTCATTATCTTGTTACAAATATTTCTGCAATCAGATGAAATTCCGTTTTTTAATCGCTATTCTTTGCATGGATTTTATCCACTGGTGCACCATTACTTCTAAAATTGTCTGACCTTTGCTGTCTTACTCTGCTCATCTTTCCCCAAATTCCTACACTGCTCAATGGCTTTGGCTTTTCTTTTTATGTTTCTAAATCTCCCTTCTCCTGATTCCTTGTCCCTTTTTTTGTTTAAAGCCCTTCCCAACATCCTAGTTATATGATTTGCCAGGATTCTGGTCCCAGCCCAGTTTAATTGGAGCACATCCCAAAGAAAGCATTCCCTTTTATCTCATAACAAGTATCAGTGCCCCATGAATTGAAATCACTTCCCATCACGCACTTTTGAACTACATATTTAACCTTTAATTTGTTTGAGCCAATGCCAATGGCATGTTGTTCAGATAGCAATCCAGGGATTATTGACTCTGGATCCGCATTTAAATTGGACCCTAAAGTCTAAATCTCTCTTAGCCGAACGTTCTATCCTATCCTCCTTACGTAGTTTTCTTTTTAGATAGCAACAACTGGAAGCATCCCTCCCACTTCAAGTTCATCCCCAACTGCAAAGGAGATGTCTTACTAGACAGGCAACACAATCCTCAGAGTACCCAGTCACAGTTGCAAAGAACAGTATCTATTCCTCTGGTTATGTGGTCCTCTAACACCACCACTTGAATGTTATCCTTCATCATGATTCTGTGATCAGTTTTCTCATTCATTCCGCAATCCTTGTTTTTATCCATAAAGGTAGCATTTACCATTGGTCAAAGTCAAGGGCCAAGTTTTCTCTGTGACTGCTATTTGAATCCCCACACCTTCTTGATATAGTCACATCCTCCTGATCTTGACCACTGACCAATTTCATAGTTCTACTTAACATAAGAGGTATGACTGCCTCATGAAAATATTGCCCAGGTTAGCCTCTCACTCCCTAAAGCTCCCGTAGTACCTGCAGTCCTGTCTCCAGCTCAACAGGGGCCATTCTCCCAGTCGGTGGGGGAATTAGTGGGGCAGTGATGAGGGTTGCTATACTGGCCAGCGATTGAGCCGATCTCCACTCTGACAGATCAGTGCATGCACAGTAGCCCACTCAGCGTGATGCTGTCGGCCTCTCTAGCTGGAATAGGCCCCACTCGGATTTTTAATTCATACTCTGTTCTCTGAAACACTTCAGTGTTTGGAAGTGCTGGTGGCTGTGGTGAGTGTGAAAATTTTCAAATCGCTATTTTTTCTATTGCCGGTTCGCGGGTTTTTTGATTGCTTTTTGCTCCTGCAGTTAGGCGTGACGGTAGCTGGGAAAGGAACCGGGGAATATAAAAAGAAAGTGACAGTAGACAGTGGGCAGTATCGGGAGCGGCAGCAGAGTGGGCAGGGAGCAGATACAAAGGAGATGTCAGGGGTAGGTTTTTCACTCAGAGGGTGGTGAGTGAATGGAACCGACTGCCGTTGGAGGTTGTTGAGGCAAACTCACTGGGGTCTTTTAAGAGACTTCTGGATGAGTATATGGAAAAGAATAGGATAGGGGGGTTATAGATAGGTCTGTGGATTGGTAGATGTGATTGGCGCAACTTGTGGGCCGAAGGGCCTGTTTGTGCTGTATTGTTCTATGTTCTATGTTCTATTCAGAGTGAGAGGTTTGAGGGCTTTGGCTCGCTGGGCTTAGGAGAGAGCAGGCTTAGGCAAGGTATTGCTGATTCTCCAATGGCGTTCATACCTCCAAAGGTGTTCAGGACAATGGCAGGGATTACGGGAAGATGCCTCACCTGCATATGGTGTCATATGTGGGAGTTCCTGGAGGCAAGATGTGTCCCGAAAGTCCACATATGCGTTGTGTTTGGAGCTGCAGCATCTGAGGGCCCGGGTCAAGCAACTAGAGCAACAATTGGAAGATGCACTTTTAGTCAGGGAGAACGAGGCAATAATGGATGGGAAGCATAGTAAGGTGGGAAACCCAGAGCCTTTGGTGGGGGAGGGGGGGGGTGGATCCTGACCTTTACAGGTGGGTTACTGTAAGGAAAGGGAAAAAGAAGAGGGGTAATAGTCCAAAGACTTCGCCAGTGGTAGTCCCCCAAAATATCAAGTGGGGAGAGGTAAAAAAGGTAAGGCAGGAGGACCAGAGTACCTCAGAGGGGAGGAAGGGGGCTAGAAGGGAGATAGTGGTGGGGGATGGGAGGGTTAAAGGAATAGATAGGGGCTTCTGTAGTCAAACGTGGGACTCTAGAATGGTAGTCTGCCTCCCTGGAGCAGGGATGCAAGATGTGTCTGATAGGGAATTTTGAAGGGCAAGGGGACCTAGGCAATTGTGATTATTCACATAGGAGAGACAGACGTAGGAAGGAAGAGCAGGGAGGATATGCGAAGGCAGTTTAGGGAGTTGGGGGGGTAGGCTGAAGAGCAAGGCCTCCAGGGTGGCAATCTCAGGACTGCTACCTGGGCCAGGTAACAGTGGGGCCAGGAGAAATGAAATCCTCCTGGCTGTAGGATTGGTGTAGGGCAGAAGGTTTTATGTTTGTAGATAATTGGGAATTATTTGTGAAAGAACGGCACCTGTATAGAAGGGACGGGAGGTGGCGTCGCAGGCTCGTTGGGCCAAAGGTCCTGTTTCCTATGCTGTTTTTGTTCTTTGTACTCGGGCTCTCTGTGACGCACAGAGTGTGGGAGATTCATTTTGAAAATCCCACTGAAAAAACCTGTGGGATTTACTCCAGTTTTTAAATGAATTCTACACTTAAAAATTTTTTGGGAGGATTCTACCCAACAACTTTTAGCAAAGTTGTTTGAACTGCAGATACTTATTGCAGATATAGTTATTCAGAGTTGCACAGAAACTCCCAGATGGTGTGGTTATGGCCCCTCACTGTCCTGTCATGCCTATCTAATCTTATTTATTTGATTAGTTAATTAGCTGCTAATTTGGTAAAAATAAAAACACACTACTGTTTTTCTGCTTAGAGACAAAAGAACAACATTCATCAGCTACAGGAAGTAAAAATAAAGAAACACTAAATTCGTCTTTTGAACCCAGCATTAGTGCTGGTTATGAAATACTCAGTCCTCTGATCATTCTGTGCTGCACACATTGGACAGACTTCTCCCAATGGCGGTAAGTGTTCCTGCTGGCTGGTGGCATGAGTACGTTTTGCATCAATTTCCTTCTTATGAATGCTCATTACAACAGCTGCCATCTTGAATCCCGTCAGGTCTTCCAATCTTGCGTCATGCCAGCGGGAAATTACGTCGGTCTCAAACCCTATTGCTAATGAGTGATGTGTACAGTGAAGTCCTCAGTTTGCAGGAGTTTTTGAGGTGAATGAAACATATAAAGCCCACCTACCATCATGGGGCACATGCAGCCACCGCAACACAGCTCTGAAATTCAAATAGGGACAGGGTGCAACCTGAGGTACTTAGTTGCCTGTTGCGGACAAAGGGGGAAATGTGGAAGGAGGGTTGTGCAAGCAGTGAGGTAGGAGGAGGGGACGGTGAGAGCTCACAATGGCAGGCAGAGAGGCAAGGATACAAATGAAGAAGACAAAAATTGGGAGGCTAAGGGAAGGCCCGAGGAGAAGAAAAATGGATGCTGATAAGACTGCATGAAATGCAGACAAACAAGGGAGTCTAAGAGATGGAACATGTATTACTGGAAGGGGATTCATGCAGACTGCAGATTATGGGGTTTGAGCGTATCACTGTGGCACATTGGGAATGATTCGCATAAATACTTAGCAGGTTGGGGTTCTAGTGGTTTGTCAAGGTCGCTGTTGCCCATTGCTCTCTTTGGAAATGAAAGCTATGTCAAGACGCCCATTTAAGTTCAGGGGCTGGCAAACAGGAGCGATTTGCATTCATTTGCAACTCATGAATGTTCATTAAAACAGCTGCCAGCTGGAATCCCATCAGGTCTTCCAATCTTGTGTCACATCAGTGGGAAATTACATCTGTCACAAACTTGATAACTAATGAATGGCACGCACAGTGCAATCCTTAATTTGCAAGGTTCCTTGAAATGGTGCAACAGAAAAGGATTATTTTCCTTGGCTTTGCATTTCTCCTGATATACTGTTCACCACTCTGCCAGGACAGATCTCTTTCTGGAATCACAGACATTCCTGCTACAAAACTGAAATGAATCACTGATGATAGGCAGTCCAGGGGCTACGTGGACCTTCCCATCTGAAGTCAGAAACAGGAGATAGTGTAGAAAAACAGTGGAAATGCAGCAGGAGCAATCACTGGGAGCATAGTTCATCCCAGCTGCTGTGAGGGGCAAGGTGTGTGTTTCAAAACAGTAACGCATAGCTTGGTGTGCAGGACTGTCCTACAGTTGATGACCCTAGGTGTAGCAGGCTGTGTATTGGGCTGCAGAGGGTCTGGTAATAGTCACACGTGCAGCCTGCAGTGGGAGAGCTGAAAGAGATTTACCTTATCAGAGAGATGACTTACCCTGGTGGAATGGATGAGATCATTCATCCACTTGCTGCACTATGAGGTGCTTTGGAGGTGGATGTCAGGCATGCTGACCTGTTGAGTAAAGCCTCCCAGACCAGAGCGGTGAGGGTGGTGTGCTTTGTTGAGCTATAGAATTCATAGAGGTCATAGAAGTTTACAGCATGGGAACAGGCCTTTTGGCCCAACTTATCTATTCTGTCCCTGTTTTTAAACAACTAAGCAAGTCCCAATTGTCCATATTTGGCTCACATTCCTCTGTACTTATCTTATCTATGTAACTGTCTAAATAATTTTTAAAAGAAAAATCAGACTGCCTCTAATACCATCTCTGGTGGTCTGTTCCAGATACTCACTACCCTCTGTGTGAAAAAATTGCTCCCACGGACTCTTTTGTATCTCTCTCCTCTCACCTTAAACATATGCCCTCGAGTTTTAGACTCCTCTATCTTTAGAAAAGATATTGACTATCTAGCTATCTATGTCCCTCATTATTTTATAGATCTCTATAAGATCACCCCCAAGACTTCTACATTCCAGAGAAAACTCCCAGTCTATCCAACCTCTCCATATAACTCAAACTATCAAGTCCTGGTAGCATCCTAGTAAATCTTTTCTGCACTCTTTCTAGTTTAATAATATCCTCTCTATAACAGGGTGACCAGAACTGTACACAGTATTCCAAGTGTGGGATTACCAATGTCTTGTGTAACTTCAACAAGACATCCCAACTTCTGTATTCACTGTTCTGACCAAGAAAACCAAGCATGCTGAATTCCTTCTTCACCACTCTGTCCACCTGTGACTCCACTTTCAAGGAGCTAGAAACCTGTATCCCTAGATCCCTTTGTTTTATAACTTCCCTCAACACCCTATCGTTAACTGAATAAGTCCTGCCCTGGCTTGATCTACCAAAACATATCATCTCACATTTATCTAAATTAAAGTTCATTTGCCATTTGCCAGCCCACTGGGTCCAATTGATCAAGATCCCGTTGCAATCAAGGTAGTCTTCTTCATTGTCCACTATGATTGACACGACAGATGATAATCCTCGTGTCATCTGTCAACTTACAACAATGCTTCTTATATTTTCATATAAATCATTAATGTAAAGGATAAATAACAATGGACCCAGCACCAATCTCTGAGGCACACCACTGGTCACAGTTCTCTAGTTTGAAAAACAACGCTGTACAATCACCCTCCATTTTCTGTCATCAAGCCAACTTTGTATCTATTTGGCTCCCTCACCCTGGATCCCATGAGTTTAACCTTATGCAACAACCTACCATGTGGTATCTTATCAATGCCTTGCTAAAGTTCATGTAGACAACAGCAACTGTGCTGTCCTCATCAACCTTCTTAGTTGCACCTTCAAAAAACTCAATCAAATTTGTGAGACATAACTTTCCACTCACAATGTCATGCTGACTGTGCCTATTCGGTCTTTGCCTCTCTAAATGCCTGTAGACCCTAACTCTCAGAAGATCTTCTAACATCTTATCCACTACCGATGTGAAGCCCCAGCGGAGCCATCCTTAGGGAAAGCATGTGCCTATGGGCCAGGACTTCTCAAATAAAAGCCTTGAGGATCTTGGTGATGAAAACAGGCGCTGTTTTCTTCTTAAGACTATTTGCTCTTTGCTGACATGTTCGAGGTTCCAGAAGACAAGAAGGATGGAGAAGGTGATATGAGTGTGCTGGACTGGTATATTAACTTGGGGCCTTGAACCTTTCAACTGATGGTGGATAGAGAAGCAGTTACTAGAAGACCAAGCAATTTGGAGCGGAGCTCGCTTCTGCATAATAAATGAGGTTTCAAGTATGGAACCTAACTCATGATCCTCCCATGTTGGTCTGAGGGAAAAGGGTTGCCAGAGCTGCCATCCACCGCATTAGCATTAAAATATAGAATTCTATCCTTTGACTCTTCTCTTCGTATTTCTCTCAGTCTGTGAGTAATGCCAGTGTCTCCAAGAAAGCCAACTAGAGGAGAGTTAGAGGGTAGAGATGGATGTTTCAGCAACGAGTTTGAGGGAGCTAGCAGTGAGTTACTCACAATGCATTTGTGTGAAGGAGGTTTTATTGATAAGAGGGGAGGAGGGAAGACATTGACAGGAGTTCCAGTTTGGTTCCATTTTCAGCTCGGGAGCTCTGCATGTAAATGGTGATTTCTGTCTAAACAGAAGTCATGTGGGCCTTTTTAATAAATGTTCAATTATTTGGAATATGAGTGTGGACAGCATCTGTAAGGAGAACTTCCCTGCACTTCAATGCACTATGGTGAACTCTGTACTCCATCAACATATAGCCAATGTACAACCCATGAACGAGGCCTTAGGTTCCAGTATGAAAGAGGTTTCTATTGTCTAGTTTGAACATGCCATGAGGTCAAATAGAAAGTATTCAGGAAGAGTTTCAGAGACTTAGGTACCTCTTCCACATTAGAGAACACATTGAAGAAATATTCTGTGACTGTGTTGTAGCTAGATATGTCTAGTGTCACCAACTCTTCCTGTGCAAATGACAGCCAATATTAAAAAATATGCACAAAACCAATTTGCACATGACAAATCCTGATTACTAGGAATAGAAATGCAACTCCAATTGTGGATGTGACGATCAAGGGTGGATATGAACATTTAATGCAGGCTTAGTACAGGAACCAGTACAAAGGCTATCGAACTGTCTGAGTCCCAAGCAGGTCTCACTGCAATACGACAGTCAGCAATCCACTGAAACTCACATAGAAGAGGTTATAGTTTAGACGACATCTATGCTGATAACATCCACCTCTCGCTCACTATCACTTCTCCTAACCTTTGGGGCACAGTGGTTAGCACAGTAGTTCACACCTCACAGTGCCAGGGACCCAGGTTCAATTCTGGTCTCAGGTGAATGTTTGTGTGGAGTTTGCACATTCTCCTTATGTCTGCTTGGGTTTCTTCTGGGTGCTCTGGTTTCCATCCACATTCCAAAGCTGTGTGGGTTGAGTTGATTAACCATGCTAAATTGTCCCTTAGTGTCAGGGGGATTAGCAAGGTAAATACATGGAGTTATGGGGTAGGGTGGGATTATTGCCAGTGCGGACTCAATGGACTGAATGCCAGCTTCTGCACAATAGAAACTCTATGATTCTATGACCCCTCCTCTGATTTGTCAAATTGCAGGTTCAGTGTGAAGTATCAGATGAGCAAACTTTTCCTGCAATTAAATATTGGGAAGGCTGCAGCAATTGTCTTTTACTTTCACTTTCGAGTTTGCTCCCTAGTCATTGGAGACATCTCTCAAGCTGGTATAGTATTGCAAATTTTTGTCTCCACCTCATCTCAACTGTTCTGAAATCATCATCCCTGCTTTTGCTACCTCCAGACTTGACTAGTCCAAAGCTTTCCTGGCTGATTTTCCATTCTCCATGCTCAACAAATTTGATCTTATCCAAAACATTGCTACTCATATCCTGACTGGCACCATTTCTCAGTCACCCCTGTTCTCACTGACTTATGTTGGCTCTAAAATGCCTCAATTTAAATATCCTTAGCCTTTGGTTCAGATTACCTTACATTGCCCTTGAACATATCTGTAACCTGTTCCAGTCCTGCAATCCTTTGAGAAATTTGCATTCCTCAAACTCTAACCGGAAGAGAAAATGTTTGAAAATCTCTGCAGATCTGGCAGCATCTGTAAGGACAGAAAGTAGCTGATGTTTCGAGTCCAGATGACCCTTTGTCAGATCTAAAAGGCATAGAAAGTGAAAGATTTTTATTCTGTCAGGCGAGTGAATATAAGATGAGCCATAGCCACAAAAACAAGGAGAAAGTGTAAAAGGTGCTAATGACAGTCCATAGAGAGACTAGAAGTGTGACTGGCTGAATGGCAGAGAAGCTGAAATCAGAGGGTAAGCTGAAGAAGTGGGGGGAGGGGTGAAATGGGTGGGAGAAAAAGGTGGAAAGGGGAACAAAGAGGAAGAAAAGTTAGGAAAAGGGGGTTTAAAATAGGGGAAAAGCTTAGGGGAAAATAAACCAAAGAAAGACAATAAAGAAATAAAAGGAAAAGAACAGTTAAAAATAAAAAGGATTGAGGTAGGCTAGAGCTAATCATGTGATGTTGAGATCAGAAGGCTATAATGTGCCTAGCTGGAAGATGAGATACTGTTCCTCCTGTTTGAGTTGAGCTTCACTGGAACATTGCAGCAGCCAAGGGCAGACATTTGGGCGTGTGACCAGAATCTATTGTTAAGACAGTAAGCAACAGGAAAGTCAAGGTTCTGACTGTGCACAGACCAAAGGTGCTCAAAAAACAAACCACCCAATCTATGCTTGGTCTCTCCGATACAGAGGAGACCACATTGGAAACAGCGAATGCAACAGACCAAATTGGAAGAGACACAAGTGAAATGCTGCTGAACATGGAATAAGTGTTTTGAACCTTGGATGGTGGCCATGGAAGAGGTAAAGAGACAGGTGTTACATCTTTATATGGGAAGGTGTCATGGGCGATGAAGGAGGTGTTGGGTATACTGGAGGAACAGATTATCCCAGAGTGAATAGTCTCTGCAAAATGCCAACAGAGGGAGTGAAGAGAAGATGTGTTTAATGTGACATCACACTGGAGTTGGCAAAATGTTTTGCATGCAGAGCTGGTGAAATGTGACAACAAAGAGGACTCTATCCAAGTGAATCCCTGATTTCTCTCCTCCTTGCATTAGTAGCCAAGGTATTGCCTATCTAGGCCCAGAGACCTTGAATTCCCTCGTTGATCTGCTCTTTTCCTTTAAAACATTCTCTAAACTCTACCAAAACAAAGAAATTCATTTACAGAAAGCCCTGATTTAGCTAGTCTCTCATTTAACTGAGATCATGCAAAACCAACTTAAAGCTCAATCGAATCTGAGTGGCAGGGATCTCAGAAACCCTGACCCTTGAGCTCCTATGTGGAAATCAATTGCTTGGTCACATTAGCTAGCAGATTACTCAACCTTATTAGTCGATTTTTTACCATGTTGCCAAATTAGTAAAATACAAACAGTTGCAATTGAGAGTCACAAAAGAGACTATTTCAATGTTGCTGAGAAAAGGACACTTCGTCAAACTTTTTTGTCTTGCACTTATCAGAACAATCTCAAGAAAAGCAATGTCAGGGGAAGCAACAACATTATATACTGTGTGATAAAATAATGCTGTTTGGTTGACAAGCAGATGCTGTTCACCAACCAAATCAGCGCCTTCTTCTCATGCAATATAAAGTTGTCCTTTCACCTAACATTGGTAGTCTTGTGATTATTCTGATGAATACAAAAACTTTGACAAAATCTTATTTTTCATCAGTACTCAAGTTCAAACAAGTGTCAAACAACTAAGAGATAATTTTTTCTCACTGCCGCTTGTTTAAGAGTGGGGTAGGTAACAATATTCTTTGTTATTGATTGTGATAGAAGAACCAATAAAGCATTCATAAAGTCGGTTTTTATTTTATTTGACAGTTGTCATCTCTTCTGCTAAAAAAGTTGCAGCAGGAGAAATGATGCCCCGCTTATTTTTCACACTACTATATTTTACTGTCACTTGCAGCAGCCGTTTTAAATATTCTATGTATTTAGCTCTTTTTTAAATTAGAGAACCCATTTTGCTGATAAGAGCTCAGCTGCCCCTGATAAGTCTACAAGGTCAGAGAATTGCTGATCTCAGCAAATACTTGGTTTACAATAAAATTGTAGAATAATGTCAGATAATGAGACCCTCTAACTGTAAGATTAATAGCAAGATACTAGGCAAAAAGGTGAATTTTAGTGCCAGTGAAGGGATTACTCTGCTATATTTTATTCAAATATCTTCTCCCAAGAATAATGTTAATTAATGGTTGAGTCAACTGGCGCTATTTAACTAATGTTGTTCTTAATATTAGGTGGGCCATACAAAATGGTTCAAATGATTGCAGTGGTGGACTATTGCCAGCTTCAACAATCCCAATGGCCTAATAGAATCCAGAGACCAATGGTCTCCAGAGTCTTAGAGTCCTTGGTCTGGATTTCAATCTTTTTTTATTATTAATTTACTGGATGTGGGCATTGCTAGTTGGGTCAGTAATTATTGCCTGTCCCAAATTGCCCTCCATTACCCGGAATTCCGGAGGAGAGGGATGGAAGCAAAATGTTGCTATTTTCAAGTGGATGGGAGGAAAGGGAACAATGAACTCAGTTGAGAGGGGAGGGAGGGGCAAACAGAATGCTTCTGTACTACCATGGCAACTATAGAAATTGTTTTAAAACAATCTGTCTACTAGATTAACAACAGAGAAAGAGCAAATAGTAGCCTATACTTTCTCAGCAATCAATGAATGAAAAACCAACCCCATTTACCAGTCTTATGCATATAGAGGAAGACACTTACAGCTTTCATCATGACTCATCAGAATCATTGTGTCAAGAGTTGTTTTTGAGGCCATTTCTGCTTTTGTGAAGCTGCTGGTTTTTGTAGATTTGCCAGGTTTGCAAATAGCCAAGGTCTGAATATTGTACTTAGCGCTCAGTAGCTTATTTCTGTTGTTGGTAAGTTAACCACTTGGAATCTCCTGGGAATTTAGTCTAGCTGTCCACATCTGGGATGTAAGAATTCATTGCTACCTCAAAACATTTGGCGAGGGAAATGAGAGAAATAAATGTTTTACCTCATAGCCAAAATAAATATTCATGTAAAGTCAACAATTCAGACTCTGTGGCTGCTCATAAAAGTACACAAGAAAAGGGGTGGAATTTTCCAGCCATTCACACTGTGGGGAATTTCTGGTCATGCTGCAGTGAATAGAGATTTGGTTGAGTGCCGGATTCTCTGTCCTCGCTTGTAGTGATGAGGAAAATCCTGATGATGATCTTAATAGGTTTCTGTCAGAGTAACATGACTAGAATCTGATGTTTCTTTGGTGAGTTGGCCCCAATCCAGAACATCTGTGGCATGGTGGCATGGTGGTTAGCACTGCTGCCTTACAACAACAGGGGCTCGGATTTAATTCCAAGCTTGGGTCACTGTATGTGCAGAGTTTCCACGTTCTCCCCGTGTCTGAGTGTGTTTCCTCCAGATGCTCGAGTTTCCTCCCACGCTCTAAAATGTGCGGATTAGGTGATTGGCCATGCTAAATTGCCCCTTAGCATCAGGGAGGCTAGCTAGGATAAAAGCATGTGGTTATCGGGATAGGGCTCGGATGGGATTGTGGTTGGTGCAGACTTGATAGGCTGATGGCCTCTGTCTGCACTGTAGGATTCTATGAATTTACATTCTATGAATCTTCCACTCTTTCAAAAGGTGGCTTCCTCCACACTAAACTGTCAATTCTGTATGTTACTTTCTTTAAAAATATCAGATTGTGGTGTTAGGTCTACCAGTGATATTTATGTCACTCTGGAGTGAAATAGTTTATTTGCTTTCATTTTCATTCCCTTTCTTTTCTCTTCATTGTATTGTGTGCAGGTGGGACTCATACAGTGGAGTCTGAATATTGTGGGTTCAAGCATGCCTCCTGCAAGTTAAACATAAATTCTAGCCTCGCGTTGCCAGGCAAAACTGTAGTATTGGCAATGTGGTCTTTTTTGATCAACCAAGACCTTGTTTCAGGGCAATACACTAGGTCCCATGAGCTACTATGAAGAAGATCAGTGGATAATATAGAATGCAGTCAGTTGGCGGCCTGGTAGCATTCTGTTAGCACTACTGCCTTACAGCACCAGGGCCCGAGCTCAATTCCAATCTTGGGTCACTGTCTGTGCGGAGTTTGCATGCTTTCCCCATGTCTGTGTGTGTTTCCTCCGAGTGCTCCAGTTTCCTCCCATAGTCCAAAGATGTGCGGGTTAGGTGCTATATTATCCATTAGTGTTAGGAGGACTAACCAGGGTAAATGCTTGAGGTTATGAAGATAGACCCTGGGTGGGATTATGGTCAGTACAGACTTAATGGGCCAAATGGCCCCCTTCTGTAGTGTAGGATTCTATGATTCTAAGACATTTCTCTGTGATCACTTAAAAAAAACACTGTAACAGATTACCTGGTCATTGTTGCATCACTGTTTGTGGGAGCTGCCATTTGTGTGCAAATTGGTTTGCTGAATTACAACAGTGACAACAACTCAAAACTGACATTCTGACGCCATGAAACACGTTATCTAAATGTAAGTCTTTCTTTTTATTTTCCACTGACCTGGTGATCAACTGTGGCTTTAAGGAGCAGGCAATGTCCTTTTATATCATATTGCAGGTTTGAACGTTTTAGTTTTCTGCTGTGCAATGATTTCAGCTTCTGGATTACTTAGTCACTGTTTATTTTTGTTCTATTTTGTTCCGCTGGCATTTAGATATATTAACAGTGATTTAGCGTGAAATCAATGCTGGAAATACTCAGTTGGTCTGGCAGCATCTGTGGAGAGAAACAGAGTTAATATTTCAAAGACAATAAGTTTTTCTTCAGAAGCAACATGGCATGTACTTGAGATTGATGTTTTCATTCTCTCCCTCTCTTTATATATGAATATATATATATTTCCTTTCATCTTTTTCAAATGATGTGTCCTTTCAGAATGAAGCTCTAATATATCATGATATTAAGAGGTTAATTGCACAAAATCATTCTGGGTAGGATTTTCTGCCGCAGGCTTTTTGGTGATGGTGGGATCTTCTAGTCCCATCACTATCGACAGTGTTTCCCGTTGTTTGCCTCCCCACCTCCACTAGAGAACCCACAGTTGTCAGGGCGGGTGGGGGGGTGGGATTGGAATGCCACCAGTGGGAGAAGTCAGAAAACCTTGCCCATTGACTTAATTCAATATGAATAAAGCCTCATCCAAGTGTGAATTATGATGTTGATCTAAAGCATTTTAAAATCTGGATTATGACCATAAATAAGTGGATTGTGTCCCCTTCCCATACCGCAAATAGATCCAATTTGTTTTATTGGTTTATTGGTATTATTAGGATCCCATTTCAAGATGGCTCTGGGGTGTGGCGACTTCTTGCAAGCTGTGCCAAGCATATCTTCTAATACCATCTTTTACTCTTGTTCTATGCTTCTAAAATTTCATCCGAACTCTTCTAAACTCTCTAACAGTGCCCTAATTCAGTCATTAACTACATTGATCTTTCTCAATGCCCTAGCTATGACTGTAACACTACATGCTGCACTCAAGGAGTAGAAGGATTTTTTTTGGCGCTATAAAACTGTACAGTCAAAATTTCCCAGCCACTCACATCAAAACTGCCAAATTCCTGCCTGAGGCCAACTGACCTTTGCATAGTTTGCCTCCCTGCCCACTACGAATCTCGTCAGCAGGCAGGAAGGAAAAAAAGTCCCCTCTTTGATTTTATGACTAAGACTCTATAATTTTAACTTGTTTAACCAATCCCATTAGCTCCCTTGCGAGAGTAGACAACAGAAATGCAATAGACAACACCCACTTAGATCTTCAAAACCTCCCCAATAAAGTACCTCAACAGGTCAGTGAACTAGGTCCAGCTTGCAGAACTGGTGCGTAGGTACTAAATTAATTTCAATGTGGATAAGTCCGAGGAAGCATGTTTTGGTATGAGGAATGAGGAGGCCGCCTACTCCTTGGAAAATCAGATCATACATGGAAGTAGAGAGGAACTGAATGTACAGATCTCCAAACATTAAATGATACCGGTGCAGCTTAACAAAACCATAAAAATGAAAATAAAATACCCTTTCTAGAGAAATAGAATTCAAAAGCAGAGCAATTACCTTAAAACGATATTGAACCTTGGTCAGATCACACAAAAAATGTGCTCAAATTCTAGTCTCGAAATAGAAAAGGAAGCAACGTGCAAAATAGATGATGCCGCATTGTGAAGTTACAGCAACCAGGAAGGATTGAAAAGTCTGGACTCTTTTCTACATAGGAGAAGGATGAGAGATAACCTGATGGAGGACTTCAGAATTTTCAAAGTGTTCAA
The DNA here is from genome assembly GCA_024679065.1 of Sphyrna mokarran. Taxonomy (NCBI): domain Eukaryota; kingdom Metazoa; phylum Chordata; class Chondrichthyes; order Carcharhiniformes; family Carcharhinidae; genus Sphyrna; species Sphyrna mokarran. The sequence continues at coordinate 55,538,683 of JAGIQG010000001.1, read as the reverse complement.
TAGAATAGTTGCAAAGAAGATGTTTTCACTGGTGAAATTACTGAAAACCAGGAAACATAAACATACGATAGTTACTATTAAATTCCACAAGAATTTGGGAGAAAATTTTACTCAGGGTAGTAAAAATGTGGAACTTGCTACCACATTTTCTTTTTTTTCTCATAAGATGTAGGCATTGATTGGAAGATGAGAATTTATTGCCCATTTGTAAATATCCTTGAGTAGTTGAGGTGAAAAGCATTTCCACATTTAAGGGGAAGCATGAGTGAGAGAGGAATAGCAGGGTATATTGATCGATGAGATAAAGTAAGATGTGAAGCATAAATGCTGGCATGGAATAGCTGGATCAAACGGCCTATGCCTGTGCTATAAATACTAAGCAACAATGAATGCAAAGTGTTTTGGGATGTCCTTAGGAGGTCATAAGGAACTATGTTAACATAAATTATTATTACGAAGAAAAACCTTTAGCATAAAATCCTTATCTGCCCCATCTTCACACTGGAAGAATATGTGACAAATACAAGTGTAAAAATACCTCTTTGTTCAATTCAAGATCAATACTGAAATAACAGAATGCACTTACTTTCGTATTTAAGGTTTAAAGCTTTTAAGAGTCAGCAGAATAAACCATGTAAATCATTTCCAAGAACAGCAAGTTTAATTTATACATTGTGTTGTGGTTTGATGAGGATTGTTGTAGAAAAGAAAATTAAACAATACCCTGACAGATGGCATCACAATGTCACAGTCAATGTTTTTTTCCCTCCTCTTGTAGATCGAAGGACAGACTGCGTCAGCATTGTGAACAGGGGAATAGATGTGAATCATGCTCTTCCCTCATCATCACTATGAAATCGGAACCTCTCATCAGTGTCAGAAACGTAGGTCAAGCAATTTTGGGGCTCACAATTCTGTTATTGGGATAAGGGAGCTGGAATTAGCATTGTGAACATGGGAAGTTGATTCACATACCTCAGTCTCCCAGAATCAGAATTGAAAAAGCACTAGTGTAAAATCTTCCACAGAAATTCATGCGGTTATGAATATGTATATGTTTAACAAGTCAAACTGGAACACTGTGTGCAGTCACACAGAGTAAAACAAATATAAATTAATATAGTGAGAAACACTGATTATAAACATGACGAGTTTAAGACACACACACACACACACACACACACACACACACACACACACACACACACACACACACACACACACACACACACACACACACACACACTCCATGTACAAATGCAGTGAGATGGCATATGGATGCTAAGTTAAGCAGTCATAAGGAGTGTTTAAAATATTGGACAGAAAGTTTGATTTTAAAGAAGTTCTAATGGTGGAGAAAGAGAGAAATATAGAGATGGTTGGGAATAGCGAGATATCTTCAAGGAATAGGACTGAGGTGATTAATGACGCTGTCATCAATGAGTGGGTGAGGAAAGGGATGGAGTTGCAGAAAAGCTTAAAAAATCTACTGCACACAGTTTTGAAAATTTCACTTGGCCCAGCATACACCATCCTCTGTGAAAAAGTCTTTCTAGGTTTAACACCAAAACAACTTAGTTCCATTCTCTGTTTCTGGATTCCCTTACAATCTATCCAAACAAATCCAATTATCACTTCAAAAATTCTGATTAGATACCAACCCAAGCTAGCTTATCTGGTCCAGTAGTTCATGACAGAATGGACCAACCTTTTCTGGCCTTGTGTACATTTGACATTAGCACTTTTTTTCTCAGTGTGGAAAAGTAATGAGTTTGAATGAATAATTAAACATGAGGTTTCAAAAGAGAACTGGATACATTTATAAGTGATGAATTTAGAGGGCTATGGAGATAGGTCGGGAGAATGGGAATGGCTGGATAGTCCTTTTGGGAGTTGGTGCAGACATGATGGGTCAAATGGCCTCCTTCTGTGCTGTAAAATTCTATGATTCTGCTTTTGCCTTTCACTTTGCCTCATATAAGGTATTCCTCAGAGACTGCAAAGAAAAAAAGAAAAAAATCATTTCTAATTTGATTTGATTTATTATTGTCACATGTATTGGGGTACAGTGAAAAGTATTGTTTCTTAGGTGCTATACAGACAAAGCATACCATTCATTGAGTACACAGCGCAGAAGAAGAAAAGAAGTGAGTACAGAATGTATTGTAACAGTCATAGCTAGGGTGTAGAGAAAGATCAACTTAATACAAAGTAGGTTCATTCCAAAATCTGATGGCACTAGGGAAGAACCTGTTCTTGAGTCAGTTATATATAATCTAAGACTTCTGTATCTTTTTCCTGATGGAAGAATGTAGAACAGAGAATGCCTGGGAAGCACGGGGTCCTTGATTATGCTGGCTGCTTTTCTGAGGAATTGGAAGTATTGGCAAGATCAATGAAAGGAAGACTGGTTTGCATGATGAACTGGGCTAGATTGCTAAATTGCCTCTTAGTGTCAGGGGGACTAGCTAAAGTAAATGCATGGGATTATGGGGATTAGGTGGGATTGTGGTCAATGCAGACTCAATGAACCAAATGGCCTTTTTCTATACCCTAGGATTCTACGTTCACAACCCTTTGCAGTTTCTTATGGTCTTGGTCAGAATAGCTGTCATACCAAGCTGAGATATACCCGAAAATTATGCTTTCTATGGTGCATCTGTAAGAGCTGGCGGCAGCTGTCATGGACATGCTGATTTTCCTCAGTCTCCTGAGGAAGAAGAGGCGTTGATGGCTTTCTTAACTAAAACGTCAGCATGGAGGGACCAGGACAGGTTATTGGTGATCTGGACACCTAGAAGCTGAAGCTCTTGACCATTTCCACTTATTCCCATCAATGTAGGCAGGGGTACGTCCTCTACTATGCTTCCTGAAGTTGCTGACTATCCCCTTTGTTTTACTGACATTCAGAGAGAGATTATTGTCGTCATACCAATTCATCAAATTCTCAATTTCTTTCCTTATTCCATCTTGTCATGATTTGAGACCTGACCCACTGCAGTAGTGTTATCAACAAACTTGAAAATCGAGTTGGAATAGAATGTGGCCACACAATCAGAGATATGTAACAAGTACAGTAAGGAGCTGAGGACATAGTCTTGTGGGACATTGGTATTAAGCATTATCATGGACAAAATGTCATTGCCTATCCTTACTGATCATGTTCTGTGGTTTAGGAAGTCTAGGATCCATTCGCAGAGGCAGGTGCCAAGCTCTAGGTCATGGAGTTTGGAGATAGGTTTTGTAGGAATAATGATGTTGAAGTATGAGCTGTATAGTCAATAAATAAGAGTCTGACATGAGTGTCTTTGTTATCCAGGTGTTCCAGGGTTGTGGGTAGGGCCAGGCAATGAAATCTGCTGTGGACATGTTGCAGCACTAGGTGAACTATAGTGCATCCCGGCAATCTGGGAGCTAGAGTTGATCTGTGCCATGACTAACCTTTCGAAGCACTTTATAACGATGGATATCGGTACCATTGGGCAATAGACATTAAGGCAGATTGTCTGGCTTTTCTTTGGCACCAGGACTAGGCTGTCTTGTTGAAGCAGATAGGGATCTCAGATTGGTGCAAAGATTGGAGATTAAAGATATCTGCAAATAACCCCACCAGCTGCTTTGCTCAGGAGCTGAGTGATCAGTCGGGACTGATGTTTACCATTGATTAACTTTGTAGAAGGCTGATCTGATGTCTGTGATAGTGACCTTGGGCATTGATTTGGCTGAGGCTGCTGGGGCAGATATTCCCTTGCTGACCTCTTGCTCAAAATGGGCATAGAATGCATCGAACTCATCAGGGAGGAATGCATCAGTGCCTGTGATTTTACATGCCTTCAACTTGTAGCCTGTTATGTATTGCAGACCTTGCTATTGTCAGTGGGAATCTGTGTGGCTAGCCTGGGACTCTAGCTTGGACCGGTGCTGTCTCTTGGCATTTCCGATGGTTTTCTGTAGATCATATCTGGATTTCTTGTATAGATCAGAATAACCCTACTTGAATGTCTCAGACCTGGACTTCAGCAAGCGGTGGGCATCCCTGTTCATCCATGGATTCCAGTTGGGAAACAATGGATTTGCTTTTTTGGCACACAGACGTCTGTGGCTAAACTAGCTCGAAATGTCAAAAAGGACAGTAAGACTTTTTATAAGTATATAAAGAATAGGAGGATGGCCAGAGGTAATCTAGAACCCTTGGAGGATGAGAGGGGTGGTTTAATGGTGGATGACAGGAATATGGCAGAGGCCTTGAATAAGTTTTTTGTGTCGGTCTTTACAGAGGAGAACGTAAATAGCTTGCCCGAACTTAAGGGTAGAAGGGTGGTAGGAGATGAGGTCCTTCATGAGATTACAGTCACTAGAGAGGTGGTGCTTGGTTGGCTAATGAGGCTGAGGGCAGATAAGTCCCTGGGACCGGATGGCATGCATTCCAGAGTCCTCAAGGAAATGGCAGAGGTGAAAACGGATGCCCTGGTAGTTATCTTTCAAAATTCGCTTGACTCCGGACAAGTGCCGGAAACGGCTAATGTTACGCCGCTGTTTAAAAAAGGTAGCAGACAGAAGGCAGGGAATTATAGTTTAACATCTGTAATAGGAAAAATTCTTGAATCTGTAGTTAAAGCAGAAATAACGAGGCACCTGGATATTGATCAGGCAGATGCAGCACAGATTCATTAAGGGGAAGTCATGGTGACGAATTTATTGGAGTTCTATAAGGAAGTGACTAGTGCTGTGGATAGAAGGGAACCGGTAGATGTGGTGTTTTTGGACTTCCAAAAAGCATTTGATAAGGTGCCTCACAAAAGATTGCTGCAGAAGGTTAAGCTGCAGGGAGTCGGGGGTAGGGTGTTAGACTGGATAGAGGATTGGTTGTATAATAGGAAGCAGAGGGTAGGTATTAGTGGGTGTTATTCTGATTGGCAGCTGGTGACTAGTGGAGTGCCCCAGGGATCGGTGCTGGGACCTCAACTATTTGCCATTTACATAGATGATCTGGAGGAAGGGGCAGAGGGCTGGGTGATGAAATTTGCTGATGACACGAAGATGAGTGGAAAAGCAAATTGCGTGGAAGGTGTGGAAAGCCTGCAAAGTATCTGGATAGATTGAGTGAGTGGGCGAGGACCTGGCAGATGGAGTATAATGTTAACAAGCGTGAGGTTATCCACCTTGGTAAGAATAATGGTAGGAAGGATTACTTTTTAAATGGAGAAAAGCTGCAGCATGCGATGGAGCAGAGGGACTTGGGGATCCTCGTGCACGAATCACAAAAAAAAATATGCAGGGGCAGCAGATGATTAAGAAGGCGAATGCAATGTTGGCCTTTATAGCTAGGAGGATAGAACATAAAAGTAGGGAAGTTCTAGTTGCAGCTGTATAGGCATAATATCTGTTGCAGCTGCTGGTGAGGCCACAGCTGGAGTACTGTGTGCAGTTTTGGTCGCTGCATTCGAGGAAGGATATATTGGCCTTGGAGGGTGCAGAGAAGGTTTACTAGGCTGATACTGGAGATGAGGGTGTTGGATTATGAGGAGAGACTGAATAGGCTAGGTTTGTACTCTTTGGAGTTTAGAAGGCTGAAAGGGGATCTTATAGAGACGTATAAGATAATGGAGGGGATGGATAGGGTAGAGGTTGAGAGACTCTTCCCACTTAGTGAAGATAGCAGGACTAGAGGGCACAGCCTCAAGATTAGGGAGGAGGTGGTTCAGATCAGAGTTGCGGAGGGGTTTCTTCACGCAAAGGGTTGTGAATCTTTGGAATTCTCTGCCTGATGAGGTGGTGGAGGCTTCCTCGCTGAATATGTTCAAGTCAAGAGTGGATAGGTTTTTAATTGACAAGGGAATTAAGGGTTATGGGGAGAAAGCGGAAAAGTGGTACTGAACCACTACAGATCAGTCATGATTTTATTGAATTTTGGGGCAGGCTCAAGGGGCTGTGTGGCCTACTCCTGCTCCTATTTCTTATGCTTACTAATGAAGCCAGTTACTATAGTGACGTACTCATTCAGGCTGGTCGTTGAGTTCTTAAATATTGAGCAGTCCACTGACGCAGGCTGTCCCATATGTGATAATCAAATTCCTCAGGCCAACACTGCACAACTTTCTTTCTCAGATTCCCTGCTTCAGCTTTTGCTTGTAAAGGAGCAGGAGCACAGCCTTGTGGTTTGATTTGCCGAAGTGTGGGTGAGCGGTAGAGTGGGAGGCATGTTTGATGTTTTTGTAGCAATGGTCTCGGATGTTTGGGCCTCTGATGGAACAGGAAATACATTGGTGGTACCTTGGTATCTTGAGCTTGGTTTGATGAACAAGACTATGCCTCAAGGCTATTTGTAGTGATGCACATTTCATCCAGCACAGTCTACACATCCTGTGGGATGGAATGTAAACTGCTGTCAGAATAACAGAGGTGAACTCCCACGGGTAGGTAATAAGGATGGCATTTCACCTTCTGTAATTCTAGGTCGGGGAAGCAAAAACTCCAGTGTTGCTACATTTGAGCACCAACCTTGCCTCAGGCTGCTGTATGGTTCATTCAGTAGATTGAGAAGCCTCCTGGTTGCAGGGCACAGTTCAGTGAAGCAGGAGTGAGCCATGTCTCCATGAAACAGAGCACACAGCAACCTCTCAGTTCCCTTTGAAAGCTGAGTTTAGCTTTAAAGTCACCTAGCGTATTTTCCAGAGATTAAACATTTGCCAGGAGTAAGCTGAGTAGGGGGGCCTTGGGACTGTGTTAGTTGTTTCAGTCTCATCTGCAGGCCTGCACATTTCCCATGCTTCTGGGGGTGGCTGTTTTTCTCATGCCCGGAAGACGGTGTGTACAGTCTTCAGTCTCAAGAGTATAAGTGCGTCCTGTGAGGTTCTTTGCTCTTTGTCGGTGTGTGAGTGGAGGGTTTGTTGACACGATTGTGGTTTCCTGCACTGGCAGACAGGATCGCGCTGTCAGGCTATGGTTTGGCTTCAGAAAATGTGCAGACCACACTCCAGCAAGGACGGACTGAAGGCCAGGAGCTGGATAGAGTCTCTGGAGTCTTAAGCTTTGACCATGAGCTGTTAGTCATCATAAACCATCTTTAGGTACTGGCCCTCCCAGTGGCCTGTTCTTCTCGAGAAATGTATATAATCTTTTTTAAATGCCAAAAGAATGCTTGCTATCGTCAGTCATTGTCGATTAAATTTGACAATGATTTGTGGATGGCCATCACTTTATTTATGTAAGTCTCACTGAAGTAGTGTAGCTTGTATGCACTGCTATATGTTGCAACCGCTTAATTGAAATCTTCCCTGTACAGGTGTCACTGCAGATCATTTAGTGAACAAGGTGATGTCTTTGGATTTGAAAACACACTGTTAGGGTAAATACAGGTTGACTATCTGAAATGGACCTTAATGGCAGCTTGCAGCCAAAACACTTACTGTTATTGACCTTGTTAGGCAATTAAACCTGAACCTCCATGACAGAAGGTTCTGGAGAGTTACAGAGCTGCCAGTCAATAGATATACTATTTCCAAAATCCTGGCTGCTGTATCAGTAGACCTCATGACCCACTCTCTCTATATCACTGTTATCACACACCTTCCCTCTGATTTTCAGCAGAGTGTGCTTTACACCAGGCTTTGAGATTTCAAGCTCACTTGTCGTGAGTCTATTTTTTTTGATCAGTGGATCAAAATTGCTGCACCCTGATAGGTATGGACCTTGTGACGAGGTCAGTGTCTGGGTTCTGGGGGAAAAGGGTGAGGGTGGCTGTTGGGTGGCCAATGCATGCTGCCCTGATTACATTTAATTTTGGGCCATAACAACGAGAGAAGTGCAAGTGATTTTAAAAAAGCAAAAGAAAACAAGAGTATTATGATAAACTGCATGATTTAAATGGTTCTGACAGTGTTGATATACAATATATGGAAGCAATGAAGTGTGCCAATTCAGGTTGGCCATATTGGCCTCAGAGAGATAGTTAATATAGCACTGAAATAGGATTCCTCAAATTAACTCAGAAGACATTGTGCATTTTTGGCTCAATTCCAATGAAGTCAGATTTCAACCTTTCACTTCCTTAAATTGACTGCAGAAATAATCATGTTCTGGTGTATTGAGTGGTACTCTCAGTGCACTGCTGAGTCGTGTGGACGTGCACTTTGATTTTTGACCCATACTGTGTCATTCAATCTCAGTAGTTTTGAGGCTACAACGATTGCCCTCTTTTTTTCTGATTTGTGAAAGGGAAATGTCCAGTGCGTATTCTCCTGTTCAGCAGGGAGATACAACACACAAGGCGGACATTTGACCCACTGAATCTATGACAGCTCTGTGCCTCATTCCACCACCCTGTCCCTATGGTCCTGAAAATGTATTTTTTTAAATGCCAATCCAATTTCGTTTTGAAATTATTGATCATCCTTGCTTCTAACATCATTGTGGGCAACATGTTGCCACTGCATAATGAGTTTCTTCCTCACACAACACCCTTGCTCACCCCCATGCTCTTTGTGCTGCCTTCCACCACCACACCCACCACCCCACACACACGCCCCCTTCTCCGCTAACCCCTCGCCCCCTTCTCCTGCTCACAATCTTATATCTACGTTTCTCAATCGTTGCATCATTGGCTAATGGGAATAGATTTTCCTTGTATATGTTAATCATAATCTTATATATCACTATTAAATTTCCCCTCAATTTTCTTTGCTTCAAAGACAACAGTTTCAGCTTCTCCATCCTAAACTTGTAGCTAAAATCCCTCATTCCTGAATTCTCAGGTAAATCTCCTCCACAATCTCTCAAGCACATTCACATTTTTCCTAAAGTGAGGTGACCAAAACTACTCTAGTTGCTGCCAACCAGGGTTTTGTAAAGGCTCAGCATAACCTCCCTGCCTTAATATTCAATTACCTTCTTTCAATGTGTGGGATTTTTAAAGAATAGGCTTACAAACCACAAAGATCCAAACAAAGAAGGGCTTTATTGGAAAGGTGATTACACACAGGCTGTTAGGATAGACTGCCAGTTTGCCCATGCAAACAGCCAATGATGTCATCAATACGTATGTAATTGCACTTTTAAAGTAACCTGGTTCTAACTGGGAACAAACATGAATACACAATACTTTCCTCCCTGTACATTAGAGATTTCTGCAAGAAATACAGTATAACATTAACAATCAAAATTCTCAATATGAACAACGACAAACACAACAGTCAATAGGTTAGACGTTTAAAGAACATTGATCTTGTGTGGTTATCAGCAAACCTCAGACATTTGCTTTTTCATGTTCACTGCAGCTTCTCGTCTTTCTGGTTAAGCTTGGGTGCCATTCATAATTATCTCAACTGGAGTTGATGTAGGATTTGGAGGTTTACTCGGTGTTGATGTATCTTCAGCTGAGGTACTGTCTACCACAGTAGTTTCTGGCATTGTTATGTGTAGATCTTCACTTGGCACAGCTTGTTGTGAACTCTTGTTTGACTCTGTCTCTGGCAAACTAGATCCAGTTATTAAAAGTTGATCAGCATGTCTTCTCCAGAGTACATTGTCCCGAGTTTGAATGGCATAAGAGATTGATCCTGTTGTGCTAATATGTTGAGTTATCCACTTCTCACCATGGTATAGTTCCTTGTCATACCTCCTTTCTCCCTGTTCTCATGCCGCAAAACCTGACTTTTCTGTTTCCTCTCAACAATTCTTTTAGGCAGCTTCAGAAAATCAAACCTGCACAACTCATATTTTGTCATGAGTAACGCCAGACAAATTTGGGTATTGAATGTGTGGTATTCCTATATGTCATTCGGAAGTGGCATCGTCTGATCCTTACTCAAGAGTTACTGTCAATGAATGCTTCATTTCTGAAGAAACCTTCCATCTCATTTGCGACAGGATGATAAAGAGTGGATCAGAGTTTTAAAACAAAATCATTCCTGACATATGGGCATCGCTGTCTGGCCAGCATTTATTGCCTGTTCCTGATTAACCTGAATTGAGTGGCTTTCTAGGCCATTTCAGAGGGCATTCAAGAGTCAACCATATTGTTGTGCTCTGGAGTCACATGTAGGACAGACCAGGTAAGGACAGCAGATTTCCTTTCCTAAAGAACATCAGTGAACCACAGGGTTTTTACAACAATCAGCAATGGTCATTATTAGACTTTAATTTCAAATTTTTATTGCATTCAAATTTCAACATCTGCCAGAATGGGATTCAAATCCGAATCCTCAGAATATTACCCTTGTTTTCTGGCTTACTAGTCCAATGACAATACCATTACCCCCTCAAAATTCCATTCTCTTCAGATAATCTGTGAATAACTGCAAAATGAACCATGGCCCACTGTCACTAAAATGTCATCTGGGGTAACTGAATCTTTCATAAATCTCAGCCAATTGTTCTATTCTCTCCAAGGATGTAGTCTTCACAATGGTGACTTTAGACCATTTCAAGTGCACGTTAATCACAATGGAAAACATTTATTCTTTACAAGACGTGGCATAACGTATATGAACCCTTTATCATGGTCCTACTGGCCATTCCTATAGGCGCAATAGGGCTAGTGTGGCAGGATTCCAAACCTTTGCCCAAGCCAAACACATCCCCATCTTCTTCTCGATTTTATTATCAAGCCCTGATAAACTAGGAATAAACATTGACGTACAACATAGTGAACCTAAGATCCTCTAGATTTGTCTAACCACTCTCTCAATTCTTTCTCCATATTCAAAAATCTAGGCTCATGCACCACCCCTCCATGCCCCCACTCCAGTTCATGTCCGCTTTTTAAATCTATGCTTTATATTACCTCTCCTTATCCTTTCTGCCAAATTGCGTCACCTCACAACTATGTGTTAAATTTCTGCTTCCGTTTGTCTACCTGTTCTGCGAGCCTGCCCTGCTGGAGTTGCATGAAGAGAGGATTGTGGTCATCTGTGACATTGATTGACATTGTGGAGCAACATTAAGAGCTTGGTCTCAATTGTATTCCACTTGCAGCATCCCTAACTGAAATGGCTAGCCGTTAGCAATAAGTAAATGCCTGGTTGTTAAAACCAAATAGCAGGAGGCTGCCATGAGAGTACCAGATGTAACAGTCCCTGACACTGAGATAAGTAATCAAGAGGGCCACCCTGCAGGGATCAAGGTTGAGGAAGAGAGAAAATGAGAGTACAGCCTGGGACAGGGAAGGCCGTATTGAGCCCTGGTGCAGCATTCCTCTTTAGCTGACTCAGAAGAAAATTTGAAAAAATAGTCTTTAGGCTTACCATTCTGGGTCTTCTGGCCTTGATCACACTTTCTGGCTACGAAGCCGTCATTCCTGCCCTTGAGATTAATTTGCTGTCGGGGAAGTTAAAATAACCCTCCCCAACTCCAATCTCATGAATGAAGTTTGGCTTTGGTGATGGAGAATTGCTGGCTCTTGCAATTGCTGGCTCTTGTGTTGATGAACAGAGGGATCTTGGTGTATATGTGCATAGATCCCTGAAAGTAGGCAGTCAAGTCAATAAGGTTGTTAAGAAGGCATATGGAGTCTTAGCTTTTATTGGTAGGGGAATTGAATTTCGGAGCCACAACGTCATGTTGCAACTGTACAAAACTCTAGTGCGGCCGCACTTGGAGTATTGTGTGCAGTTCTTGGTCCCCACATTATAAGAAAGATGTGGAGGCATTGGAGAGGGTACAGAGGAGGTTTACCAGGATGTTGCCTGGTATGGAGGGCAGGTCTTATGAAGAGAGGCTGAGGGATTTGAGGTTGTTTTCATTAGAAAGAGGGCGGCTAAGAGGAGACCTTATTGAAACATATAAGATGATTAGAGATTTAGATAGGGTGGACAGTGATAGCCTTTTTCCTAGGATGGAGAAAGCTAGCACGAGGGGACACAGCTTTAAATTAAGGGGTGATAGTTATAGGACGGATATCAGAGGTAGGTTCTTTACCCATAGGGTGGTTCGGGAGTGGAATGCCCTGCCTGCGGCAGTTGTAGATGCGCCAAGTTTGGTGGCGTTTAAGAGTTAGTTGATAAGTTTATGGAAGAGAAGGGAATGGTTTAGTTTGGAGGGTCATTGCTTTTTTTTCATAATTGGTCGGCGCAACATCGAAGGCCGAAGGGCCTGTTCTGCGCTGTAGTGTTCTATGTTCTATGCAGGAGCAACATAAATTGTCACCTTCAGAAAATGAAAGGAGAATGAAAAATCAAATAATCCAAAATTCATGAACACAGAAGTTTGCAAATATGTTTCAGAAAACAAAAGTGCCTTTAATTAACCAACAGATGCAATACAACCAACTACTTGAAGCCAAATCGAAGTAGCAATTTGAATGATTATGCATCATTTTTGCAGTCTGGACAAACACCCAGTCAACTGTAGATAGAACAGAAAACTTCTTTTTCTGGTTTTGCTTTTAATGTTTTTCCCTAGGATTGAACCATAAATTCAACTGCATAAACTGGTCCCATATATATATCACGGCTTAACATAACTAACATCGACATCACAATGTATGATGTTCATATTCCAAAAGAATCCAACTATGACCTCCTTCTTCTCCCTATGCTGGCTTTCTAACAAGATCTAGTGAAAGAAAAGTGAAAAATATCTACCTGTTGTACTCAATTCTTGGCCAAATTCAATTTTCCTCCACCAGTGCTTCATTAAGTTATGAAGGGCAAGCAAAGAAACTGATTTTTTTTTTATTATCTGTTCATAGGTTTGACATCAGTGGCAAGTTCAGAATTTATTGTCCATCCCTAATGACCCTGCGAAGGTAGTGGTGAGCCACTTTATTGAACCACTGCACTCCATGTGCTGTAGCGGGACTTACGGTGCTGGTAAGAGAATGTTCCAGGACTTCGACCCAGTAACAATGATATGGTTCTAAGTCAGGCTAGCACGTAATTTGGAAGGGAACTTGCAGATGGTGGCATTCGCCTCCAACTGCTGCACTTGCCTTTCTTGATGGAAGAGGTCTTGGGTTTGGAAGGTGCTGTTGAAGAAGTCTTGGTGAGTTGGTCTTGTAGGTTGCATATACTACTGCCACTGTACATGGGTGGTGGAGGGAATGAATGTTGAAGGTAGTGGATGGGGTGCTGATCAAGTGGGCTGCATTGCTTTGAATGAGGCTGAGGCTTTGATTCAGGCAGTGAGTTACTCTTTGCAGATTTCCCAGCCTTGGACCTGCTCTTGTAGCCACAATATGTATATGACTGGTACAGTTAAATTTCTGGTCAATGGGAACTCTTAGAATATTGATGGTGGAGGATTCAGCAATGTTAATTCCTTTGAAAGTCACTTGGAAATTGTTAGATCTTGCTTATTGGAGTTGATCGTTGCCTGGCACTTGTATGGTGTGGATTGTTAGTTTTACTTGTCAATCCAAAGCTGAAATAAGATTTTACTCAAGTTTTGCTGCATATGGAACTGGATTGCTTCAAACAAAGAGCAAAGAACAAAGAATAATACAGCACAGGAACAGGCCCTTCGGCCCTTCAAGCCTGCATCAATCATGTTTGTATCCCATCTGTTTGTATCCCTCTATTCTTAGTCTGTTCATGTGGCTATCTAGATAAATCTGAAATTATCCCAATATATCTGCCTCAACCAACTTGCTTGGTAGTACATTCCAGGTCCCCATCACCCTCTGTGTAAAAAAATGTCCCCCGCATATCTGTATTGAATCTTGACCACCCCCCCCTTACCTTGAACTTGTGACCTTTTGTGTTTGTCATTTCTGACTTGGGAAAAAGCTTCTAACTCTTCACCCTATCTATGTCCTTATAATTTTACAAACTTCTATTAGATTGCCCGTCAACTTCTGTCTTTCTAGGAAGAACAACCCTAATTTACTCAATCTCACCTCATAGCTAATACGCTCCATACCAGGCAACATCTTGGTAAACCTTTTCTGCACTCTCTCCAAAGCCTCCACAATCTTCTGGTAGTGTGGCAACAGAACTGGACGCAGTATTTCAAATGTTGCCTAATCAGCATTTTATATAACTGCAACATCACATGCCAACTTTTATACTCTATGCTCTGTCCAATAAAGGCAAGCATGCCCTATGCCATGTTCAATATCTTTTCCACCTATGCTGCTACCTTTAAGGATCTGTGGACTTGAACACCCAGATCCCTCTGTATGTCTATACTCCAGATGGTTCTGCCATTTATTGTATAGCCCCCTCTTGTATTGGGTCTACCAAAATCAACAATTCACATTTATCTGGATTAAATTGCATCTGTCATTACTCTGCCCAATTTTCCAGCCTATCTATATCCTGATGTAATCTCTGACAATGTTGATCACTATCCACAACTCCAGCAATCCTTGTGTCGTCCGCAAAGTTACTAATCAGACCAGCTACATCTTCTTCCAAATCATTTATATATCATCACAAACAGCAGAGGTCCCACTACAGAACACCTAATCATGATTTGGAGATGCCAATATTAGACTGGGGTAAACATAGTAAGAAGTCTTAGAACACCAGGGTTAAAGTCCAACAGGTTTATTCGGTAGCAAACGCTATTAGCTTTTGGGAATTTGCCCCTTTGTCAGGTGACATTTGCTACCAAATAAACCTGTTGGACTTTAACCTGGTGTTGTGAGACTTCTTACTGTGAACACCGCTAGTCACAGACCTCCAATCAGAAAAAGACCCCTCCACTGCTACCCCCTGTCTTCTATGGCCTAGCCAGTTCTATACCCAACTAGCTAGTTCACTTTTGATCCCAACAGATTTAATCTTTTGCACCAGCCTGCCATGAGGGACCTTGTCAAATGCTTTATTAAAATCCATATCGACGACACCATGGCCTTCCCTTGTCAATCATTTTTGTCACCTCCTCAAAAAACTCTACCAAATTTGTGTGGCATGACCTCCCTCATACAAAACCATGTTGTCTATCACTAATGAGACTATTCAGATGTAAATGTGTATAGATCCTATCTCTAAGAATCTTCTCCAACAATTTCCCCACCAGAATGAGAATTTACGAATGCTATGGAACACTGTGTAATCCTGAGCAAACAACCACATTTCTGTTTCGACCACGTAAAGAGGGGTATACAATAGTTACTCCCTTCATATACCATTCCAGCTCTGATTGTAACAGGATTTTGTTCTGAATTTAGCAAGGGTGTGCTTTTCCCATACTGCAGGAATATCATTACGTATGCTTTCAGATTATAACAACTTAATCGATCAGGTTTACGTTTAATTCCTAAAATTACAAAAACTAGGTACATTGCAACCAGTATCCATTGGCCATACCTATCCATTGGGAGGGAAGATAGGAGAGACAGACAGATGGACATGCATCCATGCACACACATGCATACATACATAAGAATCAAGTTTCAATATTGTATCCTCAAAAGATCTGAGTTTGCAGCAGATTTCTCTTCTCAGGCTGGTTACTTTGAAATACATGCATGATACTTCCAAGAGAGAATTAGAAAGAGCGAGAGTCGGAGACAGATGGGTCTTTGAAACCCTCCAGTCTTGTCTTCGAATCTTTGCTTCCTGACTTGGTAACTAGTTCTTAAAAGCATTGCTGTCTGTATATTCCTGAGGAATTTGGCTACCATGTCTCCTGTATTAAATGCAGTGGAGAAACAGGTAATTAATCTTTGATGTCTTCACCTTCAAACATTTGAAGAGTAATAATGTAAAAGCCAATAGGAGGTGAGGTCTTTCATACTCTTCAGAGGTTTTGAGAGTCGATTCCTTGGAATGTGAAGTTGCATTGTAGCTATCTGGCAGTCCTTACGTTGTCTTAATGGGATTACAGTTTATTAAATTGTATTTTTTTCTTAAAAAACATATCGTCATAACAATGCGATGGAGGGAGGGGTCTTTGATGAAGCAGTTGAAGATGATTGTGTCTAGGACACTTAGGACATTACTTAACAGCATTTCATAGGCAGGCTAGGAAGCATACCCATGCATGCACAGCTAATGTGATGACAAAGCACATTATGTTGTACTCAGCAAATATACTGAGCTCATGGACATAACAGTTCCAACTGTCTTATCTCCCACCAAGGTAAGTGCAGTGTCTGCTGGAGAGGAAATATTGCTGCAGCAAGACGTAGGCCATGGAGACAGGATGAAGCACACAAGTCTGTTAAAGTACTTATCAGGAGGTCATGGCCACTGCGATCCTGGGAGTAAAATGAGCAGAGAGTAGGAATCAATGGGTGCTATTCTGGTTGGCAGTTGGTGACTAGTGGAGTGCCCCAGGGATCGGTGCTGGGGCCTCAACTGTTTACCATATACATAGATGATCTGGAGGAAGGGGCTGAGTGTAGGATAATGAAATTTGCTGATGACACGAAGATGAGTAGAAAAGCAAATTGCGTGGGGGGTGTGGAAAGCCTGCAGAGGGATCTGGATAGGGTAAGTGAGTGGGTGAGGACCTGGCAGATGGAGTATAATGTTAGCAAGTGTGAGGTTATCCACTTTGGTAGGAATAATGGTAGGAAGGATTACTATTTAAATGGCGAAAAGCTGCAGCATGCAACAGTGCAGAGGGATCTGGGGGTCCTTGTGCATGAATCACAAAAATCCAGTCTGCAGGTGCAGCAGGTAATCAAGAAGGTGAATGGGATGCTGGCCTTTATAGCGAGAGGGATAGAATATAAAAGTAGGGAGGTCTTGCTGCAACTGTACAGGGTGCTGGTGAGGTCGCAGCTGGAGCACTGTGTGCAGTTTTGGTCGCTGCATTTGCGGAAGGATATATTGGCCTTGGAGGGAATGCAGAGAAGGTTCACTAGGCTGATACTGAAGGTGAGGTGGTTAGCCTATGAGGAGAGATTGAGTAGACTAGGTTTGTACTCGTTGGAGTTTAGGAGGCTGAGGGGGGGGATCTTGTAGAGACATGTAAGATAATGAAGGGGATGGATAGGTAGAGGTAGAGAGATTCTTCCTGCTTAGAAAGAATAGCAGGACTAGAGGGCACAGCCTCAAAATAGAGGGGGGGCTGTTTAGATCGGAGTTGTGGAGGGGTTTCTTCACTCAAAGGGTGGTGAGTCTCTGGAATTCTCTGCCAGTTGAAGTAGTGGAGGCTACCTCGCTGAATATATTTAAGTCACAGGTAGATAGGTTTCTGATAGACAAGGGAATTAAGGATTATGGGGATAAAGCGGGAAAGTGGAACTGATCCACTTCAGATCAGCCATGATCTTATTGAATGGTAGGGCAGGCTTGAAGGGCTGGATGGCCTACTCCTGCTCCTATTTCTTATGTTCTTGTATTCTTATGTTCTTATGAGAGATGACTGCTTGTCAGCACCCAATGTCTAATCTCTTTGATCCCCTGGATATGTTCCCCCGCTTGAGCCAATGTCTCCTGGATATGGCCATCAGAGTTTGCAGCCCTCTCCACCATGGTGTCTGCTCACTGTCCCAGCCAGGGAACTTGAACCCCTCATTCCCACCACTGGCTACTTTGCTCTTCTATCCAAACAGTGCTTTATCTTTTAATGCCAAATAGAAATATGTTTGGCTACCAGTCAAAACATTCTATTCCCTGTCTCTAATCTTTTTCTAATTAAATGACAAAAGTGCCCTAAAAAGTTTTTACTTAAATTTTTAAGTTACCCCAGATGACTTTTCTCCTCACTTTTCCACTGCAACAAACAGACTAATTCCAGGAGATAGTCCGAGGACGTTGGCAACTTACTCAAACAATCATAGCTTTTTTTGGCAAGCTGTAGGTGCCAAATTCGGAGCAGCTTGTTTTTTCTATGGTGAAATACCAACTAACTGTGGCACAAATATGGATGGAAAGCAAGGCTCACTGGATGAAGGACTGGATGCTATGAGTGGGGATAAGGATGGAAGGAGAGGGGGGATCCATTGCTAGAACAGGCCAGTGCGATCTTGTACTGTGCAATGCTTAGGCCCTGAAAATGTTTCCTGGAAAAATACAATTGATGCCAACCAGGATAGGTTGCTTTTAGAATAAAAATTTATATTCATTTACTCTTAGAAAATGTTTACACATATTTTTGCTTATTTCTCAGACCAGTAAGAGTTCTTCATGTACTTTTTAATGGCCAATGATATTTTTTGCTCTTATGTTGCACAGGAAAGTGTCCAGGAAATTTATCTTTAAAATCCTTGGAAACTTGACAGCAGGTCTAGAAAAATGGCAACCCTAGGAATTGACCACATAATCAAACACAACCTGGCATCTTTTGGGTGAAAGATTACACTGTTGCCCTTATTCAGTTGGACATATATCCCATGGCAATAGTCAAGGAATGTTGAATTCTCCCAGTGTTCCAGTCAACATTTCTCTTTAGCCAATGCCCAGCCAAACAGATCAATTGGTTATACATCTCATTTGCTGCTTGTGGAACTTTTCTGTATGAAAGCTTTGCCCTCTGAACAATAACTAATTGACTGTGAGCTGCTTTGAGGAGTGTTAACACACTCCATAAAAAGAAGTTATTTCTTATCAGGATGACGACTGAAGATCTGTGAATATGATCGTAATTACTCTGAGTAACATGTCTTAGTGTCAGCTGACATTTTATTTGGTCACTAACCTTCCTAGATTTAGCTGTGAGCCAACATAATAAAAGTTCTTGTCATATTGACATTCCTGTGAAATCTTCCCAACAATTTTAACCAATACTAGATACCAGTAGCACAAACCAAACGTTCCTAATGAAATATATTGCTATTGCTCCATCATCTTTTATTCCTTTTTTATCATTATTCTAATATTGTCCTCCAATGAACTGGATATGGAAATAGATCCTTAAATTCAGATTTCTATACCTAGTGATTTAGATTGTTAGGTATCCCAAATCAATTTGCACATACCAGCAATGGCATTGCTCAGGAGGAAAGCTGCCCACAACTATTTAATAACCACTTGATCTTTAGTAGGTGGACCATTTTTATCACTTGGGGTCTGGCTGTCCCACTTCAGAATACTGCTGGCCAATCAGAGGCCAGCAGCTCTCAAGTAACTGAAGTGTGGCCACTGCTGATCCTGGACTCTGGGCTTGAGGAGGTGTTTGCCAATGGATCAGAACTTGGTGAGTGTTTGGGGATAAAGGAAGGATGGTGTCAGGAACTGGAGTTTAGAATTTGTGAAACTGCGACAGATAAGAGGTAACATGGAATGATGGGTTAACTAACACGTTCTTTCTTAACTGGCCCTCGGGGCCCATTGGATGGATAGACCTGCCCAATATTAAGCATGCAAGGAGACAAAAAACAAAGAAAGGTATAGCACAGGAACCTCAACCTTCCAAACCTGTGCTGATTATGATGCCCTCTTTGCTTGGCATGGGTCTCTCCTATTGCTGGTACAGTTGTAGTTGTGATAGGATGACGCTGTTAAGTGGGCATTAATTGCACATGCTGTAATGACTCAATTGACTTGACAGCGGGCAGAAAGGTCCCTGATGCCATTGGTAAGACTAGTCGGGGTAGGGGGACAAGTAGTCCATCTGCTTGATTAATATGCCTCCCACCTTCAAACCTGCTTGTGGGAGAACATTAAATCCAGCCCTGAATTATAGAATTTACCAAAAAACTTACTTGGGCATTTAATGGCCACAGATACAATGACAACATAAGTAGCAACAACAGCAACTTGCATTTAGTTAGCGTCCTCAACATGGGAAAAGTTCCCATGGGACTTTGGACTTCTATCCTTTCTTGCCCTATCACACAGCAGCTACAGACTTCTGTGAATAAATTGGCACATAATATTCCCAGCTGCCTATCTGTCCTGAATTATACCAACATAATTACTCATTTTTAAATTTCATAACAAAATACTATCAAGATCATTGAGGCATCGTGATCTTCAAATGTTAATACTGTGCCAATTGGGAGAAATGCTTTAGAAGCAACTAGTCCCTGGCTGGCGTGAGAGGAATGCTGAAGCCATGTCTGATGCTGTCTGCAGACGTGATGAATAAATGAAGATATTCATGCTATTTTACAATGCTTTGTTAGTTTGTAATTGATAATTATTTTTAAGATTTGATTTCCCAACATAATAAATCTATTATAATTTATGCCCAATCTATCATTCCCAAAAGCAGAGACTACTTTAACCATTTCTTAAATAGGAATAGTAGTGGCTTCACCATCTTTTCCTTTCCCTTCCTGCTTAAGGTGACACAGTGATTAGCACTGCTGTCTCACAGCACCAGGGGCCTAGGTTCGATTTCCAGCTTGGGTCACTGTTTTGTGGAGTTAGCACATTCTCCCCATGTTGACATGGGTTTTCTCCAGGTGCTCCAGTTTCTTTGCACAGTCCAAAGATGTGCTGGTTAGGTGGATAGAGAATGCTAAATTGCCCCTTAGCGTCGGGGGGACAAGCTAGGATAAATGCATGGTGTTATGGGGCTAAGACCTGGGTGGAATTGTGGTCAGTGTAGACTTGAAGGGCCAAATGGCTTCCTTCTGCACCGTGGAATTCTATGATTCTTCCTTTGCCACCTATAAACTTATTCAAAGGTTGAACCTCGATTTTAATTAGGGACACAAATTCTGTTCATGAATTGTCCACAAGATGGTGCTGGAGATATAACTGTGCATCAGATTTTCCCACCAGTGGGCAAGTGATTGAAAAGACAATATTTCCAAAGTATTGTGAGAGGGATTGCTGCAGTCTCGCGTTACCACCACTTCATTAATAGATACAGCCCTTAGCACAGATACTCCAACCATTACGAAAGACATGAAAATGTCACTTCGCCATTAGCACAGTCAATCCGATCTCACCTTTTAAGTACACTTTGACCTCATTACATAGTCAAATGTGGCTAACACTAACCATTAGCACAATTCACCTAATTACACGTGGCTGTTGCAGCTTCTCTAACCTCACAATGCCTTGAACAAAATCAGTCAAAATCATGCAACATACACAACACAGACTCACCAGCCTCAGAACTATTCTTACATACACTTTAACCTTTCACTTCTAAAGCACAGGCATTCAAACCTCACACCATGTCAAAGACATCCTCCAAATCACACTTCCATGGCAACCACATATCAACTTCTTGCTTCATGCCAATGTTGGCAATCTAAACATTTCAAAATTGCTGGGAAAAATTGATTTGAACCTATACTGGTATAGAACCTATACTGAGACTGTCAGCAACATGGGGATTGCTGTCCTGGTAAGAATCACCTAACTTAGAAGTAGGGTGAAAAATCCTTCACTAAAGCCATCAGAAATTAAAGATTAATTTTCTGGATGCCAATTCACTGGGAAATTTTTAAAAAAAGTAACCTAGAAACTTTCAGGTGCTTAATGCAAATTTGTTACAAGCCAGAAATATATGATGGCCAACTTTCCCTGTGGTCTCATGGGCGCTCCGGTTTCCTCCCACAGTCTGAAAGATGTGCTGATTAGGTGCATTGACCCAAACAGACATTGAGTGCAGCGACTCAGAAAATTTCACAGTAACTTCATTGCAGTGTTAATGCAAGCTTTACTTGTGACTAATAAATAAATAAACTTATCAATATAGATAATGAGTGGCCATACAGGGGCCTAAACACTTATTGGAGGTCTTCTGCACAAACCATGCCATCCTAAAGGGCCCACATGCAGCCTTATTAGAGGTCTTTAAAAAGACTCCTGTAGGCCAATGCCGAAAACAGTAGAAAGAACAATCATTTACCTGAATGTGGAGCTGAGAGTTGCTGTGTCCGGCTCTGCATTCACAACATTAACTACTCTTCCAACACTGCTAGAACTCCCAACCTCCCTTTTGGCCTCTGAATTGTTTTTCTTTCAATCGGTTTCTTCCTTTCTACCAAGGTGGTCAGATACATGAGTCTTTAATGAACGGAGAGAAACGGGTTGCATTTAAAGAGGTTTCTTGTTATGTTGCATCAACCTTTGTTTTACAACTGCTGTGTAGCATATTTAATGTTTTATTTAAACTATTGCTGGTGATATTAAACATACGAGAATGAGTCAGTGTGGATAGAATAATAAAATAATCAATAATGCATTGCAGTAATTCTTTTTGACAATGAATGGCTTTAACAATGTGAGAGAAAGCACAACATTAATTTGAACATAATAAATGTTTCATTTAAAAAGAAACTTGATTTCCTGCCTTTTTCTAGGTCACATTTTTTCCCTGCCTGGCAGCTAAAAAGAAAATTTAATTTAAAAGGTTGTTAACGTGATAGAAAAATAAAAATTGAAAAGTAGCAGAATGCCATGTCTCTGACCACCACATCCCAACCTCTGCAACTGAAAAGCTGGGTGAGCTCCTATGTTTCTGAAACAGCCCCAAGGAGGCATCAAGAGTAGACAGGAGGTGACCCATCTTCTGATTCAAGTCCTGTGCTCAAGAAGGCTCCTCCTGCCACACTGAAAAGCAAATGTACAATAAAAGTTCCTGACAATAAATATTCACCTTGGCAAGAGGCTGAAAAGGTTTCTAAGGTATTCATTCTCCTCTCTTCCTATTCTGCCTTAAGGCTTCTTCTCCTCCTCCTCTCCAGATTGTTCCTCCACCTTTTCTTCCTCTCTTTTTTTTCACTGCCTCTCCCCACTGTACCTTGAGGCTCCTTTTCCTCCTTTTTTTCTTCTTCCTGCAGTGAGGTTCCACCTTTTGCATTATTATCATAATTGGACTGTGGGTGTCACCAATAGAAGAAAGCTGAAAATCCTCTTCTTGCAAACTAGTGAAGATTTATTTTCAAACTATTTACATTGTTTACAGAGACAAACTTTAATAGGGTTCCATTATAATCTTCTTCCCTCAGGTTCCAGCCACATGTGATCTGACATCATTCATGCTGCACTCTAGTTATTAATTCTTTATTCTAATTTGCCCCAGTCTTTACTTCTATTCATGAACATTAATCATTTGCACAATCATCTAACTCCTGCTCTCCCCAATCTTTTTCACAATCTTTTGGGTTGATGGCATCAATCTCCTATTGTTTTCTTGGATCTTTCTGAAGTGTTTTTTTAAAATTCATTCATGGGACATAGATGTCGCTGGCTGGCCAGCATTTGTTGCCCATTCTTAGTTGCCTGAGGGAAGTTGAGAATCAACCACATTGCTATGGCTCCGGAGTCACATGTAGGTCAGACCAGGTAAGGATGGCAGATTTCCTTCCCTAAAGGGTATTAATGAACCAGATGGGTTTTTCCAATAGTGGTCCCATGGTATCAATGGATTCTCAATTCCAGATATTTTTTATTGAATGCAAATTCCACCATCTGTCATAACAGGGTTTGCAGCTGGGACTTAGAACATTAGCTGAGTTTCAAGATTAATAATCTGGCGATAATACCCATTGCCTTCCTGTGTAGAATGCATGGTCCCCAGAATCATCCCCTTGAAAGGCACTGGCCTTCAAAGGGAGCAATCTCTGCTTCTGATCGACAGTATTAAGGTTGTGTAGGGAGATTTCCACTTTCTTCTTCTTTTTCTTTCCCTTTCTTTTCTACTCTGGGGAAGGTTGAACTATTGGCTGCTCTTACTCAAAAGAATAAAGGTTCAGATCCTGAGAAAGTTTGTACAGCTGCAGAGGAGTTATAAACTTCTGCTGCTGCAAGACGCAATATATTATATAATGCTTCATCCATGAATGAATTAGTTGGGCAATGAGAGAAACGAAGAATACTTTGAAAGAAAAATGATGACTTCCCCATTAATACAGAAGGACTTTTTTCTTTCTAGGTATTGGTTCAACTTGCACACTCTGTTTGGTTTGCATTTGCTCCTCACCAGGCGAGACCAGCTCTGGAACTTCATCAGAACATAAGCTGTCACTGGCATCAGCAGTGAAAGAAACATGATGAGGCAGATAAATTACACTTTCCTGTGTACTTAGGAAAGCACACAGGTTACTTTTAGGTTTTAGGAAAATTTGTAGTAAACACCTCCAGAGTTTTTTGATCTCCCAATTTAACTGCTGATTCAACAATAGCCATGATTTATTCTACAAGTTATAGTGGCAGCAGTAAGAACTGGTCTCGGTTCTTCATTTCATACAGCAGTTGCTACCTCAGGTTGTTGTTGTCTGTCATTGATGTTTTCAGCAGAATGAATGGATGGATTTGCAGCTTTTCCACCTTCAATAATAATACGCATCACCCTCAGCAGAAACATCTGGGCTAACTCAGTTTCTGAAAAGTGAAGCAAGTTTAGGATCTCCTCCTGTGCAAATCATCAGTGGCATGTTGGCTATCACCCTCTTCCACGCTTTTCCACAAAAGCTAATCTCGATGTTATCGAGTCATACACTGCAGAAGAGGTTCTTCAGCCCATCAAGTTTGCACTGACAATAACTACCACTAAAGGCATGCTAATCCCATTTTCCTGCACTTGTCTCATATCCTTGAATATTATGAAATTTCAGGTGTTCATCCGAATATTTTTAAAAAGTTGTAAGGTTTTTAGCTTCCAGTACCTTCCCAGGCAATGCATTCCAGATTGCCACAATTTTCTGAGTTAAAAATCTTAAATTCCACACCCCCCTCGAATCTTCTGCCCCTTATCCTAAAACAATACCCCCTCATGATTAAACCTTCAACCAAGAGAACAGTTGCTCCCTACTCATCCTGTCCGTACCCCTCATAGTCTTATATGCCTCAGTCATGCCCTCTCCTCAGCCTTCTTTGCTTTAAAGAAACAAATCCAAGCCTACCTAGTCTCTCCTTGTAGCTCAAATGCTCCACCTCAGGCAGTATCCTGCTGAATCTCCTCTGCACTCCCGCTAGTGCCATCACATCCTTGCGGCTGGTCACATCCATCCTTGCTATATTTGTCTCCCATTTCATCTAGCCTGTCCTTGAGGAGACAGAGGGCAATATAAGGATGGAGACTGATTCACAGCATCAGCCCGAGGAATGAGCCACAGAAAACAAATGAACTCTATAACATTGTAATGAAATGTAGCAGTCTTCTTTCTACCACCGGAGACATGAATTCGAATGGTAGACAGATGGAGAAACACAGACTCAGACCACAGTATAGTGTTGGAAAGAATGGACACTGCTGCTCTTGTGTCCAGTTTAAAATGTCTTCTGGCCATTGAGCTTGACATCTGCATACCAGATACCATCATTGTCGCATTACTGAAGAAGAATACATCCTGTTCTTCACTACTATTTATTTCTTGGACACTTGTAGATTGGAATGATCTTTACATTTTTGATCTGAAGTTTCTTGCTATTGCAGCATATTTCATTCACTAGTGGGACAAGGGCGTCCTTGGCTTTCCAGCATTTATTGCCCAGCCCTAGTTGCCCTTGGAGGGCAGTTGAGAGTCAACCGCATTGCTTGCCTCTGGACTCACATGTAGGCCAGACTGGGTAAGGCCAACAGACTTCATTCCCTATAGGACATTAGTGAACCCGATGGTTTTTTTCTGACAATTGACAATGGTTTCATGGTCATCAGTAGATTCCTAATTCCAGATTTTCTTTTATTGAATTCAAATTTTACCATCTGCCATGGTGGGATACTCTTCATGCAGCAGGAGAAGCAGTCAGCATTAATGGCTGGGCAACATTCATGCCAATGAGGTTTTTTTTTCCTGCCACAATGTGAACATAGATTATTAACTCTGGCTGCATCCTCTTCATGCTGATAGCCCTATGCTAATAGGCCTACGGTCAATGAATTGGACCAAGGAAGAAGTCTCACAACATCAGGTCAAAGTCCACCAGGTTTGTTTGGAATCACAAGCTTTTGGAACACTGCTCCTACATCAAGTGAGTGGACATGAAGGAGCAGCACTCTGAAAGCTCGTGATTCCAAATAAACCTGGTGGAGTTTAACCTAGTATTGCGAGACTTCTTACCATGCTCACCCCAGCTATTGCTGACATCTAGATATCATGAATTGGACCAAGTCAGTGGTCTTTCCCCAGGAATACTCCTTATTTTCCTGGATGAATAATCTGCTTTATTTGCAGAGCTTAGCCTATCAAGCTAACTGTACTGCTTTGTGAAAAGTTGATTTTTTTCTGGACTCTTGAGATGTGACAATATTTCATCGATCACACCCACTATGATGCGATCTCTGATGAGCTCCTCTTTGAATGTCCCATTTTCACAATTATCTGCTGAATGATACAGATTGTTTAGAGAAGAATGAAGGGCGACAAATTTTGTCAGACTTAGGAGGGTTATCCCAAAAAGGTGCTGAGGAATCCCCATCAGATGTTTATAGGTATGATTTGCATGGCAATTGCCCATAAGTGCAAACTTCATCTGGGCAATTGCCCTTTGCTGGGGACCATCTGGAAAGCATTTCATTTTGTAAAATTTTAATAGTTTTGGCTGTGGTACACAAAAAAGTTACCCAGAAAAAGTTTAAAAGAATTAAAAACCTCTTCTAAATGGTAGATTAACATTGTAAGCACAGAGAACAGCACCCCCCTCCCCCCCGGCGCCAACAGGATTCCATCCTTACCTCCAACCTTCCCTGAGAGGGAATTTCCAACACTAACTACCACTTACTGGAATCCACCAACTCCCAGACTACAATCCTAAGCTCACCGTAGTCCTCCTGACCCGAATCCTCCTCTGCAGGCCAACCTGAACACCTCCCCCCTTGCAGATCTGACCACAACACCCCCACCCTCAGGCCTGACTCAATAACGCACCCTACTCCCCACTCACAGATCTGCCTTGACCTCACCCCTCCCCCCTCCCCAATGATCCACAGGTCCTGGACTGCCCATATTTAACTGTGCCTGCTGGACCCAGTGCTGTGCATTAATGCTGCCCTGTGGGTGGTGTGCTGTTCTTTCACCTCTGGAGTTGCTTTTGAAACTAAACTGAACTGATGGACTCAAACACAATATTTTGAGTCAATGTTGGCTCTGTTCTCTCTCCACAGATACGACCAAACCTGCTGAGGTTTTCCAGCATTTTCTGTTTGTGTTTCAGATTTTAGCATCCACAATAATTTGCTTTTATCTGAGCTGATGGTTTGACTGGTTCTCGTATTTGCTAACACTGAGGATACATTATGAATATCATTCTGGACGTTCTTAATCTACTCCCCAGTGCACGTGGGTTTGCAGCAGTAAACTCTCTCTAATTTGGCACTAATTGACACTAAATTGGTAATTGCTCTTAGAGAATGCACAGATGGTTGGTATAGTTAATAGAACATTTTAGACAGATACACTGAGGGACACTCTTCTGAGACTGGCATTAAGGACATACTTACGGAAAAAATCCGAGATTTACTGTGGAACTGGTTGTAATGTACCTCGTCCTGAGCGCATGATAGCTGATCCTGGGAATTTAGCCATGCCCATTCTGCTCCAGTAGCCAGGGTCATCCCAGCAACAAAACAATTTTGGAATTTTTACACCAGTAGGATAATTTAGTGAACGATAGCTCAACCCTTTCTGAACTCATGTCCCCAATCTCTAATTCTGACATAACATTTATCGTTTTTGCTTAATGAATATCTCTGGTCAGTGATCCACTCATCATTTCTCTCTTCTTCCTTCTAAGACCTGAATCCTTCAAATTCCCCACTCTGCTCCAGTCTACACTCTGACTATGTAGGAATCAGAATTCCTCACCTGACCAATTGCTCTTATTGTTTTCCAGGTCTGAAAGCAGTGGAACTCATTCATGAGAGACTTGGGGTATTGCTGATATTGCTTTTATTACACATCCTTATACAACTTGGCTTGGTTAGCCATTTCCAAGGTAAGTTAATTTATAAGCCATATGTAGGCAGAACAGATAAAGACCTGCAGGGGAAATTGCGGAGACCCTGACACTCATTTTAAAATTCTTTCTGGCTGTAAGAGAGGTGCCAGAAGATTAGAGGACAACTGACTCAACTGATCAGTTGAGTAATCTACGATTACTCAAGAAGGGAAGTGAGGATAAACCAGCTAATTATAGACAAATTGAGACCAATGTCAGTGGTAGGGAAATTATTGGAAAAAATTCTGAGGAACAGAATTAATCTCCACTTGGAAGGGCAAGGATTAATCATCAATAATCAGCAAGTCTTTGTCAGAGGGAGAGCATGCCTAAAAAAGGTGATTGAATATTTTGAGCAGGTGACAAAGTGAGTAGATGAACACAGTGTAGTTGATGTAGTCTTCATGGATAAAACTTTTGACAAAGTCCCACATGGAGATTGGTCAAGAAAGTCAGAGTCTATGGGATTCAGGGCAACTTGTCAGATTAGATCCAAAAATGGCTTAATAGCAGGAAGCAAAGGGTGACGGCTGAAGGTTGTTTTTGTGATTGGAAACCTGTGCCCAGCGGTGTATCATAGGGATTATTGCTGGGTCTCTTAATGTTTGCAGTGCACATTAATGCTCGAAGGAGAGAATTCCAAAACTGCGAAGAACAGTGATATATTTCCAAGTCAGGATGGTGAGTGGCTTGGAGGGGAACTTCCAGGTGATGGCGTTCCCATATATCTGTTGCCCTTGTCCTTCTAGGTGGAAGCGTTACATATGGACAAGTGGTCTTGTCTTACTAAGACAAGAATTTGGCTGGTGCGTATCTGGCTAATACAAGAATATAGATTGTTTAAATCAATTTCAATTTCCCTCCTCTCTTTTGCAGTTCAGTTTCAGGAGTAATCTGTGTATGTCACTTGGATGAACATTCTCGATACACAAGTGAATACTATCGAGATATTGGACAGTAGAATCCTGATCCCATCTTCACCCAACATTAACATATAAATGATCCTGGAGGAGAGGTTGGTTCACAATCTGACAAGTAAAATTCCCCAACTTGTTTTACCCTCTTCATAATGCAATGGCAGATGGAAACTGTTGCATTACTATTATAGAATCATAGAATCCTCACAGTGCAGAAGGAGGCCATTCAGCTTTTGAGCCTGCACTAACTACAATCTTACCCAGGCTTTATCCCTGTAACTCCCTGTACTTACCCTGCTATTTACTCTGACACAAAGGGACAATTGAGCATGGCCAAATCAACCAAATCTGCACACTTTTGAACAGTGGGAGGAAACTGCAGCACCTGGAGGAAACCCACACAGACATGGGAAGAACATGCAAACTCCACTCTATTAATACACAGTGAAAATTGATCCAAGGCAGAGAAGGCTTCCTCTAATTTCATTCCAAACAGATCTGCAGATCTTTCACCAGCTCAGGTATGGTGCATCTTTTAACAGCAAGATAGTAAAATAAAACACAAGACAAGCATCCATATAGCAGCTTTTGCAATGTCAATCCTACTACCCAAAACACTTTCTAACCATTTAAAACAGATCCTGTGTTGTCAGGAATACTAAGGTACAATGAATCATAGAATCATAGAAATCCTACAGTGCAGAAAGAGGCCATTCGGCCTATTGAGTTTGCACCGACAACAATCCCACTCAGGCCCTATCTGTGCAACCCCACACGTTTACTCAGCTAATCCTCTAATTTATATATCCCGGGACATGTGTCATCCTGGGGCATAACCCAGAACACATCCCAACTAGTCTGCTGTCCTGCAAGGACTGGGTCAGCTCTGCCACCTTACATGGGGGAAGATAAAGTTTATTTATTAGTCACAAGTAGGGCTTTCATTAACACAGCAATGAAGTTACTGTGAAGTCCCCATTGTCGCCACAATCTGGCACTTGTTCAGGTCAATGCATCTAACCAGCATGCCTTTCAGAATGTGGGAGGAATTAAGTTATACTGCAGAATGTGCAACCTTGTCACAGGCAGAGCATAAATTCCACACATGCAGCCATTGATAGGATATCCTGCTCTTTTGTTGATAGCAAATAATTTCAGGACTAAGGCAATATACTCTGTTTCCAGTGTTCAGTGAGTTAGCTGATTCTGGTCTGGCTGGGCAAGAGGTAGAATTGGCCTCAACCCCTAGGGTTAGGTAGAGGCAGATCCCAGCCCCTGACATAAAAATAACCTGGAGCCCTTATTGGAAACTTTGTATCTGGACAGGTTACTAAAAATGCAAAAAGTCAAAACATTTCGCTCATCCAGCCTCACATGCACAGAAATTTACAATATTAGGGAGCCTGTGGTGCGAAGTCACCATCTGTGGGATTATAGCCGAGCACTCTTAATCAGAATCTCGCCTGAAATATACAATCCCGGTGTCAAACTGTATCTTTACAGCCCGGCCCGGGAAAGATCATGTCAGGCATTGAGCTTGAGTGGATGAGGAAGCTTCGAGAAATCAATCCTGCGTATGAATTCATCGCCACTCACCCTCCCCTGAAACAGCAAGTCGTAGTTTAACCTGAAATTCGGATGAATGTTCTCTTCCTGTGCAACAGGAGAAATGTGGTAAAAACTTGAACCAGTTGGAAAGGAAGATGATTTTTTAAAATAAGTTTTGTTCAGTTCCTTTTTCCTATCTTTTTACTGACTCTCCATTTGTAGACGAGTACAATTAATTAACACCAGAGTTGTAAATGTATTTTAAATTTTGTCCCCCACTCCCTCCCGTAACTTTGTAATTCAGAGTAATTTTATAATTAGTATTATCTGATTGTACTGATGTGAAACTAACAGCATTGAGTCGGATCTTTCCACATGGCCGGGGGTGGGGGGAGGCCTCGCTGGTCATTTTATCAGACATCGGGCGTGACTTGTGGCTCGGTATTAATGTATACTATCTGTGTGTGTGTGTACTCCAAACTCTGCCCTTCACCCTTCCAAGACCCCCAACTCCTGTCAATCTTCCAAAACGATAAAAGCAAATGAATTGCCCAAAGCAAACTCGACTCGCAAGAAAACTGCTACTGATCAAAAGTACAATCAAATGTAAGTGATTCCCCTCCCCTTTAAGGCTGGTTTTGTGGGGGGAGGGGACGCAAGGAAAATGAAAGAGTCATCGAAGTCATTTAGCCAGTACTCCTGATAAAGAATAGAGAGAAGAGGGAAATATTCTGGAGATGACTTAAGAATCACATCAAAACTACTGGTACCAATGGTGATTCTTTCATCGTAAGAAGTCTCACAACATCAGGTTAAAGTCCAACAGGTTTATTCTTTCATCCCCATGGTTCAAAGCACTCAAGTGAATCGACTGACTCGGGGAAGAGCCTTTCTTTAAATATCCGCCTGTGAAAATAATGAGAATAATTGAGAATTTGCTTTCCACACTTCGCCCCAGAGAGGGCACCCACGCTCAATGATGTAAACTCCGCCGCTGTCTCTTGGTGACTGACAGCGTCAGATAGATTGGGCCTTTTCATTCCTTCGCTCCGTTCCAGGGATGATTCCCGGCTCCTGGATTTTAACTCTCCTTACTACACCTCATTTGGATCAATGGATTCACACACACACACATACACACACACATGAGAGAGACAGAGAGAGAGAGAGAGCTCCCAATTCACCTCACTGACCAGAGCTCAGTAACAAGTGAGAGAAGGGATTGAGTCCCTGTCCTTTCTCCCATCTCTGCGAATCCACCATCTCACTCTCCTCTGAGCTATGGAACAGGACATTAAACAAGCCAGATAGCTTGCTCTGTTTCCTATAGTTATTCCAGGAGTTCTCCTGTGTTCCCACCCCTACACCAGCCACCCACCTCCCCTCCGAGTTTCTGATCTTGAAAGCAGGGAATTGTATTGGATCCGATGATTTTTTAGGGGGAAAAAAAAGACTTCAAACTTTTGCCATTCAGGACCAATGCTGTGAAAAAAAGATCAACGAGGGAGAAGAGAGAGAGAGAAAAAAGGCTCACGGATTGTCCCGGGCATTTGCAGACTCCGAGCTGTGTGGGTCAATTATGGCGATTGTTGGATTAATCCTGCAGCAACTACTTTTCATATTCTGGTGGCAATCTTTAATCGGCAGTGAATCCCGTGTCTCTGGTAAGTCTCCCATTGTCCGGAGCAGTTTGCTTTTTTTTCCCTAAGAGATCTAGTTGACAGGAACGGGTTAATAATGCTATTGGCTTATGGTATTCTGTTACTATTTGTGACTTCCAGGGGCTCATTTTGTGTTCCCGTTTTAATTCCTTTTCATCCTTTTGCCTGTCCCACTCTTGGTTCGTATATCCCCATTCCCCCTTTTTAACCAGGAAAGAGATTCCTGTTGGAATATCTCCCAGCAAAAAAAACCCCTAACAACACTATATTCATCAGGATTAATGGAAAAATGCAATATCTGATTCCGGAACTGCACTGCGATGTTCTGTGTTTTACTGCAATACTTTTGCAATCCTCGATTCTAGTCCCATGTAAAATAGATCTCCACCCCCCCCCCATCCCCTTCCTTAAACAGTCCCTGTGAAAGCTGACTCGAATTTTGAATTGAAGGTGCAACATCGGGATCCAACTCATGTCTTGCGTTAAAACCACTTTGATCTCAGCATCATTGAAGCTTTCCCTATTCATTCCAGGCACTTTCTGTAGGTTTGTGATTCTGGAGGGGGTGAGGAGAGAGAGAGAGAGAGAGACTGCTTCTTTCCTCTCTTCTGAGGGACATTGCTTCAAATTCAACAAAATGATAATTGTGTCAAGCGTTTTATTTCTTTGGGGGGGGGGGTTATTAGTGTGTGTATTTCTGGGGAAGGGGGGCGGTGATGAAAGCTTTTCATTCTTGGTTGCTGAACCGACTAAATGAGGCGAATTCGCCTCATTTAAGCCGAAAGGTGCTTGGAGTTGTAATGTGTGGAGATGATGTTGCGGAAGACTTGACATTCTCAAATGTTAAGATTACTGGCTGGCTGGCTTTTTTTTTAATATGCTAAGAGCCCCGACACTTTGCTTGCCTGTCCGCACGGGAGCCGTTCAGCTGAAATTCGCAATGTCACTAACCTGCTTCGGTGTTGGTGGGGTGGTTTGTTTTGGAATCGGCTCCATGCAAAGTGTCACCATGTACATATCATTTTGCAACCCTTCCCCCCCCCCCCCGACCCACCGTCCCTCGTCACCTCTCCCCCTTCCCCCCCCCCACTCCTCCCCATCAGATGTCGAGAAATGTCTGGGGTTTGTAGTCGCCTGGAGTACTTTGTGTTGTTCACAGGTTGTTGCGCCCGTTTGTCCCAGTCACATTTTCAAGCACTTTTCTCAACACCAGCGATTCTAAACCAAGTACATTTCTGTTTGTAAATGATGGATTCAGTTTCTATTAGTGAGCACTGCTCATATATGTGTCATATATATACATATAGGCAATTTCATTCTATACATCAGGGATATTCTTTTTTTTTCTAAACAGTTTGCTGAAATGCTTATTTGGGGAGCGCTAAAGACCCCCCAGCCCGCCTCCTCCGGGAGACGATCACTGGAGATCACAGAGTGAGCTTGGGCTGGATATGGTGCTCCGGAGAGAATGAATGGGTAACTCCAGCTTTCCCATTACAGAAAGTGTGGTGGTAAAGTCGGGCCACTCATCTTTGATGCAGGGCGCTCCAGCAAACTCGGTGCCTCCAGGAAGGGAGCGGTGGTGGAAAGGCAAGGGACGGTTTCAAATCTTCCTTTGACTCTGGCCCCGAATCCGAGGCAGATTTCTCAAGAGTCGCCGCTGGTATGAGAGAAAGGGAGCGCGACCCCGGCTGGAACAAAGCAGTTTCCCCCAGACTGGGAGTGCAGCCGCGCAGCGCGGTGGGGGGCGGGGGGGGCGGAGGGGGCGGCTGCTTCCAAGGATCATTATATATGCGACTGGTGCAGTATAAATCACCAGCTCGCTGTCACTCCTTGTACTTAACAGTTAGGTTTGTAAATGTTTTATGAAGCACGTGAATTGCAACTGGTATGAATCTAGGGGCGGTATTAGGTTTATATTTATCACCAATAAATAACACACACACACTGGCATAAATAGATAATATGCATGTGTAGAGTATATTCGTGTAGAATGTATGTATCACATACCATGCATTTGATATGCATGCGGAATGTGTGACCATGGTGTCTGTGCATCGTGTGGAAAACTAGATTAATAGCATTTAAGCACGAGTTTATGAATGATACAGCTTTAAATGCTTGCAAAGATACAACATACATTCGGACAAGCACCAGGTTGTTGCCCGAAATATTCATTTTATCAGATCTATCCGAAATCACACACAGGTATTAACATCCACTAGCCTGTCTGATAACTCCTTCTGATGATATCACTGAATTCATGTCAAGTAAACAGTAGTCGTTGTCTGGACAAGCACAAAGTGTGCGGCACTGAGACAATGCTGCATTGCCTGCATTGCTTTTTACTGGAACTCTCTGGGTTTCAATATTTACTGCTTTGACAGTGAACGACATTTAATCCAGTGCACCTCTTTTAATGGCTTTGCTGATCTATTGAACTAAAAGACTGAATAACATGCTTTCTGCCGCTAGGTGTTGCTCACTAACTTAGTAAATACCATTGTGCTCCCAGTGGCAATTAATTCCAAATGTTACCAACTTAATATTGCAGCTAATTCATGAAATAAATATTGGTGTTGGTGATCATCATTACCCCAGAATTTCCGCACCTCCCCTTCCACCACACCCTCACCTCCATTTCATGAAGGCACGTTTGTTTTTTTAACTGCAAGATCTGGGCATTTGTTGCCCGTCCCTAATGGCCCTTGAGAAGGTGGGCCTGTTGCACTGTTGCAGTCTGTGTGGTGAAGCCAGTCCCACTGTGGTGTTTGCTCACTGGGATAAATCCCTGGCATTCCCTCCCTAAGGCCACTACCACCTTCTTAAGGTACAGTAAGTAGTCTCACAACAACAGGTTGAAGTCCATCATCTGACAAAGGGGCATCTCTCCCAAAGCTCATGCTACCAAATAAATCTGTTGGACTTTAACCGAGTGTTGTGAGACTACTTACCGTGTCTGCCCCAGTCCAATGCAGGCATCTCCACATCTCACCTTCTTAAGGGCAACTAGAGAAGGGCAACAAATGCTGGCATTGTCAGCAATGCCTACATCCCCTGGATGGATTAAGAGAAAGGTTTAGGGAGCTAGGCTTTTGATCCATCAATGAGGGAGGTTGATGTATATCCAAGTCAGGATGGTGTGCAACATGGAGGGGTAATCAGTTAGGGTGGCATGGTAGCACAGTGGTTAGCACTGTTGCCTCACAGTGCCAGAGATCCAGGTTCAATACCTGGCTTGAGTCATTGCCTATGCAGACTCTGCACATTCTTCCTGTGTCTGCGTGGTTTCCTCCGGATGCTGCGGTTTCCTCCCATAATCCGAAAGACGTGCAGGTTAAGTGCAATGGTCGTGCTAAATTGTCCCTCAGTGTACCCAAACAGGCGCCGGAGCGTAATGACTAGAGGATTTTCACAGTAACTTCATTACAGTGTTAAAGTAAGCCTCCTGGTGACACTAATTAATGAACTTAAAAACTTAAACCTGGAGGTGATGATGTTGCTATGTTCCCTTTGCCTTCCAGCTGGTGGTTATTTGGTCAGTGGAGCATCTCAGCAGAGCCTGTTTCGGCCCTAGCTGTCAAATAACACATTCACACTGGATATGAATTGGAAGTAAGAGTCCTGGCTGATTTTGTTTTTTATTCATTTAACCCAGGGCTATTGAGGTGAAATTTAGGCCTTACCTAATATCAAGTCTAAAAACAGTATATAGGGAGGATCAGATTTGTATGTTACCAGATTTTTTATGCTATACAATAGAATCAACTATTTAATATTTAACAATATTAATAATATCTGTATGCAATTAAAAATATTAAAACAAAACTCAGTTTGGACCTGTGTGAAGTGTACTGACACCACCACAAGAGGGCCCTAATATTTATTTTAAATAGAATTTCCAACCTTCTCAATTATTAAAACTGCCTCCAAAATGCTCAGTTTCCTCTTAGCAAACACAACCTCTCAATAGCTTTTAATTCTTTGTAAAGCCTGAATCCATTCAAGTAAGTATTGTACATATTCTTCCACCATCCTTATCAAATTGAAATGAAGACTCGTCACATACATTTCTGCTTTAAATTATTCTTTTCAAATCCAAGTTTGATGTCACTTAATCATTACTTCTTGATTTATCTTGTCTCCTCTTTAAATCCTTTCACCCTGGGTGATGTGCTGCACAATACTTCATGTAGGATTCTGCACAATAAGGAATAACAATGCTTGTAGTAAGAGTAAATGCCATTCTGATCAAATTAACATATCTTTACCATGAAGAAATATGTCAAATCAATCTAATCTTTTTTAATTCTCTGTTTATAATTTTCTTTGAGAAAATAATGATTATTAAAGTAATGATTTAGTTGCATTTTCTTGCTTCAGTTAGCATGGCTGTTTGATCCTGGCTTAAAGCCAACAATATAAATCAAATTCTCTGCCAAAATTCAATTTAAAATGAACGCACATGTACACATAAATAAATAATTATACACATACACACAACACACACACACATACACACACACACATACACACACACACACATATGAAGTATCTTTGTGTTGAAATTCTTCTGAAGTTTCTCTGCACATGGCAGTTGTTAGAACTTGGCATTTGCACAAGAGTTTTTTTAAGAGAAAAAAATGGACCAGTTACTTCTCCACAAGGAAGGAGGGAGAGTTGGCACTGGGCCATTGTTGTGCACTTTGTAACACTGAGAGTGGAAAAGGTGAGAGAAAGTTATTTCCTTTGTTGCCTTTCAGTTGATGGACAGCAGAGAGAAACAAATGACATTCTCGTGAAATAGAAATGAGGAATTAGCATTCCCTGGATTCCCAACTAGCTTAATGCACTGCTGATCACATTCTTGCACCCTGCATCATGCAAAGAGGGTCTAGGCTTGATTTGTTGGCAGATCTCAGCCTGAGGTGGTGGTGTAAGTGTGATAGCTGACCCCACTGCTCATGTATTTGGAGGGGCTAAGATGGGTGGGGAATGGGAAATACAGCCAAGGATTCCAATCTTGATCATTAATCATGGTGAAAAATATGAAGGATATCAGGCAAGATCAAGCTCACTCTGTCCCAGAATTTAGCAGCACTGGAACAGGAGAATGCTGTTGGGCCCCTTTAAGCTATCATTTGACCAAATAATCGGCGATCTGCATTTCAACTCCATATCTGTTAATATCCCTACCCAATAAAAAAAGTCAGTCAAGCTCTGTGTTATGGCATTCCTTGCTGAGCCAAAAAAAAGGGATCTGTAGCTCTGAACCTTTACCACAACGTGAGTCATGTGTTCAGGAGTTGAGGAGCTAAAAATAGAAAATAATGCTGGGCATTAAGGAAAACCAAACCAACATGCACAAACCAAAACAAACATATAGAATTTGAAACATTTAGAAGTCAGGTCACAGTTTTTATATCTCTCAACATCTCAACATTGAACACTCATTTTGACCAATTTTATTAGTTACTATTGATAATATTGGTATTAATTAATGTTAAGTGGAATGATGCTGCAAATAAACAGTAGACAAAGAAATCCAGGCAAGTGCATTAAGACTCCCTAAAGACACATCAGTAATATTAATTTTTTCACCTTTGTTGTGAGAAAGGGCAGGACAAAGGGTTTGATCTATAATGGTCACTTCTTACAGTTGTTGCCTGCAGTTTTGTCTGTTTAAATATCAAATTTTACATTAATTGCATGAAATAATAATTTGTTTTAATCTTAAAATAGCAGCAGGATCATGGCATAATGAAAGACTGAACTGCTTCAATGGTTTATGCATGAAACAGTGCACGGTTTGTGAGTGAAATCAAGCCAGAATTGTCTGGCTGCTCAAGCTCTGTTGCAAGGAAGGATGGAGAATTTGGCACTCAGCCAAATTTCTATTCACTGCAGCGGGACCAGAGAATCCCGTTGGCATGAATGGCCAGAGAATTCTGGCCCAAATTATTTTATAAGATATAAAATATTGGAAAACAAAAGAAATAGGAGCAGTAGTCAGTCATTGAGTCCCTCAAGCCTGTTTGCCAATAAGACCATGGCTGATCTGATTGCGGTCTTAACTTCTCTTTTTTGCCTGCTTGTACTCCACACCTCCTCCCATAACCCCTGACTTGTAAATCACAAATCTGTCCAATTCAATTGAATATATTAATTGATTCCACCTCCTATGGCTCACTGGAGAAGGCAATTCAAAACAGAAAATGACCTTGTGAGGGAAGAAATTTCTCCTTATCTTTGTTGTAAATCGGAGAGCCCTTGTTTTTAAAATCTTTCCTCTAATTCAGGATTTCCCTCATAGGAAGAAACATCCTCTGAGCATCCATCCTGTCAAACCTGCTCAGAATCTTATATGTTTCAATCAGATCACCATTCATTCTTCTAATCTCTAAATAGTATAGGCTTAACCTGCTCAGGCTTTCCTCATAAGAGAAACCCTTCATCTCAGGAATCAGCCAAGCAAGTCTTCCAGACTCAAGATTGCTGGAATTTGGATGCTGAGATGCTTGCCAGGACCCTGTGGAACACCTGATGTGCTGAAATACTTGAGAAGGTTTCAACTACTAGAGGTTTCAACTTCTGATAGACAATTTTCATGCTGCCCAGGACCCTCCACCAATGACTCAGGGGTGAATTTTCCCATTCTGTTTGCCAAGGGAATCGTAGCAGGTGAGGGGCAGACCATAGAAAGATCCATTGACCTCAGACGGGATTTTCTGGTTTTGGGCCAAGCGCAGCTGGAAAATCCTGTCCTCGGACTCTGAGTTAGAGTCAGAGATTTGAGAGAGATTTATGGCTGTTGACCCTGGAAATGTTAGATGAAATAAAACCCTCCTAACAGGTAGATAAGTAGAAAACCTCTGCAATCACATAGCCCCCACCCCTGTGATTTCCTGTTGACTATCCCCCAATCACTCCCCCTCCCAACACAAACATGTCCCGCCCCCTCTGACCTGACAATTCAGCCCACCACCTGATTACTGTGCAACTGTTTGCTTGGTCACCTGATTATCTTCTCAAACTGATTAACTCCCTGATCTGAACCAATCCGACCACTCTACTTCTGACCTTATGACCCATCTACCTCCTGCCCATGTATCCACTTTATCATTTACTCACCCTTACTCACCAGCTGAACTGACCCAGTTACCCAACTGCCCACCTCACCTGCACACACTGATCTACTCAAATCCTTCACCCACCTATCTACCTCAACCAGTTATTTCCCGAGCCCATGGCCCATCCAATCCTCACCCCACTTGCCTATCTTCTGCTTGCTCACTCACTCACTTATTCAATCCCTCACACAAACACACTCACGCACAAACACACACACACACACACACACACACACACACACACACTTATTCATTAACCTTTTTACTGAACATATAAACTAGCCAATACTGCAGCTAATGCTGTATAGCATGTCTTCTGCATTGATCCTCTTCCCTGGTCTCTTCTTGAATTCTTTTGTGGAGTGACATCTTCTGGGTGCTAGAACAGAAGTTTAACTCTTTTAAACATAACCAGGTGAGTATGCAGTTTCCTGACTGGTATCGGACACAGCAGTTCTGATATTGATCGGAAAATTGGGGCAATAGATCCAAGGCATGTGATGAGAAGAAATTCTTTATTACCATTGCAACCCATGAACAACAGGTAACCTGTCAGTGCACAAAGTGTAGCACTCCAGCTAGAACAATGGGGTATTATATTTAACTTACAATAATACAACAACCACTCAGATGATGATGACACAGGCTGCGGAACCTTAGAAAAAAAGATCTGACATGAAATAATGATCTAAGTGTGACTGGGTTTTTTTTATAACTATCAGAATGCTTTGTGATTCAAATCTGGCACTTAAGGGCTTTGATGAATCCTGGCTGTGTAATCTTCTGTAAAATCTCTGCATTAAAGATTGTATCGCATTAGAGAGATGGAGCCAGAGACCAAGCTGCCTGTAAGTGTTAAATCAACATGGGCATAGACTTTGGGCATAACGTTAATGAAAAGGAGGACGAGTCAGATATATATTGACACATAAGTAATAACACAAGGACCCCTCCTCAAAACACCATCACTGCATGGAAGAGGACTTTGTGAATTAATGTATAGATTTTTATAATTGCAGCTTTTCCTGGTAGCCATTCAATTCTCATTTCAGTGTCATTACTAGCACCAGACCAGTCCAGTGATCCATGCCAGTGTTTATGCTCCACCTGTTTCTTCGGAAACCTCTAGCTAATGGATTGGTGACTATTGTTTCTTATATTTATAGTCTATTGGTTCTACTGCCAGGGACTGTTGTGAAGTTGATTAGAGTTTGCTTTTCCTTTTGGACAATTGTGAAATGCAATTGGTTAACCTCAGTCCAGTTCCTAGTCATCATTGGCAATGAATATTTAAACTGCCCTCATTTCTCCAGTGACAGCTACAGAATCAGTATTATCATTAGAAAGACCTCAAGGTATCATAGGAATACTATATTTTTTAATTTATTATTGTCACCAGTAGGCTTACCTTAACACTGCAGTGTACAAGGTGATTCTTTCAGCTGGACAGGTAACTGCAAATTCAGTTTCTTGCTTTTGAACCTGAGGATATTAAGTCAAGAGAAAATGGGAAAAAAATAGGAAGTTTCAAGTTTATTAGTGTCACAAGTAGGCTTACATTAACACCGCAATGATGTTATTGTGAAAGACCCCTGGTCACAATACTCCAGTGCCTGTTCTCCACAAGGGAGAATTTAGCATTATCAATCCACTTAACCAGCACGTTTTTCAGATTGTGAGACAAAACGCATGCAGACAATGCGCAGATTCTGCATAGACAGTGACCCAAGCGGGGGATTGAACCCAGGTTCCCTGGCACTATGAAGCAACAGTGCTAACCACTATGCCACTATGCTTCATATGTTGATTGAGGTACATCGAAGAGGATTGACGTTTTGGTGTAGAACTACATCCAGAAGTAGCTGTTCCCCACAAGTTTAACATTGTGAATAGTGGGAGGCTGTAAGTTTCAAACTTGTTGCCAAGAAGCAAGAACGTTGGATTAAATTAGTTTGAGGAGATGTCCTGGCTGGAGACAATATACATCTCTTTAACCTGTGCTTGATCGTCTCTCCCCTCACATTATCTGTACAATTAAGACTTGATTAATCACATTGTCCGTACAGTTAAGTCCATAACAAATATTAGTGGTTGCAAAAGAACCCACTAATTTGTTATTAATGATCACTAACTTGATAATGTTCCCTGTAAAAACACAAATATGTGAATTGTGGAAAATAAGAATTATTAGTTGTATTGGAACTG
This sequence comes from Sphyrna mokarran, assembly GCA_024679065.1. Taxonomy (NCBI): domain Eukaryota; kingdom Metazoa; phylum Chordata; class Chondrichthyes; order Carcharhiniformes; family Carcharhinidae; genus Sphyrna; species Sphyrna mokarran. The sequence continues at coordinate 55,497,542 of JAGIQG010000001.1, read as the reverse complement.
TTGAGAACATGGTTGAGGTTGGATCAGTTTTCACTCCACCATTTGTCTTATATCAGACTTTCTCCAGTCCACTATATCAAACTTGGGAGTGTTTAATTGTATAATGTAGCTTTATACTGACTCTATTACCTAAGATGTGAAGATGCCGGCGTTGGACTGAGATAAGCACAGTAAGAAGTCCCACAACACCAGTTAAAGTCCAACAGATTTATTTGGTAGCAATAGCCACAAACTTTTGGAGCATTGCTCCTTCATCAAGTAATCAGGTAATTGGGAGTTTAGTTCACAAATAGGGCATATAAAGACACAAACTCTATTTACACAATAATGGTTGGAATGCGAGTCTTTACAAGTAATCAAGTTTTAACTGTACAGACAATGTGAATGGAGAGCGGGGGTCAAGCACAGGTTACAGAGATGTATATTGTCTCCAATTTTGCAAGCCCAGGCTAAACCAGCTTGCAAAATGTCACTAACTATCCTGGCTGGAGACAATACACATCTCTTTAACCTGTGCTTAATCCTCTCTCCACTCACACCATCTGTACCTTTAAGACTTGATTACCTGTAAAGACTCGCATTCCAACCATTATTTTGTAAATTGAGTTTGTGTCTTTATATGTCCTGTTTGTGAACAGAACTCCCACTCACCTGACGAAGGAGCAGCACTCTGAAAGCTAGTGGCTTTTGCAACTAAATAAACCTGTTGGACTTTAATCTGGTGTTGTGAGACTTCTTACTTATTATTTAACCCAAGCTATATTTGATTTGGTATGCTTGATTAAATAGTGTGGGTGGATCTTTGTATCTAATCTGGAAGTGTTTGAGGATACTATGTGGAGGCAAATTTACTTTGCATCTCATCTATTCTATATTTTATTGGAAACCTGCGGGAGGTCAGGGACAGAGAGGTCTGCTGTGAGAGAAAGCTAGGAAAATTAAAATAACAGGTGATGGGGCATTCAAGGTCTTATGGAATGAACGAAAGTGTTCTGCAAATTGGTCACTCAAGCTGTGTTTGACCTGCTTGGTGTATACCAGATTGCAGTATGAGCAGTGAATATTAGATATTAAATTGAAGGAGCTACATACAAACAGAAAGAATCTTTTTGTCCTGAATAAACATTTTTCAATCTTCATGAAAAATTGTTCCCAAGCTATTCTCCCTTGGACCAACTGGAAGCTCAATACACTTTTCTTCCCATTCTGGATATGCCACCAAATCTGATCGAAACTGAAGAAACTGAAATCTTTCTTTTTCTTGTGGGTTGTAAAGGTTCAACTCCTAATGGCAGGGGTCCACAGCACAAACTGTTCATAATCCAGCAACTAATTGGCACAAAATTAGCAACGTTATTTTCAGGAAGTGCCAACTCTAACTTGTGTGGTAAATACAAATGTTCCTTTGGCATGGTGGGAACCCCTCTAGGGGAAAAGCAGAGGAAGCTTTACATGCAACTCATGTAAAACCCAATCAGTTGGGTATTGATAGGAGGTGCAAACTTGGAGAAAATATTCCTGTATCATGCCTCCCCAAGTTTGCATGGGTTTATTTGTTTGTTTATTTATTTATTTATTAGTGTCACAAGTAGGTTTACATTAACACTGCAATGAAATTACCGTGAAAATCCCTGATATATGACTTGTTTTCTCCAGGTGATCTAGTTTTCTCCCATATTCCAAAGATGTGTGAGTTAGATGGATTGGCCATGCTAAATTGACCTAGTGTCAGAGTGACTAGTTTGAGTAAATGTATGGGATTATGAGAATAGGGCCTGGGTGGATTGTGGTCAGTGCAGACTTAATGGGCCAAATGGCCTCCTTCTGAGCTGTACAATTTTATGATTCTATGACCAATTCCTTATGGAAACAACATTCATCTTAAAAACAAACTTTGTGAGATTCTAACATTGCTCTGGAGTTCTTGCAATGTGCATATTCGATGCCTTGAAACAATTAGAATCCTTTTTAAGAATTGGACAGTTGTAATAAATTATCATTAACTTACAATCCCTTGTACTTGCTTTTCTTTATCTTCCTGGCACAAGGGAATGAAATGAACATCAGCATTGATACAGTCATTAACCTGCAGTACTGTGCATATTACTTTAGTGCCTGCAGGCTGGCAGCCTAAGTTTGTTGTCCATCAGCTCTGTTGAACATGTGCAGTCACAATTTAAATGAAAATCTTAATTTTAAAATAAAATACATTGCCTCAATAGGGATTTCTGAGAAAGCTTCAGTTACTGAGCAGTTACTGAAACTGAGAGAAAAAAAAATGTTTTTTTGTAATTGTATTTGGGCATCAATCAGTCTTGCTGTAATCAACTACACTGGGCTTTTGGGATTTTCAGCAAGTGTACTGTCAGAGGGCGTGCAATACAACCCTGGCCTGCCACAGAGGCCCCAATAGAAGGTTGAATGACTTTTGGGGCAAAAAATTCAGGATTCCACAAAAAGCAACTGGCTAAAGATAATTTTGGTAGTGCCAGAGGTGGCCTCTGCATAATTTTCAGGACAGGACATGACTTGAACCTAACTCATCTCTGATTAATTGTGAACATTGGCATGAAAGGCTCACTTGCATCATGAAAATATAATTGCAGATTCATGCAGTGCATAAGGTGGGCATGACATCCCTTGGGCGAAGATGACCCCATTCATAATATCATCTGAACCCCTCAATGAGATTACTGCGTTGCGATCACCCCTGGGAATGAGTCATTCTCTCTTCATTTCTTGTTACTGAGTACTGCACTATGTATGTGCCTTCCTCTAACCAGCCATTGAATTCGTTGTGACATGCCAATACCATTATGACATTATCAGCATATCCTCAGTGGAACTGGAAGCATCTTCAATCAATGATGACTGAGGCTGCCTTTCAGCTAGTTCTTTTGCAGCTATTAACATAAGTGTAATTGAAAGTAATTTGATGTGGGCTTCATAGTTGCAGCTACTCTTAATATTCATGTACTCTTTGTATCAGCCTCCATTAGACGTTTGGTGTTCCTTACATTTTCCATTTGTAAAATGTGGCAATTGAAGCACATTGGTAATCCAAAATTTTCATAGGGACATAACATTTAGGAACAAGAGGAGGTCTTTTGGCTTTTATATAAGACTATGGCTAATCTGGTTGTGGCCTTAATTCCACTATCCTGTCTTCCCTCCATAACCCTTGATTCTTTTGTCAATCAGAAATCTATCTAACTCAATCTTGAATAAATTCAATGACCCAGCTTCTAATGTTTACTGGGAGAGGATTCCACAGACTACAATCCTCTGAGGGACAAATATTTTTTTCATCTCATCTTAAAAGTAAGACCTCTTATTCTTAAACTGTGTTCCCTACATCTAATCCCACCAATAAGATGAAACATTTTCCAGTATCTACCCTATCAAGTCTTTTTAGGATCTCATATGTTTTAGGGTTATAGCTGTGAGAAAATCTCAGTACAATCTGGCAGAATCAACATGGTTTGTGAAAGGGAAATCATCTTTGACTAACGTTTTGGAGTTCTTTGAGGATGTAACAAGCAGAGTAGATAAAGGGGAACCTGTAGGTGTGCCATACTTAGATTTCTCAAAGGCGTTTGACTAGTTGTTATATCAAAAATTACTAAGCAAAATAAGAACTCATGGTGTAAGGACTAACATAGAAGCGTGGATAGAGATTTGATTAATTAACAAGAAACAGATTAGGTCAGTTGGGTTGGCACGATGTGACAAGTGCAGTTCAACAGGAAACATTGCTGGGGCCTCAACTATTTGCAATTTATATCAATTACTTGGATGAAGTGACTAGATATATTGTTGCTAAATTTGCTGATAACATAGGATAGGTTAAAAAAATGCTCTAAAGAGGACATAAGGGCAGGGTTTTCCCGCCACGCTTGCCCAAAGACCAGAAAATCCTTCCCAAGGTCAATGGACCATTACATAGTCTGCACCCCATCCGCTACAATTCCCGTGGTGGACAGGATGGGAAAATTCCACCCAAGGACTCTGCAAAGGTACACAGACACATAAATGAGTGGGTACAAAACTGACAGAAAAAGTATAATGTGGGTAAATTTGAATGTGTGTGTGTTGGCAGGAAGACTAGAAAAGCAGCTGAATATTTAAATAGAGATTAAGAATAGTGAATTGCAGGGAGTTAGTATGCAGGTACAGCAAGTGATTATGAAGACAATTGGAATGAAATGGAATGTTGTCATTTATTGCAAGGGGAATGGAATATAAAATTAGGGACATTTTCTAACAGTTAGACAGGGTCTTACTGAGCATTTATCTGAAGTACTGTGTATAGCTTCGGTCTCCTTATTTAAGAAAAAGGATATGAATGTTTTAGAAGCAGTTCAGAGATGGTTCATCAGACAGATACTTGGGATGAAGAGTTTTTTTAAGTTTTATTATTTATTTGTGGATGTGGACGTCATTCACAAGACCTGCATTTATTGCCCATCCCTAATTGTATTCAGAAGGTGATGATGGATTATATCCTGTATCCATTGGAGGGGATTGAAAGGTGATCTTATTGGAACATAGAAGATCCTGAGGGGATTTGACTGGGTGCATGCTTGTGGGAGGTCTAGAACTAGGACCCTCAACTTAAAAATAAGGAATCGCCCATTTAACACCCATGAATCTCTTCCCAAAGAATGGGGGAAGCAGAGTCATTGAATGTTTATGAGGCAGAGGGAGATAGATTCTTGACTAACAAGGAATTCAAAGGTTATTGGAGACTTATAGAATGTGGAGCTGAGGCCATAATCAGATCAGGCATGATCTTATCGAATGGGTGAACAGGTTTGAGTGGCTGAATTACCTGCTCCCGATCCTAATTTATTTGTATGTTTTAATAAGATCAGCTCTCATTCTTCTAAACCTCAGTGGATGTAGGGCCAACTCTGTTCAACCTTTCTACACAAACTGTGTGCACATCAAGCAGATGCTGTGTTTCCCTTTGTGCCACCAATCATGAACAACTAGCAATTGGCTCCTTTATCACCAACTACCACAATTTTTAAAACATTAGGTATACTGTTGCATTATGTAACATGGGCTCATCAACTTACAAGAAAATTCTGGAGCTAACATTGCAATAAATCCAGTTTATAGACAGCTTAACAGATATTGGAATTCCCAAAGGCATAAGAAATAGGAGCAGGAGTAGATCACCTCACCCATCAAGCCTGGACCATTGCCACTCATTATAACCATGGCTGATCTTGGCCTTTAACTCCACTTTCCTGCCCACTCCCATGTTCCTTCATTCTCAGAGAGACAAAAAAACTGTACATCCCAGCCTTAAATGTATTCAGTGATGGAACATCCACAGCCCTCTGGAATAGAGAATTCCAAAGATTCATAATCCTATGAGTGAAGTAATTCTTGCTCATCTTAGTCCGAAACGATCAGTCTCTTATCCTGAGACTGCTCTTGAGGTTTTAGATTCCTCCACCAGCAGAAATAATTTCTCAGCAACTACCCTATCAAACAGCTTCAGAATTTTTTAGGTCATCATATGATAATCCTCTCATCCCAAGGACCAATTTAGTGAACTTTCGCTGCACCATTTTCAATGCAAGTATATCCTTCCTTAAATATGGGGACCAATATGGGGCGACATGGTGGCACAGTGCTTAGCACTGCTGCCTGACAGCTCCAGGAACCTGGCTTTGATTCCCAGCTTGGGTTACTATCTGTGTGGAGTTTGTATATTCTTACTGTGTGTGTATGGGTTTCCTCCAAGTGCTCTGGTTTCCTCCCACAGTCCAAAGATGTGCTTGCAGGTTAGGTTGGTTTGTCATCCTGGACAATACCTGGGATGTGTAGGTTAGAAGGATTTAGCCCGGTAAATGTGTGGGTTGTGGAGATAGGGTCTGGGATGGGCTTATTGTTGATGCAGACTTGATGGGCTGAATGGCTTCCTTCTACACTGTAGGATTTAAAAAATTGATCACAGTACTCCAGATGTGATCTCATCAAAACTCTATACAACTGTAGCAAGACTACTTTATTCTTGTACTCAGTCTTTTTGCAATAGAGACCAATATGCTATTTGCCTTCCTAATTGCTTGCTGTACCTGCATGCTAATTTTTGATTTTCCTTGTACAAATACACCCATAGTCCTTTTGGACATCTACACTTAAAAGTTTCACAACTTTCAAAAATTATTCAACTTTTCTATACTTATGAACAAAGTAAATATCTTTATACTTCTCTTACAGTTCCATTAGCCATCTTGTTGCTTACTCATGTAACCTGTCTACATCTCATTGAAGCCTCTCTGTGTCTTCCCCACAACTTACCTTTGCACCCAGGAAAATTTGATACGTTACTCTCTGTCTCTTTGTCCAAGTCATTAATAAAGATTGTAAAGTGCTGAGGCTTCAGCACTGATAATTTTGGCACTCCACTATTCACTGCCTACCATATTGAAAAAGCCCTGTTTGTGCTCACTGTCTGTTTTCTACCATGAACCAATTCTTTATCCAAGCTACAGTCAAACTACATGAGTCCTTATCTTGCCAATGAACCACTTGTATGGCGCCTTCTTGAATACCTTTCAGAAATTCAGCAATACTGCATTTCCTGGCTTTCCTATCACCTCTCGGAAACTAATCAATTTGTCAAACAGGAATTTTTTTTTTGGTAACATAGAACATAGAACATAGAACATTACAGCGCAGAACAGGCCCTTCGGCCTTCGATGTTGCACCAACCAATTAGGAAAAAGCAATGACCCTCTAATCTAAACCATTCCCTTTTCGTCCATAAACTTATCTACTAACCTCTTAAACGCCACCATGTTCACTTGTTCTAATCATACTTTGGTTTTCTAAATGCATTGTTAAGACATCCACCCTGTCAAATATGTATGGTACGTAAGAAAAATTTGTGCCTAAGTTGCACAACTCTTGCAGTACTGGTTATATCAATTGAAATCTTTTCTTCTGTATGCATCAGATGTGGACAAGGGCTGAGCCTAAGACGTACATAACTGTAATTAGATACCTGAATGTATGAAGCTGTCAACTTTTGCCTACTGTGCACTTTAAGATAAGCAACAAATTATCAAATGTCGATCAGGATCATTTCAAAGACCTGGAGCAATATTTGCACAGATCTGATTACATTACTTGTGGGTTCTTTCCAAGATATTGCATTCCCATCCTTAAAAGTTGCAAGATACTATAGCTTTTACAAATAAAAAAATCAGGCAATTTTAAACTAACTTGCTTTCAAAAAACTGATGAGATTGGATAGACTGTCTCTTTTATGCCCTGATTTAACATTGAAACACAGAAACTAGAAGCAGGAATAGGCCATTTGACCTTTTGAGCTTGATCTGGTAATCATTTTGATCAGAGCTGATCATTAAATTCAATTTCCTGATCCCTCATTTTTCCCATAATTATAATTATTCCCCCCATTTATTTCCGTTAAAATCAATAGAAATTTACTTGCAATTTTGATCCGTAGAATGCTAAACACATGCAGAAATACGCATGTAATAACACTCGTCAAATTTTTCATTTTTGGTGTAAATCAGGCAGGCAGAATGATCACACCACTTGTCCAGTGGCACCAGTGGGAGGTCTGAACAATTTTCGTTGTAATAATGTCAACAATAATGTTCAGGTCACCACACTATCGGAAGGGTATGATTGTACTGAGCGGGTGTAGAGGAGATTCACCAGAATGCTGCCTAGGATGGAACATTTAAGTTATGAAAATAGATTGGGTAGGCTTGGATTGTTTTCACGGGGGCAGAGAAGATGGAGGGATGACTTGATTGCGGTATACCAGATTATGAGGAGCATGGATAGAGCAGATAAGATACAGCTGTTCTCTTAGTTGAAGGGTCAGTCACAAGGGGACATAAGTTCGAGATGAGGGCTAGGATGTTTAGGGGTGATGTGAGGAAAAACCAGAGGGTGGTGATAGTCTGGAATGCACAGCTTGAGAGAGTGGTAGGGACAGGTTTCCTGATATCCTTTAAAAAGTACTTGGATCAACATGTGGCACAACTATCATAACATTCATTCCTCTGGGCCAAGTGCTGGTAGATGGGATTAGGTGGGAGTTCAGGTGTTTCTCGCATGTCGGTGCAGACTTGATGGCCTGAAGGGCCTTTTCTGCTCTGTATGATTCTATGATTCTAAGCTGCTTGCTCTGATTGAATCCTAATCCTTGATGGGCAGCTCACAAATCGCTGAAGTGCAGAAACCTGGCTCCTCCCCTGCAGAGCTGAAACATCAAGTAGGGGGAGGGGTGTTTAGAGAGCAAACTAGAATGAGTAGTAAGTTGTAAATGTCACATTCTGCTCTATCAGTTGGGATTGCTACTCACCTGCTTCCTGGCCTCCTCCGAAACCATGACAGACTGAAAGCAGGTGGGAATAGTATGCTGAGTACTGGTTGAGACTTTCAGGTACACAAAATAAACAAGGACGAAATTGAATCTCATCTGGGTCAATCTTTAGATCACCAGTTCACTTGGGCTTAAAGTAAGGGATCCAAGCCCTTTACACTCCCACGCCAAGCACTGGAATTTATGAAATGACTAACCGACTTTTATCATTAGGCCCCTTGGCTGTATCGTTGGTTAACAGTTTAACAGTTGGGGAGGGTCTAAGATCCATGAGCTGTTATTTGGAATGTCAGACATCATGGGGAATGATCATTGGAAAACTAGGAGGAGCACAAATTCTCCTCCTGACCTCACGTTTTACACCTTAAACACGTCTATTTTCTGAGTCTCTTTGAGACTTCTGGTTAAGCTGTTTTGCTGCAAGTCTTGATTGGCAAGTGGCGCATCTCTGCAGTGGCTTGGGATCTGTTCTTTTTAAAAATCAATTTTTAATCCCTGCTTTCTTAAAACAAAATGGTTTGCGTCTTTGATTTAATTTGGTGCCTTTGATTTTTCTCCTCGACTGAGTGCAACTTTTGATGCAGCAAATCAGTTGTATATGGTCATGTAAATAAATAAATAACACTATAAAAAGATTGGGAAGCCATACTGCAGCCAACTCTCAAGCGAAGACTTAAGTCCCTCTGGAGTGCCTTCTTAGAGTGCTTTAATAAATTGCTTCGATCGACAGCTGTGCCCTCCCTACCCATGGGACTTGAGAGTCAGATTTGATTCTTTGATGTTGTTTTGAGGGTCTAATCAGCACAACGCTTCATAACTAAGGAGCTGATTTTATTTACATGGCATTGTGGAATTTGAGTACTCCTTTTCTATGTTGACCGAGTCTTAAAGGCAGTGTACTCTGTGCCGAGTTAGGATATCTCAGCTAGGAAGGCAGCAGAGGTTCTACAATTGGCTGTGATGCCCATGTGCTGGAAGAGAGAAGAACTTTTGAATGTTGTACAATGATGCATGGTAGAAAGTGCGTAGGCACACTGTGGACAAGGATGATTTGGGTATAGGTTTGAGTTCCAGCATATAGTTGATTAGTCTTTTGACATTGCCGTCAAGGCTTAGAGATTGAGCACTGATGAAATACAAGAGGTTCACTGGCACCTTTAAAGGCAGAAAAGATGAAGGCAGAGAATTGGGGTATAAAGATGAAGGTAGAACATTTGTTTTTTGGTACAACTCCATGCAGAGTAAAACTTGTTTGCAGAATACTTTAAACACTCTGCAATCAAGCCATTAGATATTGCTGGAGAGCAAATTACGCCCCCACCTCCCCCCGACCTGGCCTCTGAGTATACTGAGGTCAATCCTCTCAACTCTCCTGTTGACCCACCAAATTCAGGACAACACAGACTGGATTGAGTCTGGAATCCTACTGATACAATCAATTCTGCACATTCATTTTATTGGGTCACAACATGTGCTCCAAGGACAACATTTATAGTCCATGTGACCTGCCCTTATGAAAGTGATCTTGAATTGCTGCAGTCCATGTGATGTAGTGACACCCACAGTGCTATCAGGGAGAAAGTGCCAGGATTTTGACTCGGACACAATGAAGGAACAAAAATTTAGGGCGGGATTTTCTGCCTACGCTCGCCCAAAACTGGAAAATCCCACTCAAGGTCAACGGACTTTTTCATCATTGCTACCCCTCCACCACCCCACCACCCCCAACCCACTACGATTCTTATGGCAGACGAATGGAAAAATTCATCCCATTGTCAGAATGATGTGTAGCTTGGAGGGGAACTTGCAGTTGGTGGTTTCCCTACGTGTCTGCTGCCCTTTCCCTCTGATGATAATGGTCACGGGTTTGGAAGATATTGTCAAAGAAATCTTGACTAATTGATACAGCTGTAGTTCATCTTGTGTCTTATGTGTGCATTTACCTTTTGACAGAAGTCCTTTCCTGCTGATAATGAAAGAACGCAGTAAGAAGTCTCACAATACCAGGTTAAAAGTCCAACAGGTTTATTTGGTAGCACAGGCCACTAGCTTTCAGAGTGCTGCTCCTTCATTCCATAATGGTAAAATTTATTTTTATTTCATCTGGTAAAGCATCCTAACAGTATCTTCTTTATACTGTAGAAATGTAAGTAGTTGTAAGTAACATCTCCATAATGTACTAAATGAATGCCTTTTCTCATTTAATACTATACCAAGTGAAGAATAATCTTTTTTTGATCCAGATACACTTATTCAATTGTTTCTTCTGATTTAGAAAAGGACTGGTGACAGCAGACAGCAGTAATATACTAATGTCTGTATTCATATACGTAAAAGATGTGCAAATCCTCATCTGTCATTTTATTTTTACACTTATCAACTCAATGTAAGGTTTTTGTCACTCCTGATGTGACCTCACATGTATAATTAAAGTCTCGTGCAGCTTTTTTTTAAGACAAAAGGATGCAGATATCTGATTTGTGCCTGACTAAGAGAGAAAAAAAGACTTCAAGTAATGTACAAAATATATGTGTGCTGTAAAACCTAGAATATAATTTCACAGCATAACAGACTTACAGTATCTTTGGAAACAAATGTAACTGAAAACTGAATTCAAAACAGATTAAAACATTTTTTATGCAAGAAATGGCAGGTTAACAGAGAGAAAAAAAATCAGTGGATTGTTTAAGATGTAATTAGAAACTGGGCAGGCTAAGTAGGACTAGGATAAAGAGATGACCTCAATGGACTTTCCCAGTCCTCAGCTGTTCTAAGTATTTAAGTCAATCTTCATGGTGGGCGAGAATGGAAGAATGCCGAAGTTTCAGTGGCATTCCTTGATCAAAAGACTCAAGCAGGATTTTGCTGCAGGTATGTCAAAAGGAGGATGAATTATACGCTTGGCATTTATTTCCCTAACAGGATTGCAACAGAAACTGGGATTACACTGAGTTGTGAGGCTTCCTTTGCTGCTGATGAAAATTCATTGAAAACTTTAAAAGCCTTAGTGATGAATAGGAGTGATTCTGAGATCCTGAGCCACCAACAGGGTAGCGTAGAACTTGCAGCAGGGCCAACATGACCGTAAATGGGTACATATTACTTTGTCAAGACTAGCTTACTGATGATCAACTTCATATCATCTTCCCTGTTAGGCTTTAAGTTGGCCAGGGTATTGTATTTGCACCATGTATTTTTCCAATCAATGAAATATCATTGGCTTTTTGTTCCACTGTTATGATATGTAAGTGTTAGACTTGGATAACAGCTACAGGGTGTCTAATATTAAACTTAAACTGGGTGTGTGGATTGTATAGAAACCACAGAAGTGGTAAATAGGTGTGATGGTCCACTGGTTCAGTTTTTACAGTTAGGGCAGAGTTCGGTCACTGATGTGTGGGTTGTGGGATTTTTAAAGGTTAGGCTTGCAGACCACAAAGGTACAAACAATCAAACAAGAGCTTTAGAGGAGAGGTGTTTACTCTATAGGCTGATAAGATAGATGGCAACAAACGGCCAATTATGCCATCAGGGCATCAGATCTCATAATTGGTTCCTTAAAATGTCTTTGCATTAACTAGGAACAATGTGAATATGTAAGATAGGTATTTCCAAATAAGCAGGTGTTGAAGAGGGAGTTTATAGACATAGCAATCCGATTAAAGTTGCTGAATGTAAGCAAACTGGGATATCTTTATGCCGAGCATTGACACTGTCTGTTAGAACAAACCTAAAACATGCCTAAGCCACCCCACATCTGGTCTCCAAACTGTGGTGATTATATCCTATCTATTTTTAGCCATGTTGTTAACAAAGTTGTAAAAGGCAATCCTGATTATCTGGTGTTTGAAATTGTAAGATTCCTATCATTTGTGTCAACAGCAGGGAGCCACATTTGCGGAGATGTAGGTTGGAGAATCACAGCATACATCTTCACATCGAAAGACAGGGAAGAAAATGGGAAAGATTAGCTTCTAATTCCATTAAACAGACTGTCCGGCTCAAAGCAGAACTGGTCACATTTTATCTGTGTTGATTAAAGATTATTGTTGTTTGCAGAAATGGCCTTATAAAATCCAAATTATTGTTCAATTTATGTCTTTGCTGCAATTTTCCTCAGAGCAGATTGAACTAATAATGATGGTCGCTCTGTTATATTTTTACAGTAATAAACCATATGCTTGTCATGAGGGTGGCAATGGTTGGTAAAGATAGCAAAATGTTTTATTTCTGTTCCTTTCCTCCTGAATTTTCAAAGATGCTGACTTGTTGTTGAATTATGGTTCGTTGGGTATCATCTGGTACTTCATTCAAGTGGTTACTCTCAGTGTGTCGCATCACAGCTGCACTTGATCTTTCCCTCAACTGATATTCACAGAGGGATGATAAGCTGGAAAGCGGACTGATTTTTTTTTCACCTTCCCTGACGTTGATCATATCTCTGTCATTGCTGGTCCACTTTGGATCAATCAATTCAGCACAGATCATGGATGCAGCTCATGACCTCCATGTCCGTATAGCTCATGCAACACTTGTATTGCAGACGGCTTCCATTGCATGTGTCACTAATATAACTCCGTCACTCTGCTGTTCAATCACAACAATGATGTAAACAGGACAGATTGAACAGCAGGTGACAGACTCTTTTCTTATTTATATACCCAATTCAATCCAATCAAAGTCCAATTCAAAGTCTCTGCAAGTGAGATACGCCCGATCTAAGCTGACAAGACAGGCTCCCCACTTTCTGTCTTGAGCTTGATCTACGTGATCGAAGCTGATAGGAGCAGACATCGGATCTCCTCCAATGTCTAGATCTCATTTGCATCTTAACCAAAAGGCCTAGAAGCTGCTTAAAAATTGCTTCAGATGAAGCCTCAGTGTAACCTCATGACTTCAACCAAGTGCAGGACAACAAAACTACACTTGATTTTAGCCAAAAAGCTGACAAGAATTAGAATTAGTTCAGTCGATTTTGCAATTGTAATAGTCTGGCTAATATTTAAAGTCATGACCAGACCCAAAATGATGAACCTTTATTTATTCAGGGTTTTTTTAAAAAGATCATTCATGAGATGTGGACACCATTGGCAATGTCTTTCCCTAATTAACCTTAACCTGATTGGCTTGCTAAGCCATTCAAGAGTCAGCTAAATTGCTCTGTGGTCTGAAGTCACATTGAAGGCCAGGCCAGGTAAAAAAATGGCAGATTTCTTTCCCTAAAGGGCACTAGTGAACTAGATGAGTTTCCGTGATAATGATGATGTTTTTTGGTTGTCATTGCTTAGACTAGACTACAATTCCAGATTTTATTAATTCAATGTAAATACCATTGGCTGCCTGTGATGGCATTTGAATTTGTGTTTCCAGAACATTAGCATGGGCCTCAAGTCAAGTGATATTACCACCATACCACAAGCGCTCAATGGGAAATCTGTTATCAGGGAATGTTTTGCCATGCCCAGTGTCATTATTGCAACTTTGCACTGCTATGGAAGTCACACTATCTGAGGTCAGTGGTATACCATGCAACTTATCCCAGGAATGTGCCTATACATCCTGAGCTGTTAATGAGAAAAAGATCAATCAGAGCTCAGATTGACATTCCCCCCAATTCTTCCTTTCAACCTATGTGGAAATGCTTGGCCACTAATTGTGAGATATGAACACAAGAACATATGTTTAGAGAGGAACTTGGCCTCCGCGTGGCACAGTCTGCGAATGTTCAAGTATATTGGCAATGGCTGAGAACTGCTCAATAGAAATCCTCATATAATTACATGTAGGCAAGTAGAAGTGGGCCTGTCTTAGCCACTGACTAATAAAAGGAGCTGCTGTTCATCTGTGAAATTTGCAATTTTTTTTTAAAAGTAGAGAAATGGAGATTGAAAAAAGGGCAAGAGTATTGTTGAAAAAGTCAAAAAGGAGCAAAGAGGCATTAAGGCAAATGAGAGAGAAAAAAAGGAAAACTCTTGCCAAATAATTACAAATAAGGAATTAATTAAAAAAAAATCCTCCTTCCTAATTATTGACTGAAATTTGATTATGAAAGGCTGTCATCTATTTGGCTTGATATGTGTTTCCATGTGTGCCATGCAACGATGAATTAAATGTTGTCTTTAGGGAGACAAGTTGCTTTTTTTTAGGTAAATTTACATGCGCACAGAAATGGATGGAAATGAGCTGGCAAAGTGTCATAGAACATAGAACATTACAGCACAGAACAGGCCCTTCGGCCTTCGATGTTGCGCCGACCAAAATAAAAAGCAATGCCCCTCCAAACTAAACCATTCCCTTCTCTTCCATATACTTATCAACTAACATCTTAAATGCCACCAAACTTGGCGCATCTACAACTGCTGCAGGCAGGGCATTCCACTCCCGAACCACCCTTTGGGTAAAGAACCTACTTCTGATATCCGTCCTATAACTATCACCCCTTAATTTAAAGCTGTGTCCCCTTGTGCTAGCTTTCTCATCCTAGGAAAAAGGCTATCACTGTCCACCCTATCTAAACCTCTAATCATCTTATATGTTTCGATAAGGTCTCCTCTTAGCCGCCTTCTTTCTAACGAAAACAACCTCAAATCCCTCAGCCTCTCTTCATAAGACCTGCCTCCATACCAGGCAACATCCTGGTAAACCTCCTCTGTACCCTCTCCAATGCCTCCACATCTTTCTTATAATGAGGGGACCAGAACTGTACACAATACTCCAAGTGCGGCCACACCAGAGTTTTGTACAGTCGCAACATGACGTTGCGGCTCCGAAATTCAATCCCCCTACCAATAAAAGCTAAGACTCCGTATGCCTTCTTAACAACCTTATCGACGTGACTGCCTACTTTCAGGGATCTATGCACAAATACACCAAGATCCCTCTGTTCATCAACACTATTAAGAATCCTACCATTAGCCCTATACTCTACACATTTATTATTCCTGCCAAAGTGCATTACCTCACACTTTCCACATTAAACTCCATTTGCCACCTCTCGGCCCAGCTCTGCAACTTGTCCAAGTCACTCTGTAAACTAAAACACCCCTCTTCACTATCTACCACACCACCAACTTTAGTATAATCTGCAAATTTACTGATCCATCCCTCAATACCCTCATCCAGATCATTTATAAAAATTACAAACAGCAGGGGCCCCAAAAACAGACCCCTGAGGTACACCACTTGTCACCGAACTCCATAATGAATATCTCCCATCAACCACCACCCTCTGTCTTCTATCTGCTAGCCAATTCCTTTCCACATTGTCATCAGGAAAGATTTGTCATGATTGGCTCTGAGAAATTTGTGTGACCTTTGGGGTGCTCAATAAATTGCATCAGCCCCAGGGCTCACAACTATCTTTAAACATTTGTACATATGTGTGGAATATGAGAGGGGCTTCCACATTAATTTCAACTGAATGTAAATCCGTGTTTGTTTTTAATGTTACAAAGTATGGATGGAGAGATGAAGAGCTCTTTGTTTAAAAAGGACTGCAGAGAATAGCCTGAGAACTACAGGCCAGTGAGCCTCACATCTGTAGTGGATAAGTTGTTAGAAGGTATTCTGAGAGACATGATCTAGAAGCACTTCGAGATGCGAGGACTGATTAAAGACAGTTGGCATGGCTTTGTAAGTGGAAAATCATGTCTTATGAACTTGAATTTTTTGAAGGCGTAACCAAGAAGGTAGGTGAGGACAGTGCAGTTGATGTTATCTACATGGACATTAGCATGGCGTTTGACAAGGTACCACATGGTAGGTTGTTGAATAAGGTTAAATCTCATGGGATCCAGCATGAGGTAGCCAAATGAATACAAAAGTGTCTTGATGACAGAATGTGAAGACAGAGGGTGATTGTGGAAGTTTGTTTTTCAAATGGGAGGCCTGTGATCAGTGGTGTGTCTCAGGGATCGGTGCTGAGTCCACTGTTATTTGTCATTTATATTAATGATTTGGATGAGAATTTAGGAGGCATGGTTAGTAAGTTTACAGATGACACCAAGATTGGGGACAGAATAGACAGTGAAGAAAGTATTGAGGATTACAGCAGGATCTTGATCAATTGGGCTACAAATGGTAGATGGAACTTAATTTAGATAAATTCGAGATGACGCATTTTGGTAGATTGAACCAGGGCAGGACATACTCAGTTAATGGTAGGGCGTTGGAAGCGTTACAGAACAAAGAGATCTAGGGATACAGGTTCATAGCTCCTTGAAAGTGGAGTCACAGGTAGACATGGTGGTGAAGAAGACATTTGGCTTGATTGGTTTCATTGGTCAGAACACTGAAGACAAGAGTTGGGAAGTCTGATTGAAGTTGTACAAGACATTGATAAGGCTACACTTGGAAAACTGAACCGGATTTTACCATTTTCATTGTAAGGGCTGAATCTGGGTGCAATTCAGGTTTGTCTTGGGAATCTGCTTTCAGACGCCCACATATGCACTTAACCTGAAAAAAAATCGTGGGTCTGATTCATGCTGTGGGCAGGGCTTAGTGTGTCCGAAACG
This sequence comes from Sphyrna mokarran, assembly GCA_024679065.1. Classification (NCBI taxonomy): domain Eukaryota; kingdom Metazoa; phylum Chordata; class Chondrichthyes; order Carcharhiniformes; family Carcharhinidae; genus Sphyrna; species Sphyrna mokarran. Next base: position 55,480,643 of record JAGIQG010000001.1, on the reverse strand, counting down.
ATCTGAGCTCTGAATTGCGCATCACACAGTAAGAAAAAAAAATTTGAAAATCACACTGCTTCCACATTGCTTCGGGCTGCGAAACCAGGAGTGATAGCCCCCACAGACATCATGCCCACCTCCACAACAGGACTATTCTCCCTTATCCACCCATCCGCTACCCAGACCAATCGCAACCCTCTGTCCTCTTTACCCCTCCTGATTGCCTGCGGAGTGACAGCAGACCGCCATGCTTCTGCCGCACTCCCCAACTAGAGATCCATCTGATCTCCCTCCCAATATATTTCACATACTGACAGTGGTGTACTTTGACAGATTCACTAATTGTGCAGGTGCACTATTGTAACTGTGGAATTCCCTTCTCTCTGCTGTCTGTACTTGCAATTTCCAAAGCTGCATTTCCAAATTTAGAAGATAATTTGGAAAATGGTAATAAAATAATTTCTACTTCTTCTGAACTTGCTGGTATAGAGGAAAGAAACAACATTCATGGTAAGTGAAATATAATATAAGCAGCGTTTATAATAGGAATGGTCAGAATTAGAAATATGATCGGTTAGAATTAACTCCCCCAACCCCCTCACCTTCCCAGAGAATGATCAGTCGGCCTCCACCCCCTCCCCAGAGAAAATTCGGGTTTCTCACCACCACCAGACTATCCACCCCCATCCTCCAGAGATATATCTAATCTGCTTCCCTCCCCCACCGGAAAGTGATTGGGCCTCTCTTCTCCCGCACTCCACGACCAGAGAATGATCTGACCCACTTACCCCTCAACTCACATCACCCCCAGACAACGATCTGACTTGCCTCCCCCCTACCACCAAAAAGTGATTGGGCCTCCCTCTTCCTTCCGCCCACCAGAAAATAATCAGGCCTGCCTCCCCCCACCCCACTTCCCCATCCCCCCATCCCCTCCACTACCCTGCCCCAACCAGAGAGCGAAGTGTCCTCCCTCCTCCCATCCACCATAGATACATCTGACCTGCCTCCTTCTCCCCTGCCCACCAGAAAATGATCAGGCCTCCCTTCTCCTGCACCCCCATTTCCCTCCACCAGAGAATGATCTGGCTTCTCTCTACTCCACCATCCCCCAACCCTACCCCACCCACAACTACCACCAATCTGAGTCACAAAGCTGTTGGAAGTTATGAACTTACCACTTCAGCAGCTAGAGCGCACAAAACAGACCTTTTGTTGAGCATGTCTTTATTGCTTTGAATCTGAAAGTGCGAACGTGAAGGTAAAGGGGGAAATGCTGATAAAGTTGGGCATGCAGTTCATTAATTCAACTTAAGTGCAGACTTGAGGCCATTAACACGATGCAGGCACAGGTCATGTTAATGGCCTCATGTCCAACTTTACCATGTTTTCACGTCCAAAAATGGGCCCGGAGCTCTGACAAAATCAAGCCCACTGTGTACAGTTCTGATCACCATATTATAGAAAGAGGGCAGAAAAGATTTCCTAAGATGCTACTGGGACTTGATGGTTTGAGTTATAAGGAGAGCCTGCATGGACTGAGACTTTTTCTCTGAAGTATAGAGATTGAGGGGTGATCTTATAGAGGTCTAAAAATAATGAGGGGCATAGACCAGCTGGATAGTCAATATCTTTTCCCAAAAGTAGGGGAGTCTAAAGCTAGAGGGCATAGTTTTAAGGTGAGAGGGGAGAGATATAAAAGGGTCCAGAGTGCAGAGCATCTGGAACAAACTGCCAGAGGTAGTAGTAGAGATGGGTACAATTTTATCTTTTAAAAAACATTTAGTCACTTACATGGGTATGATGGTTAGAGAGGGATATGGGTAATTGGGACTGGCTTAGTGGTTAAAAAAAAGGGGCAACATGGACAAGTTGAGCCGAAAGGCCTGTTTCCATGCTGTAAAACTCTATGTCTGTATGAAGGCCACTGTTCAAAGTGGTCAAGAGGAGAGGAAAACAAGATGAATCAAGGAGAGGTGAATAGTTGATGCCCAGGTTTGGTAAGAGAAAGTGAGAAAAACTGAACAAGTGAAGAGTTTGGAGATAATGATAGCACTGAATCTTGACTTGAATACAGAGAGAATGCTGGGGTTTGTGGACGTGCAAGAATTGAACAAAACATTGATAAATTAAATAAGATAAATTAAGATAAAAGTGATATAAAGACTGGGAAGGTACAGTGGCATAATGGTTGGGGTGGCACAGTGGTTGGCACTGCTGCCTCACAGTGCCAGTGACACGGGTCCCATTCTCAGTTTGGGTGACTGTGTGGAGTTTGCACGTTCTCCCCATGCCTGTGTGGGTTTCCTCCGGTGCTCTGGTTTCCTCCCACAGTCCAAAGATGTGTGTGTTAGGTTGATTGGTGATGTTAAATTGACCCTTAGTGTCAGGGGAACTATCTAGATAAATATGTAGGGTTACTGGAATAGGAAATAGGTAGGATGTTGTCAGTGCAGACTCATTGGGTCAAATAGCCTTCTTCTGTACTGTAAGGATGCTATGATACGCTATGATACACAAAAATCACTTAGGACACTGAGCATTTGTGTTGATATTGGTGCTCCTTATGGGAGGTAGGATTCATACTTCCACACAAACAGTTCAATAAGCTCCACCAATAAGCTTCAACAAGCTCCATTCTTGTTCACAATATGAATTGGAAATAGCACACAAACCAAATGTAGTGAGTCGCTGGCAGTGGCTTACACTTGGACAACATGGCAAATTAAACAATGTTATAAGTTGCCCCAGGGCAATTTGCTGCTCAAGGTTTATTGAGTGCTGATTGTTCTTCATTTCCTCAAAGAGGTGAAAGCTCAACTCCCCAACTTTATTGGAAATCCCATTCTGAGCCAGGACAGCAACTCCTACATTAGCAGTAGGATCTGGTGAAAAGGTATAATTTTCTTGCAGTTTGCATCCTTACGAGCTACTACTTGTCAGTGTGAAATAAAAAACAATTTTACATGCATGAACATTTCTGCGCTATGTTTAATATTTTAACAAATGCAAAGTGAGGCTTTGACCAAACTCGTGAATTAGGAGGGAAAGTTATCATTTAAATAGCACATTGCTGTAAAGGATCAAATCACAGCAACAGCTCAGGGGAACTGCTGATAGGATTGAAGATCTAAGGTTCTGTAGGTGGTTGTACAGCATGTGTAAAAATGTGTTGCCTGGAAGGGATACTAAATAGGAAGCATAGGAATATGAAAGTACTATAAATGTTATTGAAATATTAGTGTAATCTATTAAAATACTATCAAAATCAAATGAAGCTAGATATCATTTCTTTTCATATAAGTAGGATAGTGAAGTTTTATCAATTCTATTGAAAACTTATCAGTTGTCTGTTACAAATTGCATAATTAAAAAATACTAAAACTTATCTCCCTAATCATAATAGATTATGGAAATAAAAATGCATTTGAACAAGTCTGTTTTCAAAAAATTAAAAAGAAATGTCTAATAACCAAAAATGAGAATTAAGTACATCCTACTGACAATCGAAACCATTCAGTTCCCGGTCTGTGAACAGAAGGAATTTCATTTCGGAATCTGCAAGGCAATGATGCTAAGAGCATGGGGGAGAAAACATATCAAACATAAACAAATAGCTTGAGGCTGCAGAAAACTAGACTGTGGGTATTGACAGATTGTCTGCTGAAAGCTAACTGGATCTTGGACAATGTGGGATAGAGTCAAAGGCTTTGCTTTCCACAAAGAATTACCCAGTGTCATAACGGCAAGAAAATCAGAGTGATCCATGCCAGTCTGTCTGGTGTGGATTATACCACAATTATCCCACATTTAGTCCTTTTTGGGAGAGTGCTGAGTTGCATTCCGGTTCTGGGAGCTGCAAGACCTAAACACACCAGTGAGCCCAGTGCAAAGCGACCAGGCGCCATTTTGAAAGGCTGCCCAATCTCACAGGGCACCAGAAGACCTCCTTCCTTCCCCCCTTGATATCTGGACAATCCCCTCATTGTTGGCATTTTCACCACGCTTTCCCTGACATGGATCACCAGCAGCTGGACCTTGGGCTCTTCCCAGTGGCTCCCCCTGACATGATTCCCCACTTCATGACCAGACATGGTCCACCTTCATGACCCCCGACATGCCCCCTTTCAATGCCCCACCCCTTCACACCTCCTCCGGCATCTCTCCAATCCTCCCCACTCCGTCATTGCCCCTACTCAAGCTCCATTCCCACTTAATGTTCACCTTCTTCACACTGCCCCTGGCCTATAGGCAGTGCCCAGCTGTGATGTTTCTTGAACCATTGGATTGCCTGAGATGTGGTTAATGGGCTGGTGGAGTGGTTTTATTGTTGACATTTATTTATCTCAATTTCTGAGAACGAATATTTTTTAATGTCAGATAATGTGAGATTATCCTCTGACATATAACTCCATTAGTATATTGCTTCATCATGAACTTATTGAATTTTTTTTGTTGGGAATGTCTGCTTTAAGCCAGACTGATCACTTGTGAAACAAAAATAACAATCTAGGGTTAAACCCAATCATGACTCTAGATATCCTTGTAATGAAAGAGGAAAGATGTGTGGAGATGCATAAAGGATAATTTCCCAGTCCCATATTTGCAGCAGGGAGCCGTGGGTTGAAGTGCTACATACAGATGATCCAGTTCCCTGTTTGAATGGCAGCCTTTCTCTACTTCTTCCCACTCAGTTTCCTTCTAATCATCTCCTATTCCAAAGGAATTGCTTCATGATTGGAAAAAGTTTTAAGAAAGATAGCAGCCTATTTGTATTTATCTAAGTGCTCTTTTGCTTGGGTAAACTCAGACAATGGCAGCTGAATCTTGCCAGTAATAATATGGGCCCAATGTTGAGTGATGTAATTGAGCCATTGCCTCCAGGATACAGAGGACCAGCCAGCTTAGAACACCACAGAATACATTGGAATCAGTTATTGAGCCTGCACCGACAACAATCCCATCTATGCTCTATCCCTTAACCCCATGTATCTACTCTGCTAATCCCCCTGACCCTCAGGGACACTTTAGCATAAACCATCAACCTAACTCACACATCTTTGAACTGTGGGAAGAAACCGGACCACCTGGAGAAAGCTCATGCAGACATAAGGAGAACATAAGTGACCAATGCCAGAATTGAACCTGGCTTCCTGGCATTGTGAGGCAGCAGTGCTAACCACTGTGCCACTATGGCACCCCTATCAGGGCAGACAATCAAAGTGCAATTGGAATGGAAGAAGATGCGAACAGTGAGCATGTGAATAAAATTTGAGTTAAAACAGAATGGTAATGAGAGCTGGAGGAATAACAGATGAACCAAAGCCAAAGATAGCCTAAGTTTAAGGAAAGGAGGAACATAACAAGAAATGCTAATAAAGGATCATTGGGCCAACACAATGATGATATTATCCCAATAATCTCCAACAGCAGCATGGGGAATTTGAAGTAAGAAATTTTCTTTTAGGAGAGGCATTTTTAAGAATTACATGTCAAACATATAAAAATATTTCCAGTTTATTTTTTTAAAGAGGATTTTTTGTATTTTTATCTGGGAAAGAACTTGTAAATTTCCTTTTTCAGAAGTACCAAGTGATAAGGAAGAAAAGTTCAAACTACAATTAATCATGCATGGATTTTGGATGGTGTTAGCTTGATGGGTGGAATAGTCTATTCTCACTGGAATTTCATAGATCCTATAGGATCAGGAAAGACTTATCATAAAACTGCTTGATTTTATAAGCCAATAACTCTCAATCTCCTACTCCCTCCACTGTGTATCTAATTCTCTAAGGGGGATTTTCACAGAGACTTCATTGCAGTGTTAATGTAAACTACTTGTGACACTAATAAATAAACTTAAGAAAAAAACTTAAATGCCCAGCATTTCTCCCTCCCTAGCCTGTTCATTTCACACACTCACCACTCCCTACGAAAGCTTATTATACCCAAGCTGTTGGTTTATCTTTTTTCTCTGAGCTTCATCTGTGCTACCTGGATAAAGTGACAATCTTAAATCTATTATCGGGGCTCAATCCATCCATCTCCTAGAACAATGATATCCCCCAGCTTTCTCTTTTCCAGAGAAAAACAATCCAAGACACATAATGTCCATAAAGGAACATTCCACCCTCTCCTCGGAATCCATTGAGACACCCAGCAGTCTCTTCATGTGGCAGGTGGGTGCTCCTAATGCAGTTTTTGTTTTTCTTTAATTTGTCGGACATGGATGTTCTTGGCTGGCCAGCATTTACTGCCCATCTTTAGTTGGCACGAAGACAGTTGAGAATCAACCACATTGCTGTGACTCTGGAGTCACATGTGGGCCAGACCAGATAAGGATAGAGGATTTCCTTCCCTGAAGGACATTAGTGAACCAGATAGGTTTTTTTCGAGAGTATCCTAGTGTTTCATGTCTTTAGTGTACGCTTGACCTGGACCATTTGATGGGCAACATGACAGCTCAGTGACTATCGCTGTGTTGTGCAGAGACATGGATTTGGGCCTGTGTCTGTCGGAGTTTGCGCATTCTCCCCATGCTTGCGTGGGTTTTCTCCGGGTGCTCCGGTTTCCTCCCTCATCCCAAAGATGTGCTCTTAAGCTGATTGGCAGAACAAATTCTCCCTAAGTTGTCTCAAATTTAGTTTCAATCCATAGATCTATAAACATAGACAAGGATCACGGGTAGAAGTGGGAACATCGAGGTGGCGGCGCGGGCTCGTTGGGCTGAAAGGCCTGTTTCCTGTGCTGTTTTGTTCTTTGTTCTTTGTTTTTCCAACAATCAGCAATGGTTCCATGGTCATCAGTAAGTTCTTAGTTCCAGATTCTTTTATTGAATTCAAATTCCACCATCTGCTTGGGCAGCACGGTGACACAGTGGTTGGCACTGCTGCATTACAGTGCCTGGAACCTGGGTTCAATTCCAGCCTTGGGTAACTGCCTGTGTGGAGTTTGCACATTCTCTATGTGTCTGCGTGGCTTTCCACTGGGTGCTCCATTTTCCTCCCACAAAATGTGCAGCCTAGGTTAATTGGACATGCTAAATTGTCATCTTGTGTCAGGAAGATTTAGCAGGGTAAATATGTGGGGTTACAGGGATAGGATCTGGGTGGGATTGTTTTCGGTGCAGCTCGAAGTGCCAAATGTCCTCTTTCTCCACTGTAAGGATTCTGTAACGTGCCATGAGATTTGAACTTGGGTTGCCAGAGCATTGATTGAGTTTCTGGATTAATAGTCTAGCAATAATACCACTAGGCCATCAACTCTCCTGATGATGTCTTCCATGGTGTCAAGAAATGGCCCTTAATTGGCCATTTAAGTAGTTCAATTACCTGCCGAATGGGTAGCTAAGCTGCCAATTTTTCTTCCATTGGCAACATTGCAGGTGATGGGAACAGACTGGCCTCCTCTTCCTCGCTGTTTTGCTAACTATCACCAGTTGGGGTTGTGAAAATTCAGTCTTGGTATCAGTGCAAAAATAAACCACTGTAAATGCTGGAAGTGAAAACAGAATATACTGGAAATACTCAATTGGCCAGAGTGACTGCATGTTTCCTGCACTTTCTGTTTTCATTATTAGGCATTGATAGGTTATTCAGTTCTGGTGTGTGGAGAAGCACAACTCAGTGTCATCCAACTGAACTATAAACCTTTGTTGACTTTTCTATTCCCTAACCTAGCAATGCTGCCGTCAATTATAGTGCCTCAACCATTACCCCGGCTGAGATTTGTTGACCTTGCTATGAATTTTGTGAGGCCTCCCTGGCCTCACTGCAATGGACTTCAATAAATTATTTTCTTCTTCTCTTTCCTACTGTTTTCTACCATCCCTTGAACCATACAATGTTTCCTGACCAAATACCAGACAGCTGACTGGTGCTGAGACACAGACATGTCACTTTTGGCTGCCAACTTTGATCAAATATGTTCCTGGAGATTTTATCACATGACATGGTTGCCCCCAAGCTCCAGCCATTAGTCAACTAACTCATTCATCCTTGTGACTGTCTTCCTATACCAATTGGTAAGTAAAAATACTTTACTCAATTGAGTGTGCCTTTCAGATAGCCTTTCCCATGTCTAATATTTTTTATATCTGGTGGAGGGAAATTTCAAAGAACGTGACAAGAAAGTCTTTATGAATGTCCATATGATTCTCCTACAGGCTGGCGCAGAGCTGTGTGCTGGATTAATTTTTAATTCGTGGACACTCTAGTCCAGTCCTGGAAGATTGGTAACCCTAATGCATTAAATATTTCCTTTCCTTCTGCTTTGAGGGATGGGGATGGTGCTGGGAGTGGAGAAGTAGGGGATACCAAGCTTCCACTCTGCCATTTTTGTTTTTTTATTAATTTACGGGACATAGGCATCGCTGGTTGGAATATTTATTGTGCACCCTTTGTTGCCCAAGGACGGTTGACAGTCAACCACATTGCTGTGGTTCTGGAGTCACATGTAGGCCAGACCAGGTGAGGATGGCAGATTTCCTTCCCTGAAGGACATTAGTGAACCAGATGGCTTTTGTTTGACAATTGTCAATGATTTCATGGTCGTAAGTAGATTCCAGATATTTTTCATTGAATTCAAATTCCACCGTTTGTCATATAGGATTTAACCCTGGTCCCCACAACATTAGCTGAGTTTCTGGATTAATAATTCAGCAATAAGGCCCCCTCCTCTCCGTCCTGATGGCAAAACCCACACCAGGAATACTGGAAAGAATAATAGGGTGAATTTTATTTTTTTCTCATGACACAATTATGCACATAATTTTAAATAAGATCCTTTCAGTGGCATTTTATAAATTATTGTAGCTTATGGCATGTTCTGGTTCAAGTAGGCAGTGTTGGAAAACTATTATTGTGAACTAAAGCAACTGTGAAACAAAGTGAAACTGAACTGGCCTTGGTAGGTTGTATGGGGAGAAAGGTGAAAGGTAATGGCATTGTCATGAGATTGACATTGCTTGTGACTAGGAATTGGGGCAGATGCAGTGGCAGACACAATAAGCTGACCTTTGGAATATTCTATGCCTATTTCAACCTCAGTAAGTAGGTTGAACCTTTTGCAAACATCCAATGAATAGAAAACAGTAGATGCTACAGCAACATTTTTTATCAATTTATAATGCTGTTTAATGACCTGTTATCAAACCCATTAGCAATCTATTTTTCTCAGTATCATACATTTTGCACTGACAATTTAAAAGTTAGCATTGCACTCGTAGGTGATTTTAAGCCATTTTAAATTGACCTTAATCTCGACCTTGTGTTTTTTTTTTGTTGTTGCCACAGGTCTGATAATGGATCGATTGAATTTAAAATATTCTCATGGGTACTTTATCATACAACAAAGCTAAAGATCTCCAGTTTCTTGCTTCCAAAACTGTAGTTCTTTCTTTAAAAAAGATGGAATTCTCCCATGCTCCCGCAGGCAGGGAGAGTGGGGAATGGGGGTGAAGTGGAGGGATGTGGGAGGAAGGGGAAGGGGGGGGGGTGCAGAATTCAAAGGGAGAATGTAAAATTAGTTTCACATTGGCGGAATCTTCCCCTATGCCCTATTCTCTGTTACACCAATGGAAAACATGCCAATTCAGAACACATTTGGAATAATGTGACATGCAAAAGTCAAGGCTTAATTGAAGAAGGCCTAGATCTGCCTTCTGAATTTGGAATAGAGGCTGTCAGCAACACTGGATCCTGCAACACCACAGCAATGGATGGGGGGAAGGCACTACCAGGTGGATCTTCCAGGTTCAGTGTCTTCAATGAAGTCCATCTTATTTCTTCAATGGTGCAGCAGTAATGGCGAGTGCCTTTTCAATATGACACCTGGGCTATAATAGTGGGGTGTGTGCCATCAAACCCTCCCCACCATGGAAGACACTGCAAAACCCTTGGATGCAATAATTAATTCCACTGGGGTTAGCCATTGGCCTGTGCAGCAGGAAACACTCCCCTTCAGTGCTCTGGATGGGCGAGTTTCACTCACTATTTCAATTGTCCCTTTCTTTCAGGGTATTTCTGATATATTCCATTTTGTGCTGACTGACTGGGTCATTCTGATGATCCATGGACAGCTCTAGACCAACTCCACTTTGTTGCAGGGAATGATTTGTCTTCCTTACTAAGAAATCAATGCCCACAGTTCAGACACCAGCGAGGTATAGAATTCAAAAATATTGGCGCATTGAGGAAGCTATTTTACCCATTGTATCCCACAACTCTGTGACAGATTCCTGAAGAATATTGAATAAATACAGAGTAAATCAAAATACTGTGATCCACTGAGGCCTAGCTTGTGGCTTTAGAAGCCAACAAAATCTTGGGTTTTACTTCCTTCATCACTGTTGCTTGGCTAGTGGTAGCTTTCAAAAGGTATTTGGGCAGCAGGTAAATCCTTTAAAACAAAGATCATGTCCATTTTAACCTTAAAGATCTATTATCTTTACTGATGCAAGTTTCTGATTTTTTTTTAGTTTGCTATTATTTTATACAATTTAATATCACCACCAACAGAAACCAAAAATCTAATTGAAACAATCACTGAAGATTTCACTCCAGAGACATTTGAACTATTTCAGTTTGAAAATCGAATGAAAAGCTATTGCCAAAATAGCTCAAATAGTTGGGCACAGTTTCCTCTGTGTGCTGCTTTACTGGGCTCACATAGATTTCTGTTTGCATGAGCTTTTCGCATACACTTTCTACCCTGCTTACTGGAAACAAGTACACATGCGAATTTATAAACATGTGTTGGCACTTCAAAAAAGTAGTTCTTGGAGGAAATTAAACCCACTGTGTTGGCACTGTGTTCAGTGACAGGTCTGTCCTCAGTTAGCTGATCAAAGTAAAGTTCAAGTTTATTTACTAGTCACAAGTAAGGCTTACATTAACATTGCAATAAAGTTACTGTGCTCTGGTTGGCCTTAGTTTTCTAGGGTTAGAGAGAAGGTGAAATCAGCTTCCCGTATCTGATTACTATCCAGATAACGCCATGATGAGGAGGAATAACCACAAGTAAAACTTCTAGAACAAAGGAATTGTGTGAAATTTCCCCTCAGTGAGGGCAAAGAAGTAACTCTGATGAAGGGTCATCTAGACTTGAAACATTGGCTCTATTCTTGCTCCACAGATCCACTGAGATTTTTCTGCATTTTCTGTTTTTGTTTCAGATTCCAGCATCCAGAGTATTTTGCTTTTGAGTTACTTATTAGTGTCACAAGTAGGCCTATTGTGCTAACACTGTACTGAAGTTACTGTGAAAATGTCCTAGTCGCCATGGTCTGGTGCCTGTTCAGGTATAGTGAGAGAGAATTTAGCATGACCATTGCACCCAACTAGCGCATCTTTCAGATGTGGGAGGAAACAGGAGCACCTGGAGGAAATGCAAGCAGACACGGGGAGAATGTGCAGACTCCATACGCAGACAGTGACCCAAGCTGGGAATTGAACCCGGGTCTCTGGCATTGTGAGACAGCTGCACTAACTAGTGTGTCACCATGCCACCACTGGGGAAGTAGGATATGGGTTGTACATTACGAGTTACATTTTTCTAACCTGTCCAGTTAAATTCCACCCAGTATCGGTCCTAAACACCCTTCAATTCCACAGAGTACTTGACCATCTATATCTTTAACGATCCTTTAAAAGATTCAGAGATGAACACATTTGAAACAAATTGTTCACATGCTCTCAAAATGCTCAGAGTCCATTTCTAATTGATTTAAAAGCTTCCTACAGCCAGACTAAGAGTTCAGTTCAGTGGAATGCTGAGTACTTGCTTTTTATCCTTCTCACCCATTTGCTATTCTCTTCATTTATATTCATGCCCAATTTATTTGGTAGCTGTACAAAAGAACCGTGGTTTAGGCTCATTAATTCCTACATGTGTGTCAATAAACCACATGTAATTTATTGGAAATAGTTACACACTAGCAATTTGCATACACGAATAAATTTTATTGATAAGTAGGAAGAATGGAAGAAGGTGGTAAATCATGGGTTTTTATAATTCAGTTAAATGTATTTAAGTTTGTCACTGTTAGGCACATTCATTTTTTTGTTTCAGTTCTCTACATTTTTATTCTGTGACCCATAAGCTTTTCTTGTATCTCCCTAGTTGGCCATTTTTTTTCTTTTGTGAGGCTGGACACCGAAGGCTAGAATTTGCTGGAAAGGCAGAGCAAACAAATTACGGCATAATTTATCCTGAATGTCATGAGTCTTGGGTGTTGGCAATTGATCCCAAATTCCTGGGGACTGTCAGCATACTCTGTAATGTTAAAACTGCTGCAAATGTTGCTCAAGGCAAGCACACAATTTACCCTTTATGTCCTCTTCAACAATTACTTTGAGTGAAATTTGAAGTCATCAAGCCATCATTTATGTGTTTCAGGTGAAGCATCCAATAATGGTGAATTTAATAAATGTGCAATCTGTTATAAGTAACTTGTGCAGCATTTGTATTTAGAAGGGATTCACGTGTTAGCACACCACTTCTGTGTTAGAGAACAACTTCTCAATACTGGGAATGATACAATTGCCTTGATTTCTTTCAAATTCATCTTATTCAATCAAGTACATTTTAGGGGCAAGATTTTATAACCCGTCCGAGGTCAATAGAGATTTCCTTTGTTAGACCCTCGCCTGCTCCGATTCCATGGTGGGCATGGTGATTGATTTCCGGCCTAAGGTGTTAAAATGAGGCCCCACATGCCGTCTTATGTGGACATAAAATATCATATTGCGCTACTTGGAAAAATAATTTTGAAATAACCCTTCAGCTGATACCAATAAAAAAGCAGATTATCTGCCTATTTGTCTCAATGCTGTTAGTGGGCCCATGCTGGTGGTCAAATTTTCAACATTGCAATGGTGACCATTCTTCCAAATTTAATCAATTTGCTGCAGAAGGCTTTGGGACATCCTGAAGTTGTGAAAGGCACTATATAAATTCACCTGTGCTTGTTTAGTATCACAATAAGAATGCAGAAGATCAGAATGTGAGGTGGTCTTACTGAATCATAAGATCATGAGGGATGTTGATGGGGTGGATACCCGAAGGATGTTTCTCTTCTGAGGGCACAGTTTAAAAATAAAAGGTCTCCCTTTTAATGCAGTGATGAGGGGAAACATTTTCTCCTAAAGGCTGGTTGGCATGTGGAATTCTGCTCCCCAGAAAGTAGTGGAAGTTGGGGTCTTTGAATTCAAACGGATTTTTATTAGGCAAGGAAGCCAAGGGTTTTGGGGGAGACACACAATGAAATAGAGCAGAGACCAGAACAAGTTCTGCCATGATCTTCTTGAATAGTGGAGCAGGCTCGAAGGACAAAATGGACTTTCCTTGCTCCTATGTTTCTATGTTTCACGGGTTCCATTGAAGTCACAGCATGAGACAAAAGAGCCCTACAGAATGATCTTATTTATACTATATGTAAAATATCACCCCTAACACTTTTTTGATTTGATTTATTATTGTCACATGTATTAAGATAGAATGAAAAGCATTGTTTCTTGTGCGCTATACAGACAAAACATACTGTTCATTGAGAAGGAAACAAGAATGCAGAATGTAGTGTTACAATCGTAGTTAAGAATCAACTTAGTGTAAGGTAAGTCCATTCAAAAGTCTGATAATAGCAGGGAAGAAGTTGTTCTTGATTTGGTTGGTATGTGACCTCAGACTTTTGTATCTTTTCCTGAAGAAAGAAGATTGAAGAGAGAATACCCGGAGTGCATGGAGTCCTTAATTACGCTGGCTGCTTTGCCAAGGCAGCAGGAAGTGTAGACAGAGTCAATGGGTGGGAGACTGGTTTGCATGATAGATTTGGCTACATTCACTACCTTCCCATTAGAGAAAATCTCCACTGCAAGGGAGGAAGTGTTAGGTTTTTTAGGAAACATTAAAACTGACAAATCCCAGGGCCTGATGGCATCCATCCTAGACTACTCAGGGAGACAAGAGATGAAATTGCTGGGCCTCTGACAGAAATCTTTGTCTCTTGATCAGACATAGGTGAGGCCACAGAGGATTGGAGGATAGTGAATGTGGTACTGTTATTTAAGAAAAGTAGCAGGAAAAACCCAGGTAATTATAGACCGGTGAGCTTGACGTCCGTGTTAGGGAAGTTGTTGGAGAAGGTTCTTAAAGGTAGGATGTATGTACATTTAGAACGGAATAATCTCATTCGTGACAGACAGCATGGTTTTGTAAGAGGGAGGTTGTGCCTCACAAATTTGGTGGAGTTTTTTGAAGAGGTGACAAAAATGGTTGACGAGGGAGAGCCATGGATGTCATCTATATGGATTTTAGTAAGGCATTTGACAAGGTCCCTCGTGGCAGGTTAGTGCAAAAGGTTAAATCTCATGGGATACAAGGAGAGATGGGTAGAGAACTAGCTTGGCCACAGGAGGGTAGCAGTCGAAGGATCTTCTTTCCAGCTGGAGGTCTGTGATCAGTGGTGTTCCGCAGGGTTTTGTGCTGGGACCTCTGCTATTTGTGATATATATATAAATAATGTGGAAGAAGGTATAACTAGTGTGATCAGTAAGTTTGCAGATGACGCAAAGATAGCTGGACTTACTGATAGCAATGAACATTGTCAGACAATACAGGAGGATATAGATAGGCTGGAAAATTAGGCAGAGAAATGGCAAATGGAATTTAATCCAGATAAATGAGAAGTGATTCATTTGGTAGAACTAATGTAGGGAGGAGCTATACAATAAATGGCAGAACCATCATAGACACACAAAGGGACCTGGGTATGCAAGTCCACAGATCCTTAAAGGTAGTAGCCCAGGTAGAGAAGGTGGTGAAGAAAGAATATGGCATCTTGCCTTTATCGGACGGGGTATAGAGTATAAAAAACTGGAGTCTGATGGTACAGTGTATAGAACGTTGGTTAGGTCACATTTGGAGTACTGCGTCCAATTCTGGTCACCACACTACCAGAAGGACGTGAAGGCTTTGGAGAGAGGCAGAGGAGGTTTACCAGGATGTTTCCTGGTAGGGAGGGTCTTAGCTATGAGGAGAGATTGAGTAAACTGTGGTTGTTCTCCTGGAAAGATGGAAAATGAGGGGAGACTAATAGAAGTGTATAAAATTATGAAGGGTATAGATAGGGTGAACAGTGGGAAGCTTTTTCCCAGGTCGGAGGTGATGATCATGAGGAGTCACAGGTTCAAGATGGGAGGGGTGAGTCTAACTCAGATATCAGAGGGACGTTTTTTACACAGAGAGTGATGGGGGCCTGGAATGCACTGCCAAGCAGGGTGGTGAAAGCAGACATGCTAGGATCGTTTAAGACTTATTTGGATAGTCGCATGAACAGACTGGGAACAGAGGGATACAAACGAATGGTCTAGTTGGACCAATGAGCGTCGCAGGCTTGGAGGGCTGAAGGGCCTGCTTCCTGTTCTGTATTGCTCTTTGCTCTTTGTTTTGTAGTTCCTTGCAGTCTTGGGCAGAGCAGGAGCCATGCCAAGCTGTGCTACAACCAGAAAGAATGCTTTCTATGGTGCAGCTATGAAATTTGGTGAGAGTCGTAGCTGATATGCCAAATTTCCTTAGTCTTCTGAAAAAGTAGAGGTGTTAACTATAGTGTTGTCATGGGGGAACCACGACAGATTGGTTCGTGTTCAGTCACATTTTCGAAGAACTCAACTAGGCTTGTAAGGCATGACCTGCCCTTGACAAAACCATGCTGACTATTTCTAATCAGTCCAAACTTCTCCAAATGTTCATATATCATCCCTCAGAAGCCTCTCCATCAGCTTACCAACCATTGAAGTCAGACTCACCAGTCGGTAATTTCCTGGACTATCCCTGTTCCCTTTCTTAAAGATAGGAACCACATCCGCAATCCTCCAATCCTCCGGAACCTCTCCCGTTTCCATGGACGACGCAAAGATCATCGCCAGGGGCTCTGCAACCACTTCCCTCACCTCCCACAATAACCTGGGGTACATCCAATCCGGTCCCGGCGACTTGTCTATCTTGATAGAATTTAACAGGTCTAACACATCCTCTTTCCTAACATCCACATACTCAATCTTTTCCATATGCTGCAAACCTGCAGCGCAATCTCCCAGTTCACTTTCCACCGTGAATAACTTGAAGCTCTTGACCTTTTCTAGTTCGTTCCCATTGATGTTGACAAAGGCAAATCTTTTTTTACACTTTCTGAAGCCAATGACAATATCCTTCATTTTATTGACATCGAGGGAGAGATTATTGTTGCCGCACCAGTTCACCAGATTATCTATCTCACTCCTGTATGCTGTCTTGTCGTTTGAGATCCAACCCACTATGGTGGTGTCATCAGCAAACTTGAAAACTGAATTGGAGGGGAATTTGGCCACATAGTCAGAGGTCTATAAGGCGTATAATAGGGGGCTGAGAATGCAGTCTTGTAGGGTACCGGTGTTGAGAATGATTATGGAGGAGGTGTTGTTGCCTATCCTTAGTGATTGTGGTCTATGAGTTAGGAAGTTCAGGATCCAGTCACAGAGGAAGGTGCCGAGGCCCAAGCCACAGAGTTTGGAGATGAGTTTTGAGGACACAAGTGTTGAAGGCTGAGCTGTAATCAATAAATAGGAATCTGACATATTAAAAACACTAAGTAGTGAAAATTACTTTTCTTACATTATAATTGGGATGTAAACAAAATGAAATTTATCAATGTGTTGAATCTATTTTGTGGATGGGATGAAATCTAACACTCATTGAAATAAGGCATATGCATATCATGAATTGACCATTTATTCACTTTGCATCGTTAAGTGCTCCTCAGCTGGGTATAGAACGATTACCTGTCACTATCACTAATCCAACACAGCCAGATCTCAATTGGCAAATATTCACTGTCCAGTGAGGAACCTGCAGTCTCATTTGAAGGTTGTTGGTTTTAAGCATGTATCCTCTGGTTTAATGCTGACAATCAAGCAAAATAGCCTGTCAGGTTGGAAAGCAGTTCCATCATGACTTTTTTGGATTAATCTTTGACCTGTGAGGCAATATTGGATTAGTCTGAGATAAATCTTCTTCTGTGTGCACAGCCTGTATGGATTGCTAATATGGGTTTGAGCAGAAAATGATAAACACACTCAGGGCAGAGCAGAGCAAATGTCTTTTATATTTACTACTTTTTTAAAGAGTCTAACAGTATGAAAAGCTGCTCAGCTGTCAACATTGCCTCAGCACTGTTGCTCACTTTCTGTTTCACCTGAAGGTGTTGATTTCTGCTGGAGGTATATTTCAATAGCTGAATCTTCGCCCTCCATAATCTCAACCTTCCCTCGTGTTGGAGCCCAATCATTGCTGAACCTAAACTGATTCACCTCATATTCATCCTGGCATGATTTGGGGGCAAAGGTCACTTGATCCTCTCTCCCATCTCAGGATCACTGAGGGTCTATCATAGTGCTGCTGGTTACTGCCACACTTGAGATCAGCTAATTCAGCTCAGATTAATGATTTAATCTCAAACCTTCTTTCCTCTGCCACAGGGCAAGTGATGCAATTGCCCACCAAGCCATCCTACTGTAGCCATCTCTTAGTTTTAAAATGCTAGCCATTAACTTCATTCAATCCAGTTATTGTATGGTATACGATAAACAGACTGCATAAGCTGATTGTCTCTTGACCCCTGATAACTGGTGTCAAATGGAAACTGGCCTGAACTTACCATTTACTGGCTGGAGTCCATTTTAATTTGTTTCATAAACAGAAACTATACAGAGAAAGAAGTTCTTTCCATCCCACTTACGAGAACGTCGGAAACATTACCACTCAAAGCAATATCTGCAGAATTAATTCAGATATGTCAAAAAATTGGAGATGTTCCTTGGGACATGAAGGTAGAAAGCACAGAGATAAATTGGAGAATAGGGATTAAAGCAACCTTGATTAACACAAGGGCAAAGCAAAATTAATGAGCTGAATCATTTACTCCTGTTCCTGTGTGATTGAAGCTGTCCCATGACAACATCACTCGCCCTTTATGTTAAAACTGGCCAGAAAATGAATTGTAAAATTATGGATCAGCAAGAGTGCAGTGAAGGAATCCCAAAAAAATGACTGGTCACTGAGAAAGCCCTCCTCTGGAGCTGTCCCCATTCTTCATAGTAATCAGCCTGCAGCAATTGCAAATGTGAGTGATCCAACATTTTGATTCTGACTGCAATTGGTCTGAAACCCTCATACGTTGCAGGCTTCACTCTAGTTCCCTTGTTGCTGAATCCCAGCCGTGTGGACTCAACACCAGTGGAGCAAGTTCACAATATGGGATCCCTTCCATTGGAAAATCAGCCCATGCAATTTCCTCAGAATTACCTCAAATGCGTTTTTTTTTGTAATTATTTGTGGACCCAATCATGGTAATCAGCAGTTTTCAGGTTGTTCTCAACTGAAGGATAACTGCTGTAAGCAAAGACAATTGCAAGCAGTGCAAACATACAGTTTGGAGATTTGTTCCTGTGGTGTGAAATGATCAGCTGTGACTCCAGGCTCCAGGGTATGTGCATTCATTCATATTAACTTTAATTATTTTAGCTCCATGAATTTTTCCAATTCTTAATTTTCTGAAAATTGCAACCTTTAATTACGGTTGACATTAAATTTGTCCACAAGTTTTTCCATCAGATCTGAGAAAAGGAATGATACAATTATTTTTGCCTGTTCTCTTTATGCAAGCGTTATTTATCTTTCCAATTTTTCCTCTTACCGAAGCTGCTGATTTTTGCTTTGGTGAAGCTTTGTGGTCAGAGTGTCATTGATGGTGTGGGTGGAGTTCTGTGGAAATCCATATGTGCAGGCCAGATTCTAGTGCCTCACTGGGACAGCCATTATCAATCGGGCATGGGAACTCTGGTTGGGTTACCCCAACCCTCTTTTCCAGTGACATGAAGGTCAGTTGTGTCTTCCCAAGTAAAGCTAAAGTTGGGGATGAAACTTGGGATCTTTCTGACCTTTCACTCATCACTGAATAGGGTGTTGTAACAAGGATACTGGGGCAGCAAGATTTGTTTCTGTAATTGTGACTGCTTTCTTTATTTACCACATCTCTCACAAACAGGATCATTTCACTAAACTAGAAAGAGAGCAAAAGGGATTTACTAGGATGCTACCAGGATTTGATGGCTTGAGTTATAAGGAGAGGCTGGATAGACTGGACTTTTTTCTCTGGAGCATGGAAAGCTGAGGGGTAATCTTACAGAGGTCAATAAAATAATGAGGGGCATAGATCAGCCAGAGAGTCAATATCTTTTCCCAAAGGTAGGGGAGTAGTAAACTAATGGGCGTAGGCTTAAAGTAAGAGAGGAGACTTACAAAAGGGGCAATTTTTTCACACAGAGGGTGGTGAGTGTCTGGAACAAACTGCCAGAGGTAATAGTAGAAGCAGGTACAATTTTGTCTTTTAAAAAGGGTTTAGACAGTTACATAGATAAGATGGACATAGAGGAATGTGGGCAATTGGGACTAGCTTAGGGGTTTAAGGAAAAATGGCAGTATGGACAAGTTGGGCCAAAGGGTCTGTTTCCATGCTGTAAACCTTTATGAATCTATGACTTCAGAAATCTGTCCTTAAATAGGATGAGACTAGATCAGGAAGTATTGAATAAGAATTCGTTGGACAGTGGCTTATTGAAGATCATAGAATCCCTACAGTGCAGAAGAAAGCCGTTCTACACTAACAACAATCCCAATCATAAACCCATGCACTTACCATTGTTAGTCCCCCCGACATTAAGGATCAATTTAGCATGGCCAATCAACCTAACCCATACATTTTTGGACTGTGGAGGAAACTGGAGCACCCAGAGGAAATAAATGCAGACACAGGGAGAATGTGCAAACTGCACACATACCGTGACCCAAGGTTGGAATTGAACCTGGGGCCTTTGTGCTGTGAGGCAGCAGTGACATTGTGCCACTGTCAAGAAAGATTAAACAATTGCATTATTAATGCAACAGTTCACTCGAAGCTCAATTCATAAATTAAAGACTCCAGTCTATTTATTTTATAGCTCACTGCTCACTTTTTAATTCAAGTAATTTGGTTGTATTAGGTTAATATGTTTCTTGTTAAACGCTCAGCTTTTGAAACAATCTGAATATATTTGTCGTTTTGCTAATTCCAGTTCTGCCAGTCATCAAAATTGTCTGAAGGAGTGTCATATTGGACCTGAAATGTTAACTCTGTTTCTTCTTCCACAGATGCTGCCAGACCTGCTGAGATTTTCCAGTGATTTTTGGTTTTATTTCAAATCTCGAGCATCCACAGCATTTTGCTTCTATCAGAATATAATTATGAGCTATCTTTCTCTTTCTCAGAAAGCCCAACTAGTACGTATATTTTCATTTTAATTGTACCTCTTTATTAAGAACTATAGTTACACCAATTTTCCATTTGTCTCTTTATTTTTGAACAGTAAATAATTCAGGAGAAAATGAGGAATGTACTTACATTGAACTGTCTTTTGAAGAATGGAATAGCCTAGAGATAACTGTAGGTAATCTTGGTGTACAAACACACATTAACTGATTCATTTTAATTGAGTGCATGTTAAGTGTTCATATCACCAACTCACATAGAATCTAAAGCACAGAAACATGTCACACTGTGCAGCCAGTTTATACTCCACACGAGCATCCTCCCACTTGTATTAATAGTACAAGTGAATCCCTTATGCATCATTGCTTTCATTAACAAAATGTCAAATAAGCTAAACAAATCCCTCCTGGGCTAAGAACATTCCAGGTATGTTGTAAATGTGCTAAAGATAGAACGTTCTAGGGAACTGCTTTGAATTTTTCCCTGGATATTTGCCCTCAGCTGGTCTAGCTTTATGCCTATCATTAAGTTTTAGATGGCAAATTGCTGTAATTATTTATACAACTTGGGCCAATGTGCTGTTTGAAGGAAGTCTCTACATTGTCCCCATATCAATCTATCTCTTTCTTCCTCCTATGAGAATCAAACCTCTCCCTTAAATGCATTAATGCTATCTTCTTAAAGCCACTCCATATTCCAGGTATTCTGCTTCCTCATAAATCTGTGTGTCAAGAAGTCATTTTTATTTTTGAACCTCAAAGTTGCTTTAATTTTTTTTCCTTTCTGCCATTTTACCTCCGATTGCTGCAGGAATGAAATTCCATAGGCATTGTCCAACCTCTGCTATCATAGAAACATATCTTACCCCATGTCTCCATTTTTCGTACGCTAATCTAATCTGTTTACATCAGTAGGGGGGTTTCACCTGTATTGGGCATCATAATATAGCCAGCTCTCTTCCTCAGCCAACATCCATTTGCTTGCAGCAAGACCCATGGATAGAACATAGAACATAGAACAATACAGCACAGAACAGGCCCTTCGGCCTTCGATGTTGTGCCGACCAAAATAAAAAGCAATGCCCCTCCAAACTAAACCATTCCCTTCTCTTCCATATACTTATCAATTAACCTCTTAAACGCCACCAAACTTGGCGCATCTACAACAGCTGCAGGCAGGGCATTCCACTCCCTAATCACTCTTTGAGTAAAGAACCTACCTCTGATATCCGTCCTATAACTCATAACCCCTTAATTTAAAGCTGTGTCCCCTCGTGCTAGCTTTCTCCATCCTAGGAAAAAGGCTATCACTGTCCACCCTATCTAAACCTCTAATCATCTTATATGCTTCAATAAGATCCCCTCTTAGCCGCCCCTTCTAACGAAAACAACCTCAAATCCTCAACCTCTCTTCATAGGACCTGCCCTCCATACCAGGCAACATCCTGGTAAACCTCCTCTGTACCCTCTCCAATGCCTCCACATCTTTCTTATAATGTGGGACCAGAACTGCACACAATACTCCAAGTGCGGCCGCACTAGAGTTTTGTACAGTTGCAACATGATGCTGCGGCTCCTAAATTCAATCCCCCTACCAATAAAAGCTAAGACTCCATATGCCTTCTTAACAACTTTATCCACTTGACTGCCTACTTTCAGGGATCTATTGACACATACACAAGATCCTTCTGTTCCTCAACCTATTAAGAGCCCTACAATTAGCCCTATACTCCACACATTTATTGTTCCTGCCAAGTGCATTACCTCACACTTTTCCACATTAAACTCCATTTGCCACCTCTCGGCCCAGCTCTGCAACTTGTCCAAGTCACTCTGTAAACTAAAACACCCCTCTTCACTATCTACCACTCCACCAACTTTAGTGTCATCTGCAAATTTACTGATCCATCCCTCAATACCCTCATCCAGATCATTTATAAAAATTACAAACAGCAGGGGCCCCAAAACATAGAACATGAGACATAGAACAATACAGCACATAACAGGCCCTTCGGTCCTTCTATGTTGCGCCGACCAAAATTAAAAAGCAATGCCCCACCTAACTAAACCATTACCCTTCTCACTCCATATACTATATCCACTAACCTCTTAAACGCCCACCAAACTTGGCGCATCTACAACAGCTGCAGTCCAAGGGCATTCCACTCCCTAATCACTCTTTGAGTAAAGAACCTACTCTGATATCCGTCCTATAACTCATACCCCTTAATTTAAGTTGTGTCCCCTCGTGCTAGCTTTCTCCATCCTAGGAAAAAGGCTATCACTGTCCACCCTATCACCTCTAATTATCTTATATGCTTCCAATAAGATCCCCCCTTAGCCGCCTCCTTTCTAACGAAACAACCTCAAATCCTTCAACCTCTCTTCATAGGACCTGGCCCTCCATACCAGGCAACATCCTGTAAACCTCCTCTGTACCCTCTCCAATGCCTCCACATCTTTCTTATATGTGGCGACCAGAACTGCACACAATACTCCAAGTGCGGCCGCACTAGAGTTTTGTACAGCTGCAACATGATGCTGCGGCTCCTAAATTCAATCCCCCTACCAATAAAAGCTAAGACTCCATATGCCTTCTTAACAACTTTATCCACTTGACTGCCTACTTTCAGGGATCTATTGACACATACACCAAGATCCTTCTGTTCCTCAACACTATTAAGAGCCCTACCATTAGCCCTATACTCTACACATTTATTGTTCCTGCCAAAGTGCATTACCTCACACTTTTCCACATTAAACAGACCCCTGAGGCACACCACTCGTCACCAAACTCCACGATGAATATCTCCCATCAACCACCACCCTCTGTCTTCTATCTGCCAGCCAATTCCTAATCCAATTAGCTAAATCACCCTCTATTCCACACATCTGCATTTTCTGTAGAAGTCTTCCATGGGCCACCTTATCAAACGCCTTACTAAAGTCCATATATACTACATCAACCGCCTTACCCCCATCCACCTCTCTGGTCACTTTCTCAAAAAACTCAATGAGGTTAGTAAGGCATGACCTACCCTTCACGAAACCATGCTGACTATCCCCAATCAATTCATTTCTCTCTAAATAACTATAAATCCTATCCCTAATAATTCTCTCCAATACCTTGCCCACAACAAGTTTCTGATGGTGATCAGAAACTGAAATCCTGAATGCGTTTTGTTTTCTCCTCTACTAAAGAGGCAAAAATAGCTCTGCAGATAAACAAATTCAGGAATTTAAATAGTGACTGTCCTGATCTCTGTGGCCCAATTCCATATTGAATGAAGCATTTCCCAACTGAACAATCAGCACAGTTAACATTTTTATGCATCCCTCTGACCCACATGCCTTCATTTGATCTTTCCTTGGGCTTTTGATTATCCTGCTTTCACCAGTTCCAGACTAATTAGAATTGTGTAGATTCAAAATTGTCCATCATCCAGTAACTTGGCCAATTGGCAATTCTAACTGTGTGTTCCAAGATAATAAATATTGGAAGGCTTTTCCTACATGGAAGAGATCTTACAGCCAAGGCTCATTCTTTCTATGATGTATGTATGCGTGCACATTTCCCTATACCAAATAGCACTATGACGTACCTGCATCACATGGGCTTCAGTGTTTCAAAAACATTGCTCACCACCACATTCTCAGGAATAATTATGACTCATAGAACCATCCAATGTAGAAGAGGCCCTTTGGCCCACACCGACACATTAGAAACTCCTGAATTCCCATCTAATCCCATCTGCCACTTGGCCCATAGCCCTGAATGTTATGATGTGCCAAGTCTCATCCAGATACTTCTTAGAGGATGTGAGGCAACCCACCTGTACCATCCTTCCAGGCAGCATGTTCCAGACCATCACTACCCTCTGGGTAAAACCATTTTTCCTTACATCCTCCTTAAACATCCTGCCCTTCACCTTCAACCTATTTCCCTTATGGCCGATCCTTTAACTATGGGGAATAGCTGCTCTTAATCCACTCTGTTCATGCCCATCACAATCTTGTACACCTCAATTGGGTTTCCCCTCAGTTTCCTCTGCTCCAATCAATACAATCTAAATCTACGCAACCTCTCTTAACTTAAATATTCCACCTCAGGCAGCACTCTGGTGAATTTTCTTTTGCACCACCTCCAGTGCAATCATATCCTTCCGATAATGTGGTGACCAGAACTGTATTCAGTACTCCAGCTGTGGCTTCAACAAAGTTCTATACAACTCCACAATAGTTTATCTGCATTTGTAATCTATGCCTCGATTAATAAAGGCAAATGTCCCATATGCCTCTTCCACCATCCTACTAACATGCCCTTCCATTTCACACCAAGGTCCCTTTGTTCCACAGAACTTCCTAGTGTTCTACCATTCATTGAGTACTTTCTTGTCAAATTACTCCTTCCAAACTGTATCACCACATACTTTTCAGCATTAAATTCCATCTGCCACTTACTTATTCATTTGACCTTTCCATCTATATCTTCTTGTAGCCCAAGACACTCCGCCTCACTGTTAACCACATGGCCAATGGATGGGCAACAAATGCTGGACTTGCCAGTGACTCCCACACACCCTGAACTAATGAAACTGCAGCAGCTATCACTGGATAGTGATATGAAAAGGAATCTGGCTAATTTTGCTCATCTGTTTGAGGATATTGTGACAATCCTAAATTTGCCTCTTAATGAGCATGTTTTTGTGATCCATTTTAGTCAGGAAGACAACTGGTATGGGCCACCAGGGAAAATAAGAAAAAAATTATTTCCAATTCGGCAAGCCACAACTTCCGAAGTTTGCCAAATCTCCTGCATCCCATTGCCTCACGTTTGTACATACTTCTTTCTTATGCATCATCGCCTTCATTAACAAAATGTCAAATAAGCTAAACAAATCCCTCCTGGGTTAAGAATGTTCCAGGTATATTGTAGATGTCTAAAGATAGAACTTTCTGGGGAACTGCTTAGAATTTTCCCTTGGTATTTGCTCTCAGCTGGTCTAGCATGTATGCCTATCATAATGTTTTAGATGGTAGGTTGTTGTATATTGTGTGTATCTTGGGTCTAGGTGCTGTTTGAGGGAGGTCTCCATTGCAATATGAAGACAATTGTGAAAATATTTTGTTCAATCTTGACCTTGTACAGATGTTTTAAAGTTGGCACCTTGGAGATAATGGGAGTTTCCTAAATATCTGGAGAGCATCTGCATAGGCCAATGCTGACCAGTTGGAGGTCCTTATTTAGCATTAATTGCCCACCTATGGGCTTCAACTTGCAGGAAAGGTGGCAATGCTGTCCATGAGCCTTCCAGCCACAGACTTAGTTGGGATGGAGGTGAGAAAGCTATAGGGTCCTCAACCGTCACCCTCCCGCCTTATTAAATAGCTCTCTGCCACCAAACAGAGTGAAGAAGGGCATTAAATTCTGCCTAATAGTTTCCACTGCTGACAAAGTTACTTGTCAGACTGAGTTGTCAAGGAAGAAAAAAGGTGAAATGAAAAGAAAATGTTGAATAAGGATAGTTTATTCTCTCTGGGAATTTACTGCTTCCAGCTAGCCATATCCATACACTTATCCCAATTGCATTTTAATCTTAGGTTGGATCATTTTTTGCTGGTTCTCAGGGGCAATGGCTTTTCTGTCTAGTTGCATGCAGCATGCAGTGGATTTGAGTCCTCTCTCTGCTGAGTTGCAGTTATAACATTCTACAAAAGCATCTGCCTCTTATTTTTCATCACTGTGTGCTTTCTGTTACACTCACATCCCATTTATATTGCAGAAGCTGCTTCCACTTGAAGTGATTCAGTAACATATGTTGGCATCCCGGCGCTTTGAGTTCACCCTGTTACACACTGTTAAGATGACTGGTGACAACTAACTCTGCACAATTGAGCCTGTGCAATTACTTAAAATGCAGTCACTACAAAGATATGTACATCATAACAGGCTTAAAAGCCAACAGGTTTTGCTGATGGTGAGGGAATGGTGATTATGTAGTGATAATGTAATAAAACTGTTCTAAGATAGTACAAAAGGCAGTGGCCCCATTGCCTTCACTGACTAGTCATGTTTGCTGATAATGTTGTCTCTGAGGTAGGCTGACAGAGTTACCTGTTTATATGGTTTTACCTGTAATTTTAGAACTATCTTACATACATTAGCGTGCTGTGCCAAGATAGGGGTTACCTTGAAAGCAATATGAAAGATGAGGTCATGCTCGTCCTGGGCTGGGACTAGGAGGCAGGTGAAGAATCCTAGTGTTTGGAAGTTTGGATCAGGAAAGGTTGAATGAATTGAAGTTCTTTTCTCAAGGTAAGTGAATGCCACATTATTCAATACAAGAATCCTTCCACCGCTTTCCAATGAGCTTATTAAAATTATGAAGAGGATTGATAGGGAAAACAAGGAGGTGGACAAAACAAGCTGTCAAGAGTATGGGGTGGGATTCTCCCCAAAAAATTCAAAGCATTGAATTTGCGTAAAAACTGGAGTGAATCCTGCTGCTATTTTCAGCAGGAGTTTCAACATACATCTCCTACACTCTGGAATGCAGAGTGCACGAGTGTGATTATCAGAAGAGGGTGCCTGTCAGCGCTGAGATTTGACATTTGCCAGCCTCCCAATCACTGGCCAGCTTGATCGCTGGCCAGCCCTAACACTGGCCAACCCATGACCCTGCATCGCTGACCATTCAACCTCCTCAACCACCCGATCACTGGCATCCCAGATGTTTCGGGCCAGCCTCGATCCCCCCGGCAATACTTGTTATTCCCCCACCCCAGCTGTCCTGGCCTCCCAGTTTTCACTCCACTTGCAGTCCCAAACCATGCTGCACAGCCCTAATGCAATCTGCAGGCTGCCCTCCGCACTCCTACCGACCCCACTGATCCCAGTGCAAAGTGGCAGCAGGAACCCCCACCCCCACTGACCTGTCTCCCAGAGGATCTGCCTCTTCTGGCCCTACCCCATTGGCTCTGCCTGATGCCCTCTGGACTCTACCATTTTGGCCTTTAGGCAGTGCCAGTCAGGTTGGCATTGCCAAGTTGGCACTGCCCAAGGGCACTTCCCCCCTTAACCATGACCTCCTGGAGGGCTGTATGGCCGCCCCCCCTTCACTCCAACACACGCACGCCGCCAGCTCCCTGCTGGTGGGGAGCTCTTGTAAATCCCACTGGAGTGAACCCATCCTGGTGGGGTGGGGAGGGCAGCGGGGGAGAGGGGGCGGGGTGCTGGTGGTGGGGGTGGTGCTTGTGGGGTGCAGAGAGGCTAACAAACCCAAAATCTTCAGTCCTGGGCCCGCTAATCTAACATTAATTCTCATTTACATAATTTTACACAGTTCTGCATCGATTTCTAGTGCGGAGCTGATGGCACCAAAAATCCAGCGACTGGAGACTTGAGAAGGCTGTGGCACCCAGCAGGGAACTGGCTAAACAGCCTCACTTGAGTCTCCCGACCCGATGCATTGCTACTGCATCAGGCTAGGAAAATTGCCCCAATGATACGGTTACCAATGTCCCCAGTAGGAAATCTCTTAACCGGAGAGTGATTAGGAGGTAGAACTCATGCCACAAGATGTAGTGGAGGTTAATAGCACAGATAAATTCAAGGAAATATTAGTTAAGCACACAGACGGCATGGTGCCACAGTGATTGGCACTGCTGCATTAGCATACTAGGGACCTTGCTTCAATTCTGGCTTTGAGTGACTGTCTTTGTAGACTCTGCACTTTCTGTGTTGGTTTCCTCCGGGTGTTCTGGTTTCCTCCTACAGTCCAAAGATGTGCAGATTGCGTGGATTGGCCATGCTGAATTGGCCTGGAGTGTCCTACGATGTGTAGGTTAGATGCCATCATAATTGTGTGGGATTATGTGGACAGGGGCTGGTTAATTTGCTCTGTCAGAGTTAGTGCAAACGCTGCACTGTAGGGATTTTATGATGTGCTGATGGAAGTAGATGAAGCGTGAGAGGAAACTAAAGTTGGATCAAGTGACTATTTCTCTGCTGCAGATTCTGTATATTTCTCTGTCAAAAAAGAAGTTAAATACTCTAACATCATTATGGTTGATTCAGTGCATAGAAGAGATTAGGTTGCAGTCACTAAGTGATGAAACTCGTCGATGTGAGGAGTGACAGAGGCGATTTTCTATCCCGCCCACCCTAGAAATTATAGCAGGCAGAACAGAAATTTTACAGACCGGGAAAAAATCCATTGTCTTTTATGGGAATTTCCACAAGGGCCGTAAAATTCCTGTCTGTCTGAATCCAGGTCCTAAAAATTCCAGAAGTTCTTCCAAAGTCAATATGAAATTCTCGTGCTTTTTCCCTTCCTGAATAAGACCTATGGAATCATTTCTCCATCCAGATGTCCTACTTTGCCCTTCCTCACGTTCAGTTGTTCATCTTATTTCACAGTAACTTCATTGCAGTGTTAATGTAAGCCCAGTTGTGACTAATAAATAAACTTTATCTTTACTTTAACTTACTTTTCTCTACCTCTCCTTTTCATTGTATTAAAATAACGGTGGTTATCTGTATATGACCTTTTTCGAATGATGTTTTTGTTTGATAATTGATTGAACTCTGGGGATGGGTGAATATTGCACGTTTGCAGCTGTCTAGGAGCAGACCCCTGCAGATGATTGTATTCCACCTCAGATTAATGGTTAATAAGAAACAAAAGACGGCAGTGGGTCATTTGCCAAATGCTGTGGCTGCATTTAATTTACTTTCTGCCAAAAGAAAAAAAATCTGTGATTAGTAGCTGCTTGCCAGCAGCCTGACCCTCCCTTCCTTCCTCTCTTCCTAATGACTTTAATATGTGACAATGATACCATTTGCCTCATCTCGGATTCTGTTCAGGGGCAGCTTTTGAATTCAGCGTACAAATTAGGTCTGTATCATAAACTTCCCCATCAATCACCAGAGAGTTAATAGGAGATTGCCACACAAGTCAATCAAGGCAGGATTATTAAAGCTTGGTGATGCTGTGTCCTTTAGGGGAGAAGGACACAGTATTTGGGGGTGGTGGGGCAGAGGGTCTGGAGGGGAGTGTGTGTATGTGGAAGGAGGTAATTTGATCTTTTATTTCAGAGATTGTGCACAAAATAGAGACTTTCTGAGCCACAAAAAAAATGCCAGCAGTTTAATTTCCACTGGTTTACTTTTCCGTTGTCTCCCCCGAAGATACTGGCTGTTGCTGACAGGTCCTTGACAACTAACTGTCCTAACACTATCACATGCCAGTGGCTATCCTTCATGTGCGAACCCAAACTGTAAACGTCAGTAGACCTTTCATTGATCCTGCCCTAGAGGAGTCACTGGACAGTGTTACATGGCGCGAACCTTGGCTTTTTTTCTGCCTCTCTGTAGCCTCGAGCTGCAGATGGCTATTGCTGTGACCTTATCACCACCGCTGAAATGCGTCAAAATCCAATTTTTGTTACGAACTAATCTTATATGTGTCACATGGACCTGATATTCAAACTCAGTACAGGCAGGAGGCTTGTGCATTGGTCTCGTACCATTGAATAATCTGTGGCACGCTGTTCTTTTTCCATGTATTAGAATGAATGATTCGTAGATAAAACATGGGCAACTCATCTTCTGTTTCCAAAAATGTGGGAACATCCACTTGCTGAGCATTCTGCTTGCAGCATGAATTTGGAATATTAAATATTCACTAATATTAAATCTCATTCACGTCGC
The DNA here is from genome assembly GCA_024679065.1 of Sphyrna mokarran. Taxonomy (NCBI): domain Eukaryota; kingdom Metazoa; phylum Chordata; class Chondrichthyes; order Carcharhiniformes; family Carcharhinidae; genus Sphyrna; species Sphyrna mokarran. The sequence continues at coordinate 55,450,612 of JAGIQG010000001.1, read as the reverse complement.
CAGTGATGTGCAAGGGGGCTTGGAAGCAATGGAAAGGAGTAACTTCTTTTGGATCTCCTTTTCTGATGTGGGATTTCATGCACAGAGTGCAGGTGAATGCAGGAACACTCTGCAGGTTACTAGCAAACTTAATAGGGTTTGCTGGTTGGCTTCCCCGGATGGTGAGAGCCCTGCTTGTCTCTGGTTACTTGCCAGCAGAAGCAGGACAAATCCCTTATGTGCCCAGCTAAGGGTCTTTTTTCCTTAATTATTTCATGGGAAGTAGGCATCTTTGCCCCTTCCAAATTGCCCTTGAACTGAGTGGCTTGCTGGGCCTTTCACAGGCCAGTTAGTCTGGGCAGAGTAGGAAGTCTCACAACACCAGCTTAAAATCCAACAGGTTTGTTTGGAATCACAAGCTTTTGAAGCGCTGCTTCTTGAACAGGTGAGTGGAGAGTTAGGTTCACATAAATACAGCATATATAGACTCAATTGCAAGGTAATGGTTGGAATGCAAGTCTTTGCAGGTAATAAAAGTCTTTACATGAACAGGCAGTGCGAGTGGTGAGAAGGATAATCACAGATTAAAGAGGTGTGAATTGTCTCAAGCCAGGATACTTAGTAGGATTTTGCAAGCCCAGGCCACATGGTGGGGGTTATATGTCATGTGACATGAACCCAAGATTCCGGCTGAGGCCGTCCTCATGTATGCAGAAATTGGCATCAATTTCTGGTCAATGATTCCGCATTATGTGTCTTGAAGAATTACCTTGGGAAATGCTTACGTCAAGATGAATGCCCTTGACTGCTGAAATGTTCCCCGACAGGAAAGGGTCGTTTCATCGATTGTCATAGTGTCTGCATGGTTAGTCTGAAGTCAAATATAGGCCAGACCAGATGAGGATGGCAGATCTCCTTCCTTAAGGATGTCAGTATGATAGTTGTCAAGGTCCCCAACACTGAGATCATCTCTCAATTCCAGACTTATTGATTGAATTTAAGCTTCACCAGTTCCTGTGGAGGGATTTGAACCCAGGTCTCCAGAGCATTAACTTTGATTTCTGAAACAATTGTCCAGTGACATTACCACTATGCCACAATCTTGCCACCTTAATTGGCAAGAAGGTACTTCTTCTTGTCTGGACTTAATTGATGGAAGATTACACGGCAGTGGAATCTTTACCCCACACCTTCTCATCTGATCACTAGACCCTTTCTGTCTCCAGATCCTCCTCCAGGAAATGTGGGGTAATGGATGGTTGCAGGGAAGAAGGGGGCATTAACTTCCACCTATGGGTCAATCACTATCTGAAAGAAGAATCAGGTTTAATGTATCTGACAATAAAGTATCTCATTTGAAAAAGTATGCGGTCAAGGATTGAATGTTTTCCACCCTTGAAATGTGCTCTCATTGCAATTTTATTTTGGGAATGAACTGATTCAGGCTTGAATTCCCAAGCCTTTTTAAACCGGTAAAGATTTCCCCTTACAAGCCAAGGAAGAGAACAAGGGAAGGTAAATAGCCAACGTATGCAGCGAGAAACAAAGGGGTGGATTGGACTCCACCTCTGGGTTCAGGTCAGATGTTTGGCCTTGACCATAGTGGCATGGGCTTCTGAAAGATCCATTCATATGAGACGACTCTATTAACAGTGCAAACTCCAGAGTGGTGAGCATAGTAGTGACCCATGAATACGATACCAGCGTGATTTCTGGCCTGCACAGTCGCTGGGCCTCATTCTATTTTAAATTCCAAGCGATCTGCTGGGCATTCATCATTTTTTCTTTTTCTTTGCTTTCTGTTTTCCAACATCAGTGACCTGACTCTTATTTTAGCACACAGTTTGGAATATGTTACAGGGATGTTGAGCATTCATCTTATACATTTCCTTGTTCTCAGCTTGATAAAGATGTGGATTTAGGCAAATGAAATCCAAACAATTTTCTTACACTTACTCAAAACGATTACAATAAATTATTATTAGACACAAAATGAATAGCTTTCTCTGAAAGTACATGCTACAATTCTACTACACTTGTGGGGGAGAAAATTACATGCCATTTCCATTTTGGCCTGAGGGTGATCTATTTTGCACTCATATCCTCTGGTTCTCAAGTTAAGTAATATGTTTCCATTCACACTACCTATGAGTCCTCCTCGTGTAAATTTTATACAAATATGCACCTACTTTAACTTACAGAGTCAAACCAGTTCTATTTACATTGCCTGTGGTATTTATCTGTTCCTGGGTATCCCAGCTCAGAATGTGACATTGATGGGATTTTATGGCTTCGCTCATCCTGAAACCGTAAAATTCCACCCGAGGCCAACAAACCTTCCCATTGTCTGCCCCTCGCACAATCCGATTCCTGTGGCAGGTGGGATAGTAAAATTTCAGCCATTGCCTATGTCCCTGTATCTGATCAAGGTATATAAAATTTTAAAAGGGATTAATAAAGTAAATGTAAACTAAATGTTCCCTCTTATGGGGCAACCGAAAACAAGAAGTTACAGGTATAGGTTAAGAGGTGCTAGATTTAAAACTGAGAAGAGGAGGAACTACTTCTCTCATAGGGTGGTGAATTTGTGGAACTCACTGCCCCGTAGTGCGGTGGAGTCGGAATTGTTGAATGGTTTCAAGAAGGAGATAGATATATTTTTAATAAAAAAGGGAGATGGGGAACGGGTGGAGAGGTAGATTTGAGACCAGGGAGAGATCAGCCATGACCTAATTAAATGGTGGAGCAGGCTGAATTTGCCCACTTCTGCTCATAATTCCTATGTTCCTACGTCCCATCATAGCATCAGAGTCCAGTCAATACTGGTTTTTATATACACATTGTTGTCTCATGCCTACAGCTGATCAGATCAAATTGCACTTCATAGAAAAAAAATAAATCACAACTGAACAAGTTCTGAATACATTGACATTTCTTTATTTACCTATAAATCGATATGTAACTGTCAGATCTCTCATGGGTGGTACTTGTTATCAGGTTACATATGTTTCATAAGGGCAGGAGAATATTAGATAGTACAAAATATGTTATATAGCACTAAATTGCAGGAGTACTTTTCTAATTGTAATAAAGAGTGATTGCTCAGCTTTCTTGAAATCAATGCTCAAAACAATTTTAAATTAGACTAGTTGGTGCTCCTTGAGGATTGCACAGTCTAATTGTTAAATAGAAAGACTGAGATGAATCCAAGTTTAATTGTTGTTTGATCAGAGGATTTTTTTTTAATTTGGAAAGTACTTGTCAGATGCAGGTGCAGGTCAGAAGCAGTCATAGCTTTAATCCTTATCTGCGTCATTAAATGTGTAGGCCATAAGGCCTGTTTGAGCCAACATTCTGTTTTATACACTGCTGCACATCTTCTGTAGTGTTGCTCATGGTAAAGTCAGAAGACTCGGTCCCTTTCTTATCTGTTTCCATCTTGTTTCTCCAAGTGTGTCAATGGGTTTAAATTGGACTTTCAAAAACAAAAGTCAACAAATGCCTGGCATCAGCCTTGATTTGAATTCTAAAATCTTCAAATCCTTTCATTTTGTGTTAAAAACTGAGCATTTAGTCTAAATATGATATGGCTGGTCCTTCACTGTCAATCAATGTCATGTTTGGCAGTGAGCCTATCATACCTTGAGCCAGGCATTTGTGCGGATAATGTTGCCTCAGCTGCATGTGTGCAAGTTAAAGATCCTGAGAATGAAGTAGGGAATTGGCTAAATTCCAAGCTAAATATCCTGAGATGATAGAAGGTTTTCCTTATCTAAAGACACATCAGACAGACAGAGCACATACTTTTGTCTGTTTCCATAGCTGGCATTTCCTGGAACAGGTTGCTTGCTTGAAGTCAGTGGTTAAGTTGTTTGAACGTCAGTCAGCAACATTGTGGAAATGGACTTTGGATACAGTCCTGTCAGGCACTGGTTTCTGAGTCCGGGGAAGGGAGGATGGTGAGTGGCTGGAACTCACTGTTAGGAAGAAAGTTGAAGTGGACACGAAAGTGACTTATAACGTGCATCTGCACAAATACATGAATAGGATGTGAATAACCCCAGATCAAATGTTGCTAATTCTCCCTTCCCTTCTTACTGCACATTGCAGTTGTAGTCAAAATATTTGCAGGTTAGTAGCATTTGCAAGATTGAATCTAGGAGCGACAGAGGTACAACAGACTAAAGGGATTTATAGAAACACAGAAAGACGGAGGATAGGAGCAGGATGAGGACATTTGGCTCTTTTAGCCCGCTCCACCATTCATTACGTTCATGGCTGATTGCCCAACTCAGTTGCCTAATCCTGTTTTTTGCCTCATAACCTTAGAACATAGAACATAGAACATTACAGCGCAGAACAGGCCCTTCGGCCTTCGATGTTGCGCCGACCAATTATGAAAAAAGCAATGACCCTCCAAACTAAACCATTCCCTTCTCTTCCATAAACTTATCAACTAACCTCTTAAACTCCACCAAACTTGGCGCATCTACAACTGCTGCAGGCAGGGCATTCCACTCCCTAACCACCCTCTGGGTAAAGAACCTACCTCTGATATCCGTCCTATAACTATCACCCCTTAATTAAAAGCTGTGTCCCCTCGTGCTAGCTTTTTCCATCCTAGGAAAAAGGCTATCACTGTCCACCCTATCTAAACCTCTAATCATCTTATGTTTCAATAAGGTTCCCTCTTAGCCGCCTCCTTTCTAACGAAAACAACCTCAAATCCCTCAGCCTCTCTTCATAAGACCTGCCCTCCATACCAGGCAACATCCTGGTAAACCTCCGCTGTACCCTCTCCAATGCCTCCACATCTTTCTTATAATGTGGGGACCAGAACTGCACACAATACTCCAAGTGCGGCCGCACTAGAGTTTTGTATAGTTGCAACATGACGTTGCGGCTCCGCAATTCAATCCCCCTACCAATAAAAGCTAAGACTCCATATGCCTTCTTAACAACTTTATCCACTTGACTGCCTACTTTCAGTGATCTATTGACACATACACCAAGATCCTTCTGTTCCTCAACACTATTAAGAGCCCTACCATTAGCCCTGTACTCTACACATTTATCGTTCCTGCCAAAGTGCATTACCTCACACTTTTCCACATTAAACTCCATTTGCCACCTCTCGGCCCAGCTCTGCAACTTGTCCAGGTCCCTCTGCAAACTATAACACCCCTCTTCACTATCTACCACTCCACCGACTTTAGTGTCATCCGCAAATTTACTAATCCACCCTTCAATACCCTCATTCAGATCACTTATAAAAATTACAAACAGCAGGGGCCCCAAAACAACCCCTGAGGTACACCACTTGTAACCGAACTCCACAATGAATATCTCCCATCAACCACCACCCTCTGTCTTCTATCTGCTAGCCAATTCCTAATCCAATTAGCTAAATCACCCTCTATCCCATACATCTGCATTTTCTGCAGAAGCCTTCCACGGGACACCTTATCGAACGCCTTACTAAAGTCCATATATACCACATCAACCGCCTTACCCCCATCCACCTCTTTGGTCACTTTTTCAAAAAACTCAATAAGGTTAGTAAGGCATGAACTACCCTTCACAAAACCATGCTGACTATCCCCAATCAATTCATTTCTCTCTAAATAACTATAAATCCTATCCCTAATAATTCTCTCCAATATCTTGCCCACAACAGAAGTAAGACTCACTGGCCTATAATTCCCTGGAAGGTCTCTCTTCCCCTTCTTAAACAATGGGACCACATTCGCTATCCTCCAGTCCTCCGGAACCACACCCGTAACCAATGACGACCTGAAGATCAGAGCCAGAGGCTCTGCAATCGCCTCTCTTGCCTCCCAGAGAATCCTAGGTAAATCCCGTCCGGCCCAGGGGACTTATCCAACTTCAAACCCTCAAGAATATCTAGCACATCCTCCCTATCTACTTCAATACTTTCCAGTTTGCAACCCTGTACTTCAGTGTTCTCCACAACTACATTTACATCTCCCTGCGTGAATACCGAAGAGAAATATTTGTTCAGTATCCTTGGATCCCATTCGCCCCAAGTGCTATATCTAGCTGTCTCTTGGATACATTCAGTGTTTTGGCATCAACTACTTCCTGTGATAATGAATTCCACAGATTCACCACCCTTTGGGTGAAGAAGTATCTCTTCACCTTCATCCTGAATCCTCAGATGGTGACCTCTGGTTCTGGGCACACCCCAGGGAATATCCTCCCTGCATCTTTTTTGTTTAATCCTGTTTAGAATTTTGTAAGTCTGTATGAGATCCAGCCCTCAGAGGTCAGCACAGTAGCACAGTGGTTAGCACTGCTGCTTCATAGCTCCAGGAACCTGGATTCGATTCCCAGCTTGGGTCACGGTTTGTGTGGAGTTTGCATATTCTCCTTGTGTCTGTGTGGGTTTCCTCTGGGTGCTTCGGTTTCCTTCCACAGTCTGAAGATGTGCAGTTAGGTTGATTGGCCATGCTAAAATTGCCCTTTAGTATCCTGAGATGTGTAGGTTAGAGGGATTAGTGGGTAAATATGTAGAGATATGGGGATAGAGCCTGGGTGGGATTGTGATCAGTGCAGACCTGATGGGCCAAATGGTCTGTTTCTGCACTGTAAGGTTTCTATGATTTCTACGACAATGATTGTCTGAACTCCAGCGAAAACAATGCTAACTTAGTCAATCTCTCCTCATATATCAGTTCCGTCATCACCAGAATCAGTCTGGTAAACCTGTGTTGCGCTGTTTCGAGAGCAAGAACATCTTTCCTCAGAAAAGAAGACCAAAACTGCACACAGTACTCTAGGTATGGCCTCAGCAACGCCCTGTATAATTGCATCAACTTATCAAGGAGATGTGTTCAATTCAGGCTGCAAACCTACTGTGTCCAATCACCTGTGCAAACAGCTGATGACATCCCTTCCAGCAATGTCATGCAATCATTAACTTAAAATGCCCTGTTCAGCTTCAATGTTGCTGGTAAGAAATCACTATAAATACCATAAACACACAACAAGGTTGATAACCCATCTGTTTGGCCACATTATAAGTGCACATTCCATGACCATCGAGTCCTGAAGTGGGATTCGAATCTGCAGCTTCTGGCTCAGAAGTAGGGATGCTGACTGTTGTACCACAAGATCTCCTTCAGATTGTTAGCAAATTTGTTGAATTCCGGAATGTGGAATGCAGATTTGGGGTGTTGTTTCAAAGACCAATCTTTGGACCAATGTTGTTTCAGTCGCTTTGTTTGTTAGTCTTTAAAGCAAAATCCAATTTTGGTCAACGTGATAGAAGGAGGCCATTTGGCACATTGAGTTTGCACTGACCAGAACTCCACTCAAGCCCCATTCCCATAACCCCATGCATTTACCCTAGCTAGTCCCCCTGACACTATTGGCAATTTAGCATGGCAAATCCACCTGACCCATACATCTTTGGACTGTGGGAAGAAACGCATGCAGGCACAGGGAGAACATGCACACCCCACTTAGAAAGTGACTCAAATTGCAAATTGAACCCTGGTCCCTGGTGCTGTGAAGCAGCAGTGCTCACTACTATGGTGCCATGTTGCACTAGTTGAGGTTTTTGACGAAGCATTTAAACTCTGTAAAGGAGCCATGAAACTGATCTCTAATGTCAAAGATTTTAATGTTGAGGGAAGACAAGTGAAATGGGACCAATTTGGGTTTGGAAGAAGGTTGACTGAGTGAGATGTGCAGGGTGGGAAGGGGCTGGATACTTACAGAAATAGATGCGATATTAAATGGTAAAGCAAGGGTAAACTGAGAATACTATCTTGTAAAGGTTTCGTGAAGGGTAGGTCATGCCTAACTAACCTCATTGAGTTTTTTGAGAAAGTGACCAGAGAGGTGGATGGGGGTAAGGCGGTTGATGTAGTATATATGGACTTTAGTAAGGCGTTTGATAAGGTGGCCCATGGAAGACGTCTACAGAAAATGCAGATGTGTGGAATAGAGGGTGATTTAGCTAATTGGATTAGGAATTGGCTGGCAGATAGAAGACAGAGGGTGGTGGTTGATGGGAGATTTTCATCATGGAGTTCGGTGACGAGTGGTGTGCCTCAGGGTCTGTTTTGGGGCCCCTGCTGTTTGTAATTTTTATAAATGATCTGGATGAGGGTATTGGGGGATGGATCAGTAAATTTGCAGATGACACTAAAGTCGGTGGAGTGGTAGATAGTGAAGAGGGGTGTTATAGTTTACAGAGAGACTTGGACAAGTTGCAGAGCTGGCCCGAGAGGTGGCAAATGGAGTTTAATGTGGAAAAGTGTGAGGTAATGCACTTTGGCAGGAACAATAAATGTGTAGAGTATAGTGCTAATGGTAGGGCTCTTAATAGTGTTGAGGAACAGAAGGATCTTGGTGTATGGGTCAATAGATCCCTGAAAGTAGGCAGTCAAGTGGATAAAGTTGTTAAGAAGGCATATGGAGTCTTAGCTTTTATTGGTAGGGGGATTGAATTTAGGAGCCGCAGCATCATGTTGCAACTGTACCAAACTCTAGTGCGGCCGCACTTGGAGTATTGTGTGCAGTTCTGGTCGCCACATTATAAGAAAGATGTGGAGGCATGGAGAGAGTACAGAGGAGGTTTACCAGGATGTTGCCTGGTATGGAGGGCAGGTCCTATGAAGAGAGGTTGAAGGATTTGAGGTTGTTTTCGTTAGAAAGGAGGCGGCTAAGGGGGGGATCTTATTGAAGCATATAAGATGATTAGAGGTTTGGATAGGGTGGACAGTGTTAGCCTTTTTCCTAGGATGGAGAAAGCTAGCACGAGGGGACACAGCTTTAAATTAAGGGGTGATAGTTATAGGACGGATATCAGAGGTAGGTCCTTTACCCAAAGGGTGGTTCGGGAGTGGAATGCCCTGCCTGCAGCAGTTGTAGATGCGCCAAGTTTGGTGGCGTTTAAGAGGTTAGTTGATAAGCATATGGAAGAGAAGGGAATGGTTTAGTTTGGAGGGGCATTGCTTTTTATTTCGGTCGGCACAACATCGAAGGCCGAAGGGCCTGTTCTGTGCTGTATTGTTCTATGTTCTATGTTTAAACTAATGTCTGTATTTAAATTAACAAAGGGAGAATTTGAGATTGATTTTAGTAGAGGTTGGATACATGGAACACATCACTTGAAACAAACTTCTATGTGATAAAGACAAAAGTTAATCAGGAGCCAAATGGGTGCAGTGATGGGAGAACGATTCTTTCTGGATGGTCAAGGGGAGTTGTGATCTTATGAGTTGCTCAGTCGATTCCACTAATTGTGTAGTCTGAACAGAATAGCTCCTTTTAATCTGTAAGATTATTTTGTGAAAATCATTAACTTTTACAGTGCTTAGCATTTATTGTAGCTGATGTGCATGGTTGCAGGGGGCTGCATAAAGCTGCAGTCAATTATGCCTTCCACTCATACTGTTAAAACCTGGACTATAAATGTGAAATAGACACCAATAAATCCAAAAAGGAATTCAGGAGAAATCTTAAGAGTGGTGCCCACAAGGAGCCGCTGAGGTGAAAATCATCAATGTACTTAAATGAAAGGCAGGTAAAAATGAGAGAGAAAGAAATAAGAAGAGGACTTATAAGAGGCTCTTATGGATCATAGGTAAGTATGCAGCACTTGGATCTGTAAATTCTGTGGATGGAATTCTCCCATTTCGGCAGGCAGCTTCAGCTTTCCCACTGACTGGAGCAGCAAGATCTTGCGCCAGATTCTGCATGGAAGCACATTAATTATGCACAAGCAAATTCCCTTCTGACTCTCCTGGAGGGTTGGCAGCTGATTGGTCTGCTGGCCTTCAGATGACAGGTTCGAAGGTCCTGGTGCCATATTTAAACACCAGTCCAGCACACACAGGTCATTCTCTCCAGCCTATCTGTATTCACCAGACTGTGCAGGATGTCAGCAACCCACAGGGAAAAGGTTAGCAGCCTCAAGAAAAAGCCTGTTCCTCAGTTCAATCCCTGAGCCCATCACTGCGAGGTTCCAGTGTCCTACAGGGACCTCTACCCCTTGCTTCTGGAGTCTTTATAAATTTTCTTCCAGTAAACAATGTGATGTCTCTTTGACTCCCCTGTTTGTGATCTTTTCATGAGGCTTCCCACCCCCCAATTTTCCCTCTGCCTTTCATTGTTCTCTTCATCCAGCTGTTTACCCCTCTCCCTGCCGTTGTGAACTCTCATCCTGACCCCCTCTCTTTGCACAGCTCTCTTTCTACATTGTTTCTCTTGTCGTTTTGGGATCACTACCCGTCCCACTCCTCGTCTCATGCTCTACCCCTGTTCAAGCTTTGAAAGTCTGTTACGAGTCCGACAGCACAGTGCTGTCCAGGTAAACACTGTTGAGTGGTTCTGGAGAAAGGAGACCCCTGTACTCTGCAACCCCAGGCACTGTACTGTTCCCACTTGGTGACACAGGAGGGACCATGGGTCCAGCAGCACGGTGCTGTCCATGAAGACCAGCTCGGTGTGGACGTAGAAGGTAGGAACTGGTCTGCTTGGGCAGAGTGATGATCGTTGGTGCAGCAGGAGCAGTGCAGCACTATGATAGTATTGCATTCTCTGGTGATCTGAGGACTGCTTTGTGGACGCCACCCTTTAGCAATCGGATTTGAGGGTCACATGATTTCACATTGCATTGATACAAGGTTAGAAGGCCTAATGCGGACACCGATGAGCAGCTATTTTAATGAACATTCATAAGATGCAAATATAAAATGGCAGTGGGATGACCAACCCGTCATTAGGAGAGCTGCAATAGGACTTCATGCCGGTGGGTTTCTGACCTTGGTGCTCTCTTTGCACCTGCCTGTGATCAAACCCGCCATGAGGGATAGCGAGAATTCAGTCTGATGTTTGTTGGTTCCTGTTGTCTCCTGATTCTATTTCCTACTCATATCTATTTTTCTATTTTCTATTTCCTTCTGAGGTTCTGTTTCTGTTCCTTTTCTTTCAATTTTTCTTTTTGAATGCAAGTACTGTAGAGTGGAAAGAACCATCAGGTGGTGGATATTTAGTTATGGCGTTTGTAAGCCTTAAATGAAATTTCCCTATCACTGCCACTTCACTTTGCCCTCCTTCTTCTCACACTAATAGCAATGCATAATCTGTTTCTTCCCAAATAGTTTCTTCCCAACAATTTCTGATAGTCCACTCATTCATTTGTGTTCCTCACCCCTTCCCCCTCACACTATTTCTTCATTCTTTTAATTCATTTACAGATGTGGGCATCACTGGCTAGGCCAGCATTTATTGCCCATCACTAGTTGCCCTTGAGAAATTGGTGGTGGGCTGCCTTCTTGAACAGTTATAGTTCAAGTGATGTAAGTACATCCACAATGCTGTTAGGGAGTGAGTTCCAGGATTTGTGTGGGTTATGAGTTAAAGTGGGGGAAAACAGCCTGGGTAAGATACTCTGTCAAAGAGTCTGTGTAGACTTGATGAGCCGAACAAACTCCTTCTGTGCGGTAGGGATTCAATGACATTTTGACCCACCAACAGTCAGGATTCTGAATGGCTTGAAAGGAAACTTCCAGGCGGTGGTATTCTTGTATAGCTGTTGCTCTTGTCCTTCTAGACAGTAATGGTTTATAGGCTTGGGAGGTGCTACCTAAAAGCCTTGGTAAATTCCTGCACTGCATCTTTAGATGGTACATACCTCTGCAGTTATATGTTGGAGGTGAAGGATGTGAATATTGTGGATGATGTCAAGCTTCTTGAGTGCTTTTGGTGCTGCACCAATCCAGGTAAATGGAGAGTATTCCATCATACCCGTACCTTTTGTTTTGTAGATGGTGGACAGTCTTTGGGAAATCAGGAGGTCAGTTACTTGCTGCAGGATTACTAATCTTTGACCTGCACTTCCAACCACAGACCAATTCACTTTCTGGTCAATGATAACCTCCGGAATGTTGTTAATGGAGGATTCAGCGATGATAATGCCATTGAATGTCAAGGAATGATGGTTAGAGTCCGTGTTGTTGGAGATGATGATTACTTGGCACTTGAGTGCACAAGTATTACTGATCTCTTGTCAGCCTATACCTGGATATTGTCCAAATGAGCATAGACTGCTTCAGTACCTGAGGAGTTGTGAATAGTGCTGAACGTTGTACAATCATCAGTGAACAACTCCACTCAAACAACCCCCAGATTATTGATAAAGCAGCTAAATATGGTTGAGATGCTTCAGTGCGATTTGGACAAGCTGAGTGTGTGAGCATGTGCATGGCAGATGCACTACAGTGTGGATTAAATATGAGATGATTCACTTCAGTAGCAAAAATAGGAAGGCACATTATTATATGAGTGGGTCTAAATTGAGAGTAGTGGATACTTAGCAAGACCTTGGTATTCTCGTGCATCAGTCACTGAATATAAGCACACAGCTACAGCAGGCAGTAAAGAAGGCAAATAGTATGTTGGCCTTCATAACAAGACAATTTGAGAATAGAAATAGGGATGTTTTACTGCAATTGTATAGGGCGTTGGTGAGGCCACACCAGAAGTATTGTGTGCAGTTTTGGTATCCTTATCTGAGGAATAATGTTGTTGCTATAAAGGGAGTGCAGTGAAGGTTTATTAGACTGATTCCTGGAATGCCAAGTCTTTCATACGAGGAGAGACCAAGTCAGTTAAGATTAAATTAATTTGAGTTTAGAAGAGTGTGAGAGGACCTTGTAGAAATTTGTAAAATTCTAACAGGATCAGACGAGGAAATTCAGAAAGAATGTTCCCAGTAGTGGAGGATTCCAGAATTCGTGGACACAGTTTGAAAATAAGGGTAAATCTTTTAGGACTGAGGTGAGGAGAAATTTCTTCACCCAGAGAGTGGTGAATCTATGGAATTCTCTAACACAAAAAATAGTTGAGGCCAAACGTTGTCTGATTTCAAGAAGAAATTAGATGTAGCTTTTGAGGCTAAAGGGATCAAGGGATATGGGGGAAAGGGGGTCAGTATATTGAATTTAATGATCAGCCGTGATCAAAATGAATGGCAGAGCAGGCTTGAAAGGCCAAATGGCCTACTTCAGCTTCTAGTTTCAATGTTTCTATGATCTGTCTAGTTTTATTCCTTTTCATCTTTTTCATGATTTTAATACATCTGAGCGGTTTGCTTGGCCATTTATGAGGGCAGTTAAGAATCAACAACATTCCTGTGTGAATCACAAAAGACTAACGTAAAGATACAGCAAGTAATTAGGAAAACAAATGGAATGTTAGTGTTTATTGTTAGGGGAATTGTTTAGTAAAGTAAGTAGTTGATTTATTAATCACAAGTCGGCTTACACTAACATTGTAATGAAGTTACTGTGAAAACCTCCTAGTCGCCACACTCCGATGCCTGTTCGGGTGCACTGAAGGAGAATTTAACATGGCTAATGCACCTAACCAGCACGGTTTTTGGATTGTGTTAAGAAGCCAGAACACCCAGAGGAAACCCACGTAGACACCGGGAGAAAGTGCAAACTCCACCCAGACAGTGACCCAAGTTGGGAATCAAACCTAGGTCCCTGGTGCTATGAGGCAGCAGTGCTAACCGTTGTGCTGCTGTGCTGCCCACATGTGGTGAGACCACAAATGGAGGCTTGAGTACAGTATTGGTCTCCTTATTGAAGGAAAGATGTAAATACATTAGTAGCAGTTCAGAGAAGGTGTACTAGACTAATCATTACTAATTATTATCTCTGGTTTACTAGACCAAATAAGGATGTAAGGGCCAGATTAGGTAAAGACAGCATATTTCCTACCTATTTAGTGCAACAGATGAGTTTTTACGGCAGTGATTTCATTAGACTTTTAATTGCGATTTTTTTTTGATTGAATTCACATTCTACCATTTGCTGTGGTGGCTTTCAAACCTGGAACCACAGAACATTGAGCTTGGTTTCTGGGTCGCTAGTCTGGTGACAATGCCACTAAGCCACCATCTCCCTGCACTTGTTGCAGTAGCCCATGATGTCATGTGGTCTTTCCCACAGCCAAATCTTTCGTTTTCTGATTGTCATCCTCCAACACCCATTCCCTTCAACACCATCAACTCCAAAATCCACTCCAAGTCACTAACATCCTAAATTGGTCACTGCATGAAAATCCTGGAATTTCCTATCTAATGCTACAGTGAACAGAATAGATTCGCCTCTTCCTTTGGTCTTATCCCCTTGCAGTCCTCAAGCACTCACTTCCTCATCACGTTTCTCTCCTCACAATAAACTTATTGTATACCTTTACTATCCATCGTCTCCTACAAAGAGTCTGCTGTGGACAAGTTTATAAAATTCTGAGGTGTATAGATAGGATGGACAATGGGAAGGTTTTTTCCTGGGGCAGAAGTGACAATTACAAGGGGACACAAATCCAGGTTTAATGGGGAAAGGTCTGGCAGAGATGTGTGGGAGAAATTTTTCACACAGAGGGTGGTGGGGGCCAGGAATGCACTGTTAAGTGAGGTGGTTGGGACAGATACATTAGTGACATTTAAGACTTACCTGGATAGATACGTGAACAGGTGGGGAATAGAAAGATATAAGTGGTTGGTCTGGATAGGAAGTGTGATTGGCACAGGCTTAGAGAGCTGAAGGGCCTGTTCCTGTGCTGTTCTGTACTTTGTCCTTGGCATTTTTTTCTCCTACTTCCTTTGATCTTTGTTGGTTTCTTGTCTTGGTCAATTGTCAACAAAGGGAAGCTTAATTAGAGAACTGGGGGATGATGTTAGTGAGTGATTTTGGTGGGGGGATCCAGGGTGGGTATGAAATGGGGAAGAACATCTCAGACCTGAGGCCTAGTGGCTAATTGGGTCAGTATTTAAAATTACCAAATGCAGATGTGTGACAGATGTATCAAAAAGTTAAAAGGGTCTCAGCCTGTGTCTTCAGCTCTTGCAGTGGGTGGGATGGGTGCCTCAGGCAACAGAATGTGGAAAGTTGTAGACCACCTCCATCTCTGATGTGCATTCTGGGAACACACTTAGAAGTGGTGGGAGAGTTGGCAAATGCAAGGAATTGTATTGTGAGCATGAGTGAAGTTAGCCGCAGATAGTTGAGGGGAGGGGGGTGCCAATGTAGCGTGTTAAAGTTGGACATGTCAATGAATTAAATATTATTGTTCTTCACCACCTTAACATCTCTAATCCTCCTCCCATAATGTCCCATTGGGACACAGCTCTTCTCATTGGCCATCAATGATAGTTAGGTCCTCTCAGTGTAAATTTTCACTTGCAGTGGTAGGATTCAGGCATGAATCAGTGAACCCTAGACTCTTGTCACTAAACCATCTTGAGAACAAAGGAGCGAACACTGTCGGATAGAAAGCTATTCTACCTTCATGAAGCAGGAGGTGAGGAGGGCATTTCCAGTCCTCCTGTCTATGTGCACTCTCATTCCTGCCTGACCTCTGGACTCGAATTGGGCTCTTCCTCAACATGTTCTCCTCATCTGAGGAAACGTGCAGCTGCTGAGGTCATTCTCCGTCATCACTCTGCTGCAGAGCTAGGTTGTGCCGGCACAGCAGACCATGACAATGTTGGGGGGCTGAATTCAAAGGCCCCTCTGGACCTATTGAGGAAGCAGAGCTTCATCTTTAACAGGCTGATGAATTGATCAATGATAGCTCGGAGGCACTGTGAGCCTCATTGTACCCGGTCTCTGCCACAATCTGTAGCGTCATCAGCCATGACCTGAGGGTTTATCCCTTGCCTTCCAAAAAAATCATCCTTGTTTCCTGGGGCCACCCTCGAAGATTCCAGAGATCTGTGACTGGCCAAGGATGTCACTGTCATGAATGCTCCTTGGAAGAGAGGGAAGGCTGCAATTGGAAACCTCACTGGTCCAAATCTCGTTTTTGGCCTCTGGTGAGATTAAGTGACCATGGTAGGCTTTGTGCCCTCTTCTAATGCAGCCATTAAATCTCATCCCATAAGAACCATGAAGGAAGACTAAGTTGCTGATGATTCCCTTTGGCTGGTCAGCAATAACAAGAAACAATGAGGCAACATAGGAAGGCATGAAGAGTTGAAGTGAAGTGGCAAAAAAGTCCAAAGATAAAACAAATCAAAAACAGAGGTTTTTGATGTACTATTGTCACCCTTCACCAATACTCAGAGTAGAAAGAGAGCCCAAGGTGAACTTGACCTTGAGTTGCAAGAGAGAGGTGTACCTGGTTTATGCGTTACAAGGGTAATTAAACTAACACTTTGTCAATTATTATTCAGAGATCTGATTAAAAATTCCATGAATACATTAGTTGAATATGCACCTGGATAACGGGTGATATGTGATTCTAATTGCTGATTCCTTTTCAAATTTCTCCTCCCAGCTTTCGAAGCAGCATCATTCCATTGATGCCAAAACTATGTGACTTATTCAAGTGACTATTCTTCATGGTAATCCTAACTAATGAGGATCTTGGCAAATTTTCTTGATGGTGGAGTGTAATCCTTTCTTTAACCAATTTCCATAGAAATGATTTTTTCAACTAGACAGGTAACTGGAAGCCCAGTTTCTTGCTTCTGAATCTGAGGATATTGAGTCTGGGGGGGGGGGCAACAAGGTGGCACAGTGGTTAGTACTGCTGTCTCACAGCGCCAGGGCCCGGGTTCAGATCTGGACTCCAGTTTCTTCCCACAGTCCAAAGCTGTGCAGGTTAGTACGCTTGGCTGTGCTAAATTGACCCTAATGTCAGGGGATTAGCAGGGTAAATGAGGGTTGCGGGAATAGGGTCTGGGTGGGATTGTGGGCAAAACAGACTCGATGAGCTGAGTGGCCTCTTTCTACACTGTAAGGATTCTATTTATCTATTCTAGGAGAAATAGGAAGTTTAATGTTTAGTAGTGTCACAAGTAGGCTTACATTAACACTGCAATGAAATTACCATGAACATCCCCTAGTTGCCACAATCTGGCGTTTATTTGGGTAAACTGTGGGAGAATTTAATTTGGCCAATCCATCTGACCCTGCCACAGACTGCGACCCAAGCCAGGAATCAAACCTGGGTCCCTGATGATGTGAGGCAGCCATGCTAACCACTGTGCTACTATAGAATTGATCCTTAGCACCTTTAGATGTTCCTGAAAAGGTGGAAGATGTAGGAGATTGAGCCCTAATACAAACTCTGGATACTTCTATTGAATAAACCCCTGACGTTAGCTTCCCTATTTGTCTTCTGCCTTTTCTTCATCAAAGAAAAGCGCAGAATATGTGAATGCATAACTTCCCATGCAGAGCAACAAGTCTGCCTTTCAACAAATGTAATCAATATTTCAAAAGCACAAGCAGCATTAGCCAAGCTCCTTTCTCCTCTTCACAGAATTTTTCTTCTTCAGAGCATTTTTCTACCAACATTCCATTCTTTCATCAAAACCTTCTGATTCTCATCCTTTGGAATACATCTACAGATGTCAAATCTGCTTTAGTCTACAAACTCTTGCATGCTCCTCAGCTCAGATTTTCTCTGGTTCATTTGCTGTCATAATAGTAATTGTGAACAATAAGTAAAGTTAGTTTATTATTAGTCACAAATAATGTTTACATTAATACTGCAATGCAGTTACTGTGAAATTCCCCTAGTCACCACAGTCTGGTGCCAGTTCTGGTCATTGTACCTAACCAACATATCTTTCAGAATGTATTAGCAGGGCTGTAAGGCCCCCACTCAGAACTTGGCTAGCTGTACTAAGGTCAACTGGGAAATTTTCGGATTGTGGATAATATCTGAACGTCTTCCAATTGGTAAAACGATGACCCATATTCAGGAAATATCAAAAATTCCAGTTGGTAGAGAATTCTGGTTGTTAGTGTTGGATAACAG
This sequence comes from Sphyrna mokarran, assembly GCA_024679065.1. Lineage (NCBI taxonomy): Eukaryota > Metazoa > Chordata > Chondrichthyes > Carcharhiniformes > Carcharhinidae > Sphyrna > Sphyrna mokarran. The sequence goes on along the minus strand of JAGIQG010000001.1, from coordinate 55,432,819 downwards.
TATGTTTACTGCATTTATTAATGATCAAGACCTCCATGTACAGGATGTAATTTCAAAATTTGCAGATGATACAAAACTCAGAAGCATTGTGAATTGTGAGGAAAATCATAAAATACCAGTGCAGAAAGAAGCCATACGACCCATTGATCCTGCATCGATAACAGGCCCAATTTCCGTAACCTACATGTTTACCCTACCAATCTCCCTGACACGAAGGAGCAATTTGGCATGGCCAGTCAACCTAACCTGCACATTTTTAGACTTTGAGAGGAAACCAGAGCACCTGCAGGAAACCCAAGAGACACAGGGAGAATGTGCAATTCCACACAGACCCAAGCCCGGAATTGAACTCAGGTCTCTGTGCTGTGACGCAGTAGTGCCAACCACCGTTCCACTGTGTTGCTCAGGACAGACAAGTTGGTAAAATGGGTGGGCGAGTTCAATGGGGGGAAATGTGAATTGCTTCATTTTGGTTGGAAAAATACAGAGAAACTATATAAAATAAATGATACAACCCTAAAGGAGGTGCAGAAGCAGAGGGACCTGGGTATATATGTGTATAAGTCATTGACGTTGGCAGAACAGGTTGAGAGTGTGATTAGTAAAGCACATCCCAGGTTTTATTAATAAGGACATAGAGTACAAGAGCAAGTGCTAAACTTCAATAAGATAACTGTTCAGCCTCAGCTTGAGTACAGTTCTGGGCTCTGCATTTTAGGAAAGATATAACAGCATTGGAAAGAGTGCAGAAAGGATTCAAGGGAATGGTTCCAGGGTAAGAAATTCCAGTTACGAAAATAGATTGGAGAAGTTAGGACTGTTACCTTGGAGAAAATAACACTGAGAGGAGATTTGATGGAGTTATTCAGAATCATGAAAGGTCACAGAGGGTGGTGGGGGTATGGAATGCGCTGCCAAGTAAAGTGGTGGAGGCAGGTACTCAGGAGTTATTTAAGAAATACTTAGATGGGCACATGAACAGAATGGGAATGGAGAGGTATAGAAAACTGATTTAAAATAGGGATCATGAGCCTTGGGAGTTCCCTGGGAAGTGTGTAAATAGATGACGATATTGATGTACTTGTTTTTATCCTACAGGTGCTTTGGTCCACGTTGTTGTCTGACGAGGGGCATACACGCGATGGGTCATGAGAGGGCTGCTCTTGGATTTTTTTTTTCGAGAGTATCCTAGTGCTTCACGTCGTTAGTGTACGCTTGACCTGGACCATTTGATGGTCAACACGACAGCTCAGTGACTATCGCTGTGCTGTGCAGATACATGGATTTGGGCCTGTGTCTGTGGGAATTTGCGCATTCTCCCCGTGCTTGTGTGGGTTTTCTCCGGGTGCTCCGGTTTCCTCCCACATCCCAAAGATGTGCTCTTAGGCAGATTGGCAAAACAAATTCTCCCTAAATTGTCTCAAATTTGGTTTTTAATCCATAGATCTATAAACAGGGACAGGGATCACGGGTAGAGGTGGGAACATTGGGGTGGCGGTGCGGGCTCGTTGGGCCGAAGGGCCTGTTTCCCATGCTGCTTTGTTCTTTGTTCTCTTTGTCTGGACAGAATAGATAGGGAGAAGCTGTCCCCAGTTGTAAAAGGATCAAAGAGTGTACTGGGTGCACTGGAAACTAATGGGCCCATCAAATGACAAGGACATGGGGATGTGATGGAAATCATTGTGCAGTATTGCCCCAGATCCACCAAACAAATTGGCTGGGTGTGGTTTTGAAGGGGCTATGAATGATGTAACAGAGGACAACATCTAAAGTGAGGAAAAGCAAGTAGCCAGATATGGATTTTTTTAGGCTTCCTAATGCAAAAATATAATGACGGCTGGTCTATCCATTGCAATGAATAGTTTGGCTGCAACAGCAGAAATGTAAGAAATGGAATAAGTAAGGGCAATGCAAAGAACTTGAACAATGGAATAATCTGCTCTACGAGTATCCTTGACTCTCACTGCATTCATGTATAAGGAATAACCATTTGTTGATGGCACTAGAGCACCACCAAGACCTAAGAAACTGCTCTCATCATCAGTTAGTGTCAGTCTGAGAGCCTGATGAGAAATACTGGGGTATAATAATATGCAAATGCATCCTGCAATAAGTGAACATATCCAATTTCTTCAATTGCTTGATTATGTAAACTGATTCTGCAATGATGACCAGGGCTTTCTGGACGGTAGCTGATTTTCACATCACAACTGACACTTTTTCATTCTGATCAAATTGGAATTATGCTGGTCTCAATGACATGTAAATCAAATGAGAGGTAAATTCAGACTTTGAAAAAACTGACAAGTACAAATCTTGTTACTTTATCAATCTGTCACAAACGGTCCTCGGCCTTAAAAGGCCAAAAGGATAAAAAGACTTGGAGATAATCCATGAAGAGAATTCTCATTTTGTTTTTGCTTAACATTTATGACTCTAGAGAATTAATATTTTATGAGGAAACACAGCTTAAAAAATTAAGTGTTGCATGGAGTCATCTGTCGTCTAACACAGTCTCAAATGAAAAAGATGAAAGATTAAGTCTCTCTTTATAGCGGAGAACCTGTATATGCATTATACATTTTCTCTTCAAAATTATCAGAACAGCAGATAGAAGGAGCATGTTCAGCCTTTTAAGAAAATGCCATTGTCCTATTGTGTGGTCTACCAACACTGCATTCAGTGCAAAAGCAGGCACTAGTACAGCCAACATGTATAATACGTGCAGCATATGGCAACTGTATGCTATTTACACGACGGCTTTGCTGATCTTACTCCAGATCAAAGTGAGATTAAACTGGCAATGGAATACTTTCTATTGAAGGTGTCCAGTTATTTTCTTATTTCACACACCATCCATGCTCTGTGTCTCTGAAAGAGATTGCCAATTTAGGGCCAAATTAGACACTGAAACAACCTCAACTCATTTCACATAAATCTTCCTGTGCATCCCAGGTTCGAATGCAACCACCAGGTGCGTAAGGCTGTTGTCCATCTTTTTGCATGCTGCAGACTCCTGAAAATTAAATGGAAATGTGCCTTGTAAAACAGCGTTTCCAATGACAAAATTCAGTTTTTGTCATCAGTGGTGTTCAGAAGTGAGATTGAGCTCAACACTGGTTTCTGTGCCTGTTTTTTTAGAAAAAAGTCATGCCAACTAAGAAGGATTTGTGCTGCCAGTGATCTCTTGACATTTAACTTCAGGGTGCCTTTAGCATGCCTACTCTCCAGGGTTCCTGTTAAGGAACAGCAACCTTCACCTTTTCCCAGTATCCGTGTGTGAAGGATGCTGTTGGTTTATTAAACATCAGGAAATGTATTCAGTGCAGCACATGGACAGAGGGCATGTTGCACACTTTCTGTCAGCTGCATTTATACAATAGAAAAACTCCTTGAAATATCTCATGATGCTCTCATCTGTGTAAGTAGAATAATGATCTTGCAAGGTTACACTGCATCGTTAACTGCCATGAGACCTGCAAATAAATTACAGACACCTTCAAGCACCTTGTGAGCACATTGAGGCACTCAGCTTTGAGTATTTGGCATTTTGACGTACTTCAACACTACTCTAGTAGTGCTCCTATGGTGTGTGAACACCTGGTTAGAATGTCAATGTACCCCCTCATACTTTCAAAAATTCAACTAACACTATGTTAACATAATAAGTTTTACAAGCACCTCCCACAGTTTAAGCAGTAGGAATATGCAATGTTTAGTAATTTCTACTGTAGAAGTTTAAATCTACAGCCCTGCTTTCAATATGTGATATCTTGTCCAGTCCACTTCAGTTTCTGGTAAGGTTAGGGTATTGATAGTGGAGAATTCAGTGATAGCAGTGTCATTGAATGTCAAGAGAGATGGTTAGATTCTCTATCATTGTCGTCATTGGCAGGCACTTGTATAGTGCAAATGTTAGTCACTACTTATCAACCCAAACTTTAATGTTGTCCAAGTCTTGCTGCATTTAGGCATGGATATCAGTATCAGTGTATTAGGAGTCATGAATGGTGTTGAGCATTCTGCAATCTTCAGCGCACATCCTGATTTGTTGGAAGGAAGATCACTGTTGGAACAGATAAGATGTTTGGACCAAGGACATTAGTTTGAGGAACTCCTGCAGTGATGTCCTGTGGTATTTATGAGATGTGGCTGTCCCTGGCTAGGCCAGCATTTATTGTCTATCTCTAGTTACCATTCAGAAGGTGGTGGTAACTTGCCTTTTGAATTGCTACAGTCCCTGAGGTGTAGGTGCAGCCACTGTGCTGTTAGGGAATTCCAGGATTTTGAACTAGCAACAGTGAAAGAATGGTGATATATTTCCAAGTCACAATAGTGAGTAACTTGGAGGGGAACCTGCAGGTAGTGGTGTTCCCAAGTATCTGCCGCTTTTGTCCTATTATATGTTAGTCGTTGTGGTTTTGGAAGCTGCTGTCGCAGAAAATTTGGTGAGTTCCTGCAGGGCATCTTGTAGATGGTGCACACTACTGCCATCGTTTATTGATGGTGGAGGAATTGGTACTTTCTGGAAGGGATAGCATTCAAGTGGGCTGCTTTGTCCTGGATGAACTGAGGTGATTGATCTTCAACAACCACAAATAGCATTTTTTGTCCTAGCTATGATTCTAACCAATGGGGAATTATCCCCCGATTCCCATTGACTCCAGTTTTGCCAAGACTCCTTGGGGCCATACTCAGTCAACTGCTTCCTTGATGTTCAGGGTCGTCACTCTCACCTCATCTCTGGAGTTCAGCTTCTTTAGCTTAAAGCTGCAATGAAGTCAGGAGTTGAATGGCCCTGGTGGAATCCAAACTGAGAATCAATGAGTAGCTTATGCTGAGCAAGTGCCGCTTGATAGCGCTGTCGACAACATTTTCCATCACTTTGCTGATGATCGACTGATGGGGTAGTTATTGGCCAGGTTGGATTTGACCTGCATTTTGTGTACAGGACATACGTGGGCAAGTTTCCACATTGCCAGTTAGATGTTAGTGTTGCAGTAGCTTTACTGGAACAGTTTGGCTAAGTTCGCAGATAGTTCTGGAGCACAAACTTTCAGCACTGCTGCTTTCCATTGCAGTTTACTATCACTCAAAATAATCTCTCCTGGAAGATTTATAGAAATTGCAAAACCGAGATGCTTGCAAAGAATGCACAAGACCATTAAATCAATTCAAAAGTAGTTTACTGGGTCCAGGTAGAGTTATTGGAAATTTAACTCCACGTACATCAGCTTTATTTGTGAAATTAGACTTTTTGCAGTACTTCAGACATACAATAATACAAACCAGCACAGTGGTTGGTCTAGACTTATTGGGTGAAATGGCCTCTTTCTGTACTGTAGGGATTCTATGATTCTATTCCACATTCACAAATCAAGGCAGACTAACTGTTGTATCTGCCTTCAAGAGGCATCTGCATAGATACATAAATAGCAGGGAATAGAAGGATATGGACCATGTAGAGGAAAGAAAAAATTAGATTTGGACAGGCATCTGTGTCAGCACAGACTTGGTGGACCGAAGGGCCTGCTCCTGTGCAGTACTGTTCTTCATTCTTTGACTATACTATGCGCATCATTCCAATAAGACCAAAAAATCTTGCCTGAGGACAAAGGTCATTTCCATTGTCCGCCACTCGCTTGTTCCAATTCCATATTGGATGATGCAGTAGAATTCCTGCGTACCTCACTGACAGTAATAACATCTTTCACAATATACTGGTATGGTTCTTTCATTTCTAAGTAGCTTCAGGAAAGACAACAGTGAGTTAAGATCAACATTTAGAATTAAGTTCTGGTCAAGATCTTTGGGCCTGCTTCTTGAACTGTGCATGAGAATAGAAAGCAATAGCAAACCACCACTGACACAAAATACAAAGTGTATGAAGCATCGTCAGACAACGAGACAAGGACCTGCCTTCAGGCTTAGTACATATCCCATACTTCCTTGAATTCCACTAATCAAGTTTTTTTTTCCCAGTGGACTGGTGGTTGATTTGATGGAGCAAGCAAAGTGTTATGATTTGGATGAGGAAATCAAATTTAGTATTTCCAAATTTGCTGACGATACAAATGTAGGTGGGAAGATGAGTGGTAAGGAGGATATTAGGAGTCTTCTAGGCAATTTAGACAAGTTATGTGAGAGGGAAATACTTGGCAGGTAAAAAGGGGGACCTGAGTATCCTAGAATACCAATCATTGAAAGCAAGCATGCAGACACAGCAAGTAATTAGGAAGGCAATGCTGTGTCTTTAAGACAGAGGTAGATAGGCTCTTGATTAATAAGGGAATCAGGAGGTATGGGGAAAAGTCAGGAGAATGGGATGAGAAAAATAACAGCCATGACTGAATAGCGAACAAACTCAATGGGCTGAGTGGCCTAATTCTGCTCCTATGTCTTATGGTCTTATGTTGGCTTCATTGTGAGAGAATTTGAGTCTAGGAGCAAGGATGTCTTACTGCAGTGTACAGGGCCTTGGTGAGGCCTCATCTTGTGTATTGTGTGCAGTTTTGATTTCCTTGCCTTAGAACGGATATCACTTGCCATATAGGGACTGCATGAAAGTTCACCAAACTGATTCCTGGGGTGGCAGGATTGACGCATGAGTGATTGAGTCAACCAGTTTTGTATTCATTGGAGTTTAGAAAAAAGAGGGAATCTCAGTGAAGCATGCAAAATCCTGACATCACTGGACAGACTGAATATAGATATGATGTTTTCTGCAGCTGGGAGGTAGTGGGGGGAAGGTCTAGACCAAGGGAGCTTCAGGACTGAGATCGAGAATTTTCTTTACCCAGAGGATAGTGAACCTGTAGAATTCCAGACCACAGAAGGCTGTGGAGGCCAAACCACTGAATATATTTAAGAAGGAAATAGATTGATTTTTCGACACCCAAAGACATCAAGGAGTGCTTGTGTAGGGCGCTGATATCAGCCATGATCATATTGAATGACAGAGTAGGCTTGATGGGCTGAATGGCCTACTGCACCAATTTTCTCTTATCCCAAGAACACACATAGCAACATTGTTTCTCCTTTGGGAACTTGCATTTCAAATATATTTCATTTTTTATTTAATCATAAAAATGCACAAGTTAAAAATTACTGTCATTATTAGCGGACGAACTGTTAGTGACAGTATGACATCTCTGTCTATAGTTTTAGTGGAAGCATTAACTTATTTAAAATAAACAGATTAACTCCTGTCAAAAAGGTTTAGAACCATTACAAAGAAAACTGATGTGTATAAGGCTGTTTGCAGCACTGCATGCTAAAATTTCTGCTTTCAGCTGAATCTGATGAATTAACTCAATCTCGGGTTTATGATCTATCCTACACTTACTGATTTATTCCTCACGATTATTCTTGGATGTTGACCACTGTAATATAGACAGTACAAGTTCTTTTCCTGCTTAGGAACCTTTGCACAAACGGAGAACAGCTTGCAATGTTATGGGAATAATTATTAATTAAGTCAAAACTTACCATTGCTCCAACTCCACACCTTGTTCTATATCCCAATCCTGGCAAATGCAACTTTCAAGCAGGTTCTAATGAGTGCGATAGTGACCTTGGATACGGGTTCGGCCAAGATTTCCAGTGAGGAGGCGTGCTCTCATTGACCTCTTGTTCAAAACAGGCATAGAATGCGTTGAACTCATTGGAGAAGAGTGCATTGATGCCGGCAATTTTCCATGCTTTCATGTTGTGGCTTGTTCTGTTTTGCAGCCCTTACCAGAAACGGTGGAAGTCTGTGTGGTTAGCCTGGGACACTAGCTTGGTCTGATATTGTCTTTTGGCATTTTTGATGGATCTCCATAGATCATATCTGGATTTCTTGTCTAGATCAAGGTTGCCTAATTTGAATGTCTCAGACTTGCATTTCAGTAAGCAGTGGATGTCTGTATTCATCCATTGTTTCCATTTGGAAAATACGCAGATTTGCTTCTTTGGCACACAGCCTTCACACACTTACTAATGAAGTCATTAGTACTTGTTCAGGCTGGTCGCAGAGTTTTAAAATATTGACCAGTCCACTGACTCTAAGCAGTCCAGGAGGAGATCATCTGATTCCTCAGACCACCGTTGCACAACTTTCTTCAATGATTCTCCAGTTTCAGTTTTTGCTTGAAGTCTGGGAGCAGGAGCACAGCCTTATGATCTGATTTACAAAGATCAAAGAAAATTACAGCACAGGAACAGGTCCTACGGTCCTCCAAGCCTGCACCAACCATGCTGCCTGACTGAACTAAAACCCATTACCCTTCCAGGGGTCATATCCTCTATTCTCATCCTACTCATGTATTTGTCCAGATGGTTCTTAAAAGGCAGTATCATATCTACTTCCACTACCTCGCCCCGGCAGTGAGTTCTAAACACCCACCACCCTATGTGGGTGTTTAGAAAAATTTGCCTCGTACATTTCCTTTAAACTTTGCCCCTCCCAACTTAAACCTATGCCTCTTAGTAATTGATTCTTCCACCCTGGGAAAAAGCTTCTGACTATCCACTCTGTCCCTACTTCTCATAATCTTGTAACTTCTATCAGATCACCCCCCCCAACCTCCATTGTTCCAGTGAGAATGAACCGAGCTTCTCCAACCTCTCCTCATAGCTAATGCCCTCCATATCAGGCAACATCCTGCTAAACTTTTTCTGTACCCTCTGCAAAGCCTCCACATCCTTCTGGTAGAGTGGTGACTGAATTGAACATTATGTTCCAAGTGCGGTCTAATTAAGGTTCTATAAAACTGACACATGACTAGCCAATTTTTAACTCAGTGCCCTGGCTGATGATGGCAAGCATGCCATATGCCTTCTTGATTACCTTCTCCACCTGCATTGCCATTTTCAGTGACACTGTACACCCAGATCCTTCTGCCTGTCAATACTCTTAAGAGTTGTAGATTTTCCAAAATGCATTACCTCACAGTTGTCCAAATGAAACTCCACCTGCTATCTCTCTGCCCAACATCCAAAGTGTGGGCAGACAATAGAATAGTAGGCATGTTCGATATTTGTGTAGCAGTAGTTTGGGGTGTTAGGCCCTCTGGTTAGGCTTCGTGAGGTTGTCAGGTGTTCATAGTATCCCTACTGTGCAGAAGGAGGCAGTTTGGCCCATCAAGTCTACACCAAAAACAATCCTACTCTACTCTCTGTAATCCTACCTATTTACCCTGCTAATCCCTCAACACTAAAGGCAATATGGCATGAACAATCCGCCTAAAGTGCACATCTTTGGACTGTGGGAGGAAACCAGAGCACCTGAAGGAAACCCAGGGTGAACATGCAAACTCCACGCAGTTATCTGAGACCAGAATTGATCCCAGGTCCCTGGTGCTGTGAGGCAGCACTGCTAACCACTGTGCCACCATGCCATCCCTTCCTTCGTGGAAAGATTTGATGGGGTCAGTAAAAGTCGGTGTCATAGTGGTGTAAGAGACTAGACTTTTTTGCCTAACATTTCCTGGCTAACTATGCAGGGACAATAAGTCGGAACTGTCTGAAGTATGGGAATTGAACATCATTTTGGAGGGTGACAGGGAGCAAGGAATTGTCTATCACAAGTTCAAACTCCCTGGGTGGTTCCCACGGAGTCAGTGAGTTGGGGCGTCAAAGGAACCTCATAGGGCATTGTCCAGGGTGTAAACCAAGTCACAGAAGATCTGTGCCTTTGAATGGAAGTAAAGATCTTATAAAAGTTTGGGTAAAATAACCACAGCATACAGGGAAAGAGAAATCGAACCTCTGTGTATACTGTCTGATAATATTCATCATGTTGAAATGAATATTGCTCATTGTGCTACCTAATGACTTTAACACCATTGACACACACCTAGGAGACACTTATCACCAACAGTGTTTGTCTTGCAGCCTGTTTTTTCGTTCAATGTCTCAGATCCAGTTGGATTGGGCTTTACAAAACTTGTCCTTGCAGTGAGAAAGAGGTGGTATGAGAATGTAAATATGTTCATTAAATCACAGTTTAAGATCGCACTATACCTAGCACAGATGCTATCTTTCACTCAGACCATTTTTATGTATGAAGAATGGTGCCAAGAGATTTGAATTGTATCAGGGGAAGGTGAGAGGAATACCTAATTTCTATGAGATATTCCTCTGTAACCTTCCCCTGAGTCAGAACGTGTTATTCTGATTAAGAACGAATAACTTTTGGACTGTCGAAATGAACCTGAGGCAGAAATCAAACACATTTACAACAACATAATATAAGGTTCCTGATCCCACCCGAGATTCACATAATCTCGGAGCAGCTGATGATTTTCACACCTTTCTTGTTGAACCCTATTCCCCAGGAGGAGGTAAGCAGTATGAAAGAGAATACCTCATTTCTACCTTCAGCTTCTTTAGTGATGTGCTGTTTATGTCTGTGAGTGTAACTATCTGTGTGTGTGTGTGTGTGTGTGTGTTTGAGAGAGAGAGAGACTAGAGAGAAATAAAAGCAGGGGGAGGGAAGAGAGGAACAGTAGACAGGGAAAGAAATACAAAGGTGCAAGTCAGAGGAGGAAGTTTGAAGATTGAAAAAAAGAATTCAGAATGAATGGGAAATATAATGGCAGAAGGGGTGTGGCAGTCTTAGAAATGATGTGGAGATGTCTGTGTTGGACTGGGGTGGGCACAGTAAGAAGTCTCACAACTCCAGTTTAAAGTCCAACAGGTTTATTTGGAATTAGAAGCTTTCAGAACTCTTGCTGAAGGAGCAGCGCTCCAAAAGCTTGTGACTCCCAGTAAAGCTGTTGGATTTTAACCTGGAGTCATAGAAAGTGAAAAAATGGAAGTCTATTAGTTAACTGGACGTCAGAGAGCTCTCTGCAGATGAACAAGTTCGTTCAGGAAATGTGTATCTGCACTACACTACAAATGTCTTTATTGTATGGTTTTTGAAGCAGTGATAGGATTTTAAATTGTCTTTGGTCCCTTCCTTTTCCTTTTTAGACTAGACAGAATTGAGGTTCATAAGGAGGAAGTGTTAGCAATTCTTGAGAGTATGAAAATAGATAAGTCCCCTTGGTTAGATGGGATTTATCCTAGGATTCTCTGGAGGCTAGGGAGGAGATTGTAGTGCCTTTGGCTTTGATCTTTATGTTGTCATTGGCTACAGGTATAGTGCTGGAAGACTGGAGGATAGCAAATGTTGTCCCCTTGTTCAAGAAGAGGAGTAGAGACCATTCTGGGAATTACAGACTGGTGAGCCTTACTTCTGTTGTGGGCAAAGTTTTGGAAAGAATTATAAGAGATAGGATTTATAATCATCTAGAGAGAAATAATTTGATTAGGGATAGTCAACACGGTTTTGTGAAGGGCAAGTTGTGCCTCACCAACTTTATTGAGTTTTTTGAAAAGGTGACCAAAGAGGTGAATAAGGGTAAAGCAGTTGATGTGGTGTACATGGATTTTAGCAAAGCGTTTGATAAGGTTCCCCATGGTATGCGACTGTAGAAAATGCAGATGCATGGGACTGAGGGTGATTTAGCAGTTTGGATCAGGAATTGGCTAGCTGATAGAAGACAGAGTGGTGGTTGATGGGAAATATTCAACCTAGAGTTCAGTTACTGGTGGTGTACTGCAGGGATCTGTTTTGGGGCCACTGCTGTTTGTCATTTTTATAAATGACCTAGATGAGGGTATAGAAGGATGGGTTAGTAAATTTGCAGACGACACTGAAGTTGGAGGAGTTGAAGACATTGAGGATGAATGTTACAGTTTGCAGAGGGACATAGATAAGCTGCAGAGTTGGACTGAGAGGTGGCAAATGGAGTTTAATGCAGAAAAATGTGAGGTGATTCACTTTGGAAAGAGTAACAGGATTACAGAATATTGGGTTAATGGAAGGACTCTCGGTAGTGTCGACAAGCAGAGAGATCTTGGTGTACATGTGCATAGATCCCTGAAAGTTGGCACCCAGGGTGATAAGATTGTTAAGAAGACGTACGATGTGTTAGGTTTTATTTGGAGGGATTGAATTTTGGAGCCATGAGATCATGTTGCAACTGTACAAAACTCTAGTGTGGCTACACTTGAAGTATTGTGTACAGTTCTGGTTGCCGCATTGTAAGAAAGATGTGGAAGCATTGGAAAGTGTGCAGAGGAGGTTTACCAAGATGTTGCCTAGTATGGTGGGAAGGTCTTATGAGGAAAGGCTGAGAGACTAGAGGTTACTTTCATTAGAGAGAAGAAGGATAAGAGGTGATCTAATTGAGGCATACAGGATGATCAGAGGATTAGATAGGGTGGACAGCGAGAGCCTTTTTCCTTGAATGGTGATGGCTAACATGAGGGAACATAGCATTAAATTGAGGGGTGATAATTATAGTACGGATGTCAGAGATAGGTTCTTTACTGAGAGGGTAGTCAGGACATTCAAATGGTCAGTGGATAGACATAAGGATAACATTGGAATAATTTAGGTTAGAGGGTCATTAGATTCGTTTCACTCGTCAGCGCAACATCAAGGGCTGAAGGGCCTGTACTGTGCTGTAATGTTCTATGTTTCCAATACGCTTATGTGAAATGATGCCGTTGTATTGTAGTTATATAAATCCCAGCGTAGATTTTATCTGATTTGTGCTCAACTAGGCTCTTTGTACCATGTACTTCAAAACTGTAGAACTCTTATTGCTTACAATATTTCTTTCCTTAAAATCTTTTAAAACCAAAACTCAATGCCACTTGCTCAATACTTTCTGTTTTACCTTCTCTTTTACTCATTTTAGCCTTTCCGCCCAGTGTGGACCTTTGACCTCCACTTTGGCATCCCACTAAACAAAAATATTTGGCTTCCTCCTAAAGTCACAGTTTAAGTCCTCTGGGCGTCATGTTTTTAATGAGAGGGGAAGTGGATGGTACAATTGATTTTGTTTCTCTTCTTTTTCTCGCTCAGTCATGCACACATCTTGTCTGGGAGGTTAATAAAGCTGGGACCAACCTTCTCCTATCCCCACAAGAGTCACCTCGCTGCCCTTAACTTTGCCACAAACCAACCAGCTGGAGTGTCACATGGGGAGGCTGCCTATCTCCTTTTTAACTAATAGGTCACATGGGTGAGAATGCCACCTGCTCACCCTCCCGCCCAGTCCCCTCCACCTGCTCTTCATCCTCCCCACCCCTCTCCATCCCAACCTTACACATCGCTCCTGATCCATCACCACCAACTGTGCAGCTAACAACTACCCACAGTCAAGCTGCAGAAGGAAACAACCCATCTGCAGACGTTGCCTATTGTGACAGCTCAGTGGCGAAAGTCACGGCTGGCATTTCTTGCCATTATTCTTTTGGTAAACACTGCATCGTTTGAACAAAACACACAGTGAGATTCATGTTTACTTTGCCTTCCTGTGTGCACGCGTGTGTTTTAAGGAGAATGCTTTCCACTTTGAGAACAGAATAGTGGACAAAAGAATTAGTATGCTTTTTTCTTCCCTTTCCTTTTTTGTCGCATGTCAATTGGGACATGCTGTGAATTATGAGAAAGCCAGCGACACGTGATTCAAGGCCGACACTGAGTTCATTAGAGAAAAGCCTGCTGTTCTTCTCATTTCCATGAAAATCACTGCTCAGTAGCTCCTGTCTCCACATTACACAGAGATTAAGTAAAAGCTAGACTTTGTGTGGCTGAAGCTTTATGAAGCATTGCTGGCATTTATGTACTTTGCCAACATAAATAGATTCTTCCCCTGATTGTATAGGCAGTACCTAACATAGCACAAAGAAGGACAAATCAGCAGGGTTTACTGTTCAATTCTCAATTTGTACTGACTTAGTTGAACTGAGCTGAGTAGCGTGGTAGAGCTGCTACTAACTGGCCTCAGTTGCCCCAGAATAGGAAGGCGAAATAATCAGCCAGGTCTCATGTCTGATTAGTATCCAGTGATGGAAATTGTGCATGTGAATGCCAGGCAAGTAAGGGAGTGGTTTCACAATTATGTTGCCCCCAGAGTTAACTAGTCTGCTAATACTCGTATTTGGGCTTATGCATGATTAATTGTTACCAAGAGAAGCAGGGCCAATTTACCCAGAGGGTGGTTAGGGAGTGGAATGCCCTGCCTGCGGCAGTTGTAGATGCGCCAAGATTGGTGGTATTTAAGAGGTTAGTTGATAAGTTTATGGAAGAGAAGGGAATGGTTTAGTTTGGAGGGTCATTGCTTTTTTTCATAATTGGTCGGCGCAACATCGAAGGCCGAAGGGCCTGTTCTGCGCTGTAATGTTCTATGTTCTAATGATACAAAACAATATTCAATAGCAGCCAACACTTCAAGATGATAGCATAAATAAATAGTAAGCATGAAAAAACATAGTCTGCGAGTCATTGACTGACTGAACATGTATCTATTTGTCTTCCACTCTACTGGAAGTGGTTCAATATATGAAGAGATATTAGTTGAAAGGATTTCTTCCCCCATTACTTTAGAAAGTCAGTGCCTTGCGTGGAGTCCCTCTGCCAGTAATTAGGATTGCTAATTTGTGGTGATAAGTGTAAAGAGAGGAAATGAATTAGTATTTTGCAACAGGTATTGCAGTGATGACTAATTTGTCAGACTGATTAACTGTGAACCATAATGTAATTTTACTGTATCTAGTCAACCCAAGACATAATACAACTGCTCTCAGCTGCATTGTCTTTGCACTTTGAAGAGCACACACAAGTAATTCATTTATTGTGTTACTTCAGAAAGTGAACTTGTACGTGAGTTTGCTGTTGGATGTGCACCTTTTTGGATCCCTTTGAAGGAAAGGATTGGGTGCTCTTCGTGTTCAGAAATCCTGCTAACATCCAAAGAACAGCCACTTGGATCTTGCAATCATTTCCCTTGTGGTTCCAGGAAAGGAGCATAGTAAATCGGAATGTTAAAAATCCCAAGGATTCTGTAAGTAGTATTCCGTAGAGGTGATACATCCTCAGGGTTATGTGTTTTCCAATCCAGTACTCCCTCAAATGCAACATTAAGTGGTATTCCTTCACTGCAAATTGGTTCCATAGCACTCTTATTTATCTAATTAGTTTTTTTTATTAGAGGCAGAATGCCTTGTAGGTTCTGGTGATGATTCAAATGTACCCAGATGAGTTTTATAGAGAAGTCAAAGGTGCCAATAGGGAATAGAAAGTTGCTCACAGTTCTGCTATGCTGCCTTTGGGAATGTGTGTACCTTTGTAAAACTGATGAACAAATTACCTCCTTCACTCCACATATAAATACCTTCCCAAGACCCATCTCCTTGATAAATCTCTTGAGTATTCTTTCAGGTTATCCTGGCTCAGTGTTCATTTTCCTTGTGTCTGTTTGTGAAGCACCTCTGAGATGTTTCTTAATTTTCAAATGCTAAAACAATGTAAGTTTTTTCGTGATTTTCATTTCTTTCTTCTCTGCTCACTGGTGCTGGCACAGTAACATGGATGCAAGATAGGCTGTCAGGCCACACAAAAGTGACCAACTTTCTTGTGCAAGTGCAGGCGGAGGCTATGTCTGGGCTGCTCTCCTGTAGAGTAGAAAGCAGACTTGTTGAATTGTCACAATGCATCACATAGATGGTACAATACTGCAGCCACAGTGTGGCAACATTAAGAAGGTGGGTATTGGACACATTCACAGGGCTGCCAATCAAGAAGAATGCTTGGCTCTTCTCTCTTAGCTGCTCTATTCCAGTGGAAATAAAATGCCCCAATTTTCATGCATATATTTGTAAGTATAATCTCTCTGATTTCTGACAGTCTTCTAATGAAGTAAAACAATTTGTATGTATAATAAGCTTTTAACATTGTGAAATGTCCCAAGATGCTTATCAAGAGCACCAAGCCACATAAAGAGATATTCAGATACATAATTAAAAGTTTGTTTAAAATGATGGTTTCGAACAAACACCTTAAAAGAGGAAAAAGGAAAAGGCAGAGATGCTTGAAGAGGAAATTCCAGTATTTGGAGCCGAGGCAGATGATGGCACCGCTGCCAATAGAGAGGTGATTAAAGTTGGGGATGTCCCAGACACCAAAATTGAAGGGCATTTCAATATTTTGAAAGTTTGTGGGGCTGGAAGATGTTGCAGGGATAAGGATGGGGTGGGACTAGAGCATGGATGGAATTTGACAACAATTATGTGAATTTTAAAGTTAATATGTTGCTTAGCCCGAAGCCAACGTAAGTCAGTGAATTTGTGTCATTTCCAATCACAATGGGAAATGATTGCAAGACCCAAGTGGCTATTCTTCGAATATTAGTTTTCAACAGCAGATGAACCGAGGCAGGAACTAGGCTAGGCAGTGTTACAGAGAGGCAAATAGATTGTTTTACTGTTGATGTGGTTAAGTTATTTGAGATATCTGCTTAGGTTATTTGACCCTACGTTGTGAAGAGTTAAATTTAGAGTCAGACGGTTGCCAAGGAGAGGAATGGAGTTGAACTGAGCTGTGTTATGGACTCAAAATAATTGCCTAGATATTGGTCTTCCCAATAACTATAAATGGTGGGAGCACTGACTGATGCTTCCCCTCTCTCAGATTCTCGGATGCTGAGGCCTATTATAACACTTTGGTTGCTATGGCAGGTTACACCAATCAAAATGTAGCAAGGATTGAATGGCCCTCTGCTGGTCTGAAAGGCTCCACAATAGATAGTGTGCCTATTGACTTATGTTAACCCTTAGAGTCCTTTGGGGCTGCAGTTTTAGCTTGAAAAGTGATTGACTACTTCGAATCATTGAACTGCATCTCACTTGTAAGTCACAAGAGTTTGTGACGTAAGAATGCGAAAATGTAGAGTGAAAATTTGGATCAACAATATTAGCTTTTATGATAAATGCTGTCTGTCCAATTGAGCTGATTCAATTTAATTGAGGCTGAAACAAAGCAATTGCATTCAGGTCAGGGGCAAATAAAAAAGGTGAACTTTTGAGGTCAGGTATTGTGTACTTCTGCATAAGGTTCATTGACATGGGAGGTGTCTATGGATGGAATCTTCAGTCTTTCTGATGCTGACACCTTCTGATAATGGAAAGGCAGAAAAGAATGGTTTTTCATTGGGAATAGGATCATAACTCAAGTTCTGATAAGTACTTATTGCTGAAAATAAAATTGAAAACATGACCATTAATCTTCTCATGCTGCAAGACATAAAAGTTTTGTGTCTGGTTTAGTTTCAGATAAGCATTTACCTTAAAACACTTCTAAACTGCACAAACGACCTAATCCTGCCTCAGGTGTGCAGGGCTAAACACCACACCGACGAGGAACTCTGAATTGCAAGAGAAAGATGTAAATGGAAAGACATGGAGTTGCTCGGGAGCGATTTCAGCATCCCGTGGTGCTGTAGTGTAATGGAAATGAGTTGTGGGTCTGTGTTCATCTGCCAGATGATGAATGAGCAAGTCAGTGAGAAGGGCCGCGCATTTTCAGGAGGTCGTACGCTAAGCACAAAGACATCACGCGCAATGTGTAAAGTCTCATTGCAACCTTATTTGACACCAGCTCCGGATATTAACTCGCTGCAGCTTGCCATCGACATTCTGCTCCCAGATTCAGAGCGGCAGCGGGCGCAGACAGCTTGATTGAATGGTCAGTCACGTCTGAATATTAGGCCATGGAAATGAACACTTCTTAAGTTCAATCTTCTTTCCGCCTTAGATAAATATTCATATTTTACGCTTAAAACAAGTGAAATGTTTGAGAGTAATGACTCTCAAGGGTGATATTGACTTGGTGCGAAAGTGTAAGGCGGGTGGCAGTGAATATGCAGCTTTTTCTGCACTCTCCTGATCGACGTCAATGGAAACGAAAATATGAAGATCCACCCGTGTGCTATTTCTCAAATTTCCTGTCCTTTCTGTCCTGAAGGTGGCTGACCAGTGCAGAGTAGAGCTTCACAGGCATTGACCACCCAATTGGCCATTTTTCATGCATAATCCTTGATAAGGGTGTATGGACTATTTAGAAATAAGAGGTATCATAGCTGAGCCAGATCCATTCTCACTTGACAATTACAACGAACACCCCAAAATATAGAGCAAGTACCTGTAACTGCAACACTATATTCTGCACCCTATCCTTTTCGCCGACGTACTCAATGAACAGTAGATTAAAATTTATTTATTAGTCACAAATTTTATTTATTAGCCATAAATAAGGCTTACATTAGTCACAAGTCAGGTAATAAAATTATGATGAATTCTCCTGGTTGCCACACTCGGGTCAATATACCTAACCAGTACATCTTTCAGATTGTGGGAGCAAACTGGAGGAAACCCATACAGACATGGGGACAATGTACACATTCCACACAGACAGTGATGAAACTGGGAGTCGAACCCAGGTTCCTGGCATTGTGAGGCAGCAGTGCTACCCATTGTGCCACAGTATGTTTTGCATGTATAATTTACAAGAAACAATACTTTTCATTGTATCCCAATATATGTGACAAAAAAATCATCAGACCAAATCAAGTGCATAATCATTAATGGAAAATAGGGCTGATTTTACCCACTTTTCCTCTTCCCCGGCCGCTTTCTGCTCCAGAGACAGCTACAACAGTTCAAATGTTGCCTTGGCTGAGCTTAAATTAACTTGCTGACAATTCTTGAATTACAGATCTACATTTGGATTTTATTTTATAAGGACCCCCAAATCTTTAAATTAAAACTGCAAAATTTCATTGCTCTCAGATTAAGATTAGTAGCACTTGCCCAGTCAAAAGCTGAAAGGGGTGGAGCACAGAAGGCATGGAATTCTGCACGAACTTCTGGGAAGGAATAGTTGGGAGGGTCAGAGGTGTCTTGCATGCTTAATTCACTGCAGTTAAAAAAAACACTAAATTTAAGTCAGATGGAAAGTTTATTCTTTACGCACAAGTAGGTTTACATTAACACTGCCATGAAGTTACTGTAAAAATCCCCTAGTCACCATACTCTGGCACTTGTTTGGGTAAACTTAAGGAGAATTTAGCATAACCAACACATCTTTGGAGTGCGGGAAGAAACAAGAGCATGTGGAGGAAACCCACACAGATACAGGGAGAACATGCAAACTCCACACATTCAGTGACCCAAATTGGGAATTGAACCCAGATCCCTAGTGCTGTGAGGCAGCACTGCTAATCACTGTGCCATCCCACCACTCCAATAGAAGTCTACTTGCTTAGAATCAAATAGAAGTAGGTTGGATTTGTGTCAGGTTTTTTTTTAAATAACCTTCCTCTGTGGCCTGGTTCCATTATCAAAATCACCACATCTGGACAGACTGTCTGATTTGAACCCTAACTCTGCCAATTTTCCTATAATTGATTTGGAGACCTGTGAGAAATTCTGCAGTCCCTTAAAGTGACCAGCATGTGTCATCTGAACTCTCATTTCCATGCTGTTAACTGGGTTCAAAATGAATGCTTGTTTCAAACAAGAGATATTGGAATAAAGATGACTGAAAAAAAAAGTTCGATCAAATCTTCAGCAGGGATAACATTCATTGACCTTGACTGAAGAGATGTCTGCTGGACTGCAAACAGGGAAAGTGATAATGTTCCTCAATTTTTCCCAAGATTATCCTGCCATCAGGCAGAAGGGAGGTTGGATGGGGAAATGGACTGCAAAACCCCTGACTCAGCCTTGATTGTCCTCTCTTCCTTTTGGTGAGAAAAGGCTGCTGGTGACCCTTTCACTCTGCTACCTACTGGCTTAAGGCAGAGTCTGTCAGCCCGCTTAATTTCCTCACCATGTCCTGCTGACCCCAGCATCTGGCAAGAATGGAGATGGCATCCAGGGTAGCATGATTACTGCCCACTGTGCCACAGCTGCTTCCAGTATTCCTATGTAAGTATATCTGCTATTTGCAGAGTCATTCTTCTCTATGCTCAGTCTCTTTAAATTTTTAAAGAAATTTTTAAAGAATCTTTTATCATGGATAGTCACATTCTGTTTGAGCTTGACTAGAAAAGTCAAGTACTAGGAGACATAGGTTTAGTGTATGGGAGGGAGAAGTTGAGAGGAAATGCACGAGACGTGTTTTTTACAGCAAGGATGGTGAATGTCTTGAATGCATTGCCCGGTGAGGTGATGGGAGCAGGCATGATAGCAGCATTTAAATGGCAACTAAACAAATACATGAATAGGATGGGAATGGAAGGATGCGGATTCCATAAGGGAACATGGTTTTAGTTTAGGCAGATATCATAATTGGCACAGGATTGAAGGGTTGAAGAGCCTGTTCCCATGCTGTACTGTTCTTTATTCTTTGTGAGCATTAATTATCATAGAACAAATCCTGCATGTGTGAGTGTAGAACCAGGGGACACATTTTTAAAAATAACAGGGCTGCCATTTAGGCTGGAGGAGTGTCTTCTCACAGAGTTTTGTCGGACTTTGGAATTCTCTTCCATGGTGTGCAGTGGCTGGGTCATTGAATATGTTGAAAGGAATCAAGGATTGTGAGGAACAGACAGAAAACAGTTCAGCCAAGATCTTATTGACTGGCAGAGCTGGATGTAAGGGATTGGATAGCTTATTTTTGCACCTATTTCTTAGTTTCCTATAAATAGTGAGCAATTGTTTCTCTTTGTCTTTCTGTGAATGCTTCGGTGCACTACTGCCATTTCTGGCTCCTTTATAGTAGTGGATTCCTCCTTAGTAAAGGCTGACCAGATTTGGTAATGATCTGTCATCCCAAGAAGTTCAGTCCTGATTCACCTCTGGCAGAAAATGGAAGAAAAATGTAGGATTTAAACTCCCATATTTCAACAACAAATGAAAATTTATTTTGAACCTGCCAACAATTTTGGTCAGCTGATTTGGACATCAGGGCTTGGATCTGATGACTGTAAGACATTGTCCTGACAAGGTGAGTTCGTAAGTTCATAACATAAAGGAACAGAATTAGGCCATTTGGCCCATCGAATCCATTCTTCATTCAATCATTGGATCACTGTCTGTGTGGAGTGTGCACATTTTCCCTATGTCCCTGGGTTTCCTCCTGGGTGCTGCAGTTTCCTCCCACATTCTGAAAAATGTGCTGATTAGATGCATTGATCTGAACATGTGCCACAGCGTGGTGATTAGGGAAATTTCACAGTAACTTCATTGCAGTGTTAATGTAAGCATTACTTGTGACTAATAAACTTTAACTTCTTCATGGTTGATATGCTCCTGATCCCCATTTTCCCAACTTCTACCCACAACCTTTCAGCCCATCATTAAATAAAAATTTGTCTAACTCCTCTTTAAACTTGCATACAGTCCCAGAACCTACTGCACTTTGGGATAGCGAATTCCACAGATTCACAACCCTTTGGGAGGAGTATTTTCTCCTGAACCATTATTTGCTACCCCTTATCCTAAGGCTATGATCTCTTGTCCTAGAATGCCCTGCAAGAGAAAGTATCTGCTTTACGTCTACTTTATCCATCCCTTTTATCATCTTTTATACCTCAATTTGATCTCCCCTCATTGTTTGAAATTCCAATAAGTATAGGCCTAAAGTGTTCAACCTCTCCTCATACAACAAACTCCTAATCTCTGTAATCAATCTTGCGAACCTCCTCCGAATTACCTCCAATGCCATGTATCTTTCCTCAAATAAAGAGCCCAAAACTGTGCATGATACTCCAGGTATGGTCTCAACAATGCCTTGCACAGTTGCAACAATACTTCCTTACCTTTATATTTTACTCCTTTAGCTATAAATGCCAAGTTCCACTTGCTTTCTTTATTATCTGCCGCACCTGCATGGTAGTTTTCTGTGACTCATGAACAAGAACACCCAGATCATTCTGCGAGGGGAGGAAAGGAGAAAAGAATGGAAAGTAAGTAATCAACTCCTTAAAAACATTTTTAAAACAGCTTCTGTGATTTTCAAACATTGAAGTTGCTGCAATCTCATTCGGATTTTAATATAAACCATACTACAAATAGGAATCCACTTCATCCAATTCTGGGCACTATACTTGAGGAAGGTTGTGAAGGTATTGAAGACAGTACAGAGGAGATCCACAAGAACTGTAGCTATGGGGATAGATTGGAGACTATTCTCCTTGGAGACAAGAAGGGTGAGAGGAGACTTGATAGAGGTATTCACAATCCTGAGGGGTATGGATAGGGTAGATAATGAGAAACTATTCCTACTCAAGAGAACATTGAAAATTAGAAGCCACAGATTCGAAATAATTGTCAAGAAAAGAAAAAATAATGTGGAGAAATGTTATTCACCCAGAGAATGCTTGGAATCTGGGACAAACTCCCTGAGTGTGTGGGGGAGACAGGTTCGATCAAGGTATTCAAAAAAGAATTGGATTTCTTTCTGGAAAGAACATGGAACGCCACAGCACAAACAGGCCCTTCGGCCCACAAGTTGCTCCGATCATACCCATACCTTCTAGGCCATAGAACTATCTGTAACTCCCAATCCCATTTAATCCCATGTGCACATCCAGAAGTCATTTAAAAAAACCCAGCAAGTTTGCCTCCACCACCACCAACGGCAGCCGATTCTATTCATTCGCCACCCTCTGAGTGAAAAACTTATCCCTAACATCTCCTCTGTATTTGCTGTCTAGCACCTTAAACCTGTGTCCCCTCATAGCGACCATTTCAGCCTGGGAAATAGCCTCTGAGAATCCACCCTATCTATTCTTCTCAACATTTTATAAACCTCTATCAGGTTGCCTCTCAATCTTTGTCTCTCCAGGGAGAAGAGACCTAGCTCCCTCAACCTATCTTCATAAGGCATGTGACAGGCATCATCCTTGTAAATCTCCTCTGCACCCTCTCAATGGCTTCCACATCCTTCCTGTAGTGAGGCAACCAGAACTGCGCACAGTATTGCAAGTAGGGTCTGACAAGAGTCTTACGTAGTTGCAGCATTACCTCCCGACTCCTACACTCAACTCCTCGAGTAATGAAGACCAGTACACCATATGCCTTCTTGACCACATCCTCCACCTGCGAGGCCGATTTAAGAGTCCTATGAACCTGGGTCCCAAGATCCTTCTGCTCCTCAACACAGCTAAGACTCCTACCTAATACTCCTTCATCCCATTGGTCCTGCCAAAATGGATGACTACACGTTTATCTGCATTGAAGTCCATCTGCCACTTCTCCGCCCATTCTTGCATCCTATCTATGTCTTGCTGCAACTTCTGACATCCCTCCAGACTAACCACAACACCACCAACCTTTGTATCGTTGGTGAACTTACAAACCTATCCTTTCACTTCTCATCCAGGTCATTTATGAAAATGACAAAGAGCAAGGGTCCTAGAACAGATCCCTGGGGCATTCCCACTGGTGACTAATCTCCATGCAGACAAAGATCCATCCACAACCACTCTCTGCCTTCTGCAGGCAAGCCAGTTCCGGATCCACAAAGCCAAAGCCCCTTGGATCCCATGCCCTCTCAGAAAGAAAGAATGTGAAAGTTTCCAGGGATAAGGCAGAGGAGTGGGATTAGATAAAATTCTGTTTCAGAAAGCCAGTGCTCTCTGAAGAAGAAGTATCTCTGGGTCGAATGGCCTCTTTCTGCACTGTAAAGATTCTATAAAACTGTGAAATGCTGGGGATAAAAATCTTCTCCAGCTTTTCCAGTAGTCCAGTTTTTAATATTTCATTTTAATCTTTTGCAATCCTTTTGTTAAGAAACAATTTTGAAGGAAACTGGATTTTGTTTTGGGTACGTTTAATGCATTTTGCACATTAGCTTATTTGAATTGATTTAATTAGGATAATTGGCTTGCGATAATGACTGAGAAAAGAGCACGGATTCTGGTGGGTTGGAGGGCCTGGTGTAAGATGCGTTGTTTAACGAACTCAAGGCGTGCTGTCGGTGATTCAGTGCACGCTGATTACTGGAGGCTTCTGTTGTCCCCTATTGTGAATTCGTACCCTGCAGACATGAGGGAGCTGAATCCCCAGCTGAGGGTGAAATGAATTGCCAGGGATTTGGCTTCCCAATGTGAAGAGTGGCTTCCAATCACAGACTCAATGGTCTGCACGTAGACACAGCACAGAACCGATGGGTGGGGGGAGGGGGGATGCTGTGGGGTTGGTTTCCCAGTTTGGGAATAGACATCTGTTACTTAGATCCATATACCCCACCCCCTGCCTCCCCTTTCTGGGCATTTCTTTTTTGTACTATAATCTTCACAGCTCCACCCCCTTCGCCAATCTTTGCACATGATGCCGCGATCCACTGCTGGCTAGCAGAGACGACAGCAGGTGCACTCTCCTTTCTGCTTGCTCTGCCCATGCAGAAGCCACTTCTTTTATGCTTGTCCTCGGATACAATGGCCCTCCTCATGTTGGGAGGAGCGCACACACTTTAAAGTGCTCACTAGGGAACACGGCAGTACAATGACAACCCAGGACGCCAGAAGCCTCCTTTTGTTGCTTGAAGTGGCATCTGTATTACCGGTCTGCCTGGATTTGTTTACTCTATTCAAGGCAAGATTTACAGACAAATTTATTTTTTATTTGCTTCCCGTCCGTTCCCCTCCCCTCCAGCCTCTGCTTTGTGAAACCAATTCCCGGAGAAAAGGTTAAAAGAGTTCGTTGAAGACCGAAGAAAACTCTACTTAATTAAACATTTAGCTTGACCTTCAGTGTAATGTTCTCTTAATTGTGTTGACTTTCGTTGATTGAAAAAGGGGAATAGTTGCAGCTTTTTTCCCAAGATGTGTTATGCTAGAGTCCAGTTCAAAGTCAGCATAACACTTTGAACAAAAATCAATTCTAGATAAATAATTGTTAAATGAACTTTCCTCATTAACAGCTGGTATAAGCTAAAAGAGGATCAAATCCCTCACATTTCTGTTGCAAAACACAGACGATCAGCTTTACGTGAAAGTACTTTCACTGCTTTGGGCCTGGGCCACAGATTGACTGTTTATTGTATTAAAAATGCTCCAAAACTAGATGCTTTATCTCTGCCTACCTTCCGCCCACCCCCGCATCTCTGACCCTTACTGTGTTGGAAACAAAGTGCATTACACAGTCTCCTACTCTTCCCTTGGACACCACAGCTATGGCAATTCTCGCCACCATCAGCAATGTTCCCCAATCTTTTGTGTCATGGCACACCTCTATACAATCCAAAGATTTTGAGGCACATCTCCTACTTTCTTAGTCTTCTTCCCTTACTGGGAACTTCATTTTTACTTCTCCCTGACCTCAAACTTGTTTTTTTTTATAATCTTGCCCTGCCTCTCTCACTTCTTCCACGGCATTTGCCCCCTTTTTGAGTTCTCGTTTTTTTTTTAATGAGGCACAAGGGGCCATTGTCTTCAGCTCCAAGTCCCGTTGGTCATGCACAGGGCCTGACTGATGTAAAAAATTTAAACCGATATATGTGGCTCTTTCTCAGCTGGCACATGCATGGGAGGCCTAAGATTTGGTGAGTCTTAGAGATGCCAACCACAGAGCTGAAGACAAAGGATGGTTTTGGTTTGTTTACATGAATTTTGAATCATTTTGAATCTTTTTACATGACACAGTTGGATGGAGTCTTCACAATGGCTCACTGGTTGGGAACCACTGATTGGAGCCACTTCAAACCTAAGCTAGGTGTCATCTAATCGCTGTCACAACAATTACCTTTCAATTGGCCTTGGTGGCAATTTGATCTATGTGCCTTGGTCCTTCAAGTATATTTTTAATTATAAATAAAAAGTTGGCAGTAAAAAAGCACTGCAAACGATATTTGGATCCATTGAAACCAAAAGCTATTTCCTGTGCAAACATGTTTAAGACAGATTGGCTGCAGCTTCGTGCTTTGCCAGTTACATTTGCAGTGAGCAACACAACTTCAGAGGAAAATTGATGAAACCCAACATTATCGTTTCTTTGAAAAACTTCCTTATCTTCCATCTAAATTACAATAGCAGACTGGGAAATGTCACAGGGCAACTACAGGCACTTGGACCACATGAAAGCCAATGTTGATTTGATGCAGTATAAAGATCCTTTTAGACTTAAATACAGAAGATTTGCCTCAGCCATTTCTATTTAATAACTTAGTACTAAGTTAGCCATCTAACACAAAGAACACAAGCTGCACACAAGAATGTAACAAGTAGACACCTTGCCATTCCTTCAATGGCTTTACCACTGGTGAATTCCTTACTTCCAACATCCTGGGGAATTACCATTGACCAGAAACTGAACTGGACTAACCATATAAACACAGAAGCTATCAGAGCAGGTCAGAGACTAGGACTCCTGTGGCAAGTTGAGTTACTTGCCCCCTGACTCCCCAGATCTGCAAGACACAAGACAAGAGTGTGATGAATACTGTCTACTTGTCTGGATGAGTGCAGTTCCAATAACACACAGGAAACTTGGTACCATCCAGCAAAACACAGCCCACTTGATTTGCATTCAATCGTTTCACCACCAAAATGTAATAGTAACCATGTGGACAATTTACATGATGCAGGAACTCACAACAAAAGCACCTCCCAAACTCATGACCAATTCCATTTTAAAGGACAAAACCAGGAGAGAGCAAGGAACTCATCACATGGAAGCCCCCTATTCTGACTTAGGAATATACGGCCTTCGTGGTGAGCTGCCTTCTTGAACTGCTGAAGTCCATGTGGTCTAGGTACATCCATGGTGAATTAGGAAACAATTTCCAAGATTTTGGTAGAGTGACAGTGAAGGAATGGCAAAATATTTTCAATTCAGGATCTTGTGTGGTTTGGAGGGGAAGTTCCATACAAATATATGAACATATGAATATGAGCAGAAGGGAGCCTGCTTTGTCACTCAGTAGGAGGCAGGCTGATCTATTTGTGTTTCAAATTTCACATTCCCATCTCCCTCCTATGGTTTCCTTGGCTAATGTAATTCTATCTATCTCCACTTTAAAAATCTTCAATGATCCTATCTCCACTGTCTTCTGAGGCAGAGAGTTCGAGGTGATGGCTTCCTGTTCCCTTGACCTTCTATGTGGTAGTGGTCAATGGTTTGCAAAGTGTTGTGTAATGAGCATTGCCTAGTGCTGTGCCCTCATGAAGGTGTAATTGTTAGAATGCAGTAGACCACAATGAATTTTGATACCCCCCTCTGCTGAGTACTGCAGGGCAATGCAGAGCCGGTGGAGCAAATGTAGTTTCAGGCATCAGCACTTTGCTGTGTAAAATGTGTGCATGAGCATTGTACGCACGATTAACAGGTATGGGTGGTTTGCATTCCAAAATCATCAGGCCTCATCAGGACTTCCTGTTGCCCAATAGCCATCCTTTTCTGTACCATGTTGGCTCAAATGCAACTGGGACACCCACAGAATGAAGGCATCATGATTGCTGTCTAGGATAGTTGTGATTTAATGCCTATGGTTGGACTCCTGCGGGAGTAGCATAGTTGTTATGTGGCACCCAGACAGCAACGTGCACGCAGTCAATGGCATCCTGCACCATGGCGAAGTCAGCGATCCTTGTGAAGCTGCATGCTCTCTGTACTACAAAGACCCAATGTTTTACAATCTATATGCATGACTTGAATTAAGGGAGAGAATGCATTGTAGCCAAATTTGCTAAGCATATACATATAAGTAAGCAAGGAGGACACAAATCTTCTGGCGAGTTTGGTGGTAGCGGATGGGCATTTACTAGGCTGAAAAATAGCAGGGGGGTACTGCTACTTTCCCATCTCCATCCCGATGAAGTCCATATTGGGAAGGTCCCATGGATGGTCATCACACTTTGCTGCCAATTACTGCCCACTTAAAATCTCATCATGCTGCTGCTGGTGTGGTCTCATCATGTGGGGAATGTGACAAGAAAGCCCTGATTGTTTGCTTTAGGCTTCAAGGGTTAAGGAAGGGCACCCTCAAACAAAGGCACTCAATACAGATCAAGGGTCATGACATCAGGAAGCAGAATCATGGCACTGAAATCAGCACTCTGCCCTTGCTGTGGACTTCCCTCCCCTACTCCTCTCTTGCAATCTTCAACCCATGACTTTCTTCCTTCACTCATCTGAGCTTGAATCCCTCCTCGATCAATGGCCTTGAATGGATGCAGTATTGGCTGCAGCCACTACCTATTACAGATGAGTTGCCAAAATCTGATTGGCCAGCAATTCTTGGGAATCAGAACTTATGATACCAAGGTCCTTGATGCTGGGAGAATGAATACCACTGGCTTGTTAAGTGCCTAAGAAGCACAACATGAGACAGACTTCTTGAAAAGAAGCAACTCAGATCCCAACAATTGTCTAGCCAGAGATACCCCAAAATTCCACCCAATGAATATGAAAAAGTATTCATTGAAAGGGCTTTAGATTAACTGAAAGGACTTAAATTTGGAAATGGAATATAATAAATGGAAAAGTGAAATTGTCTACTTTGATAGGAGCAATAATAAAAAAAACATGTAAATGAAGAGAAACTATTGAATATTACAGTTCAGAGGGGTCTGGCAGTCCTCATACATAAATCACAAGACATTATAGCATAAAAACTTGGAAACATCAAAAATAGAAGCCTGAGTAGGCAATTCAGCCCTTCAAGCCTGCTCCACCATGCTTTATAATCATGGCTGATCATTAAATTCAATATCTTGATCCTGACTTCTCCCCCCCATATCTCTTGATCCCTTTAGCCCCAAGAGTTATCTCTAATTTCTTCTTTGAAATCAGATAATGTTTTGGCCTCACCTACAGTCTGTGATAATGAATTCCACAGATTCACCACCCTCTTGTTGAAGAAATTTCTCTTCACTTCTGTTTATCCTTTATCCTCAAACTACAACCCCTAACTCTGGATGCTCCCAACATAGGAACATTCCTTCTGAAGTTACTTTGTCTCATCCTGTTGGAATTTTACCAGCTTCTATGAGATCCCTTCTCACCCCTTCTAAACTCCAACGAAAACAATCTTAACTGACTCAATCTCTCCCTATATGACTGACCTGCTATCCCAGGAATCAGCCTGGTAAATCTTCGCTGCACTCCCTCCCTAGCAAGGACAGTAATACAATACTCCTGGTAAGCCTCACCAATGCCCTAGATAATTGCAGTAAACCATCACTCTTCCTATATTCAAATCCTCTTGCTATGAAGGCCAACATAGAACATAGAACATTACAGCACAGTATAGGCCCTTCGGCCCTCGATGTTGCGCCGGCCAGTGGATCCTCTAACCTAAACTATTCCAATATCATCCATATGCCTATCCACCGAACATTTGAATGCCCCCAAAGTAGGCGAGTCCACAACTGCTGCAGGCAGGGCATTCCACGCCCTCACCACCCTCTGTGTAAAGAACCTGCCTCTGACATCCGTCCTATAACTACCACCTCTTAATTTAAAGTTATGTCCCCTCGTGTTGGTCATCACCATCCGAGGAAAAAGGCTCTCACTATCCACCCTATCCAATCCCTTGATCATCTTATACGCCTCAATTAGGTCACCACGTAACCTTCTTCTCTCTAATGAAAATAACCTCAGGTCCCTCAGCCTTTCCTCATAAGGCCTTCCCACCATACCAGGCAACATCCTGGTAAACCTCCTCTGCACCCTTTCCAATGCTTCCACATCTTTCTTATAATGCGGCGACCAGAACTATACGCAATACTCCACGTGCGGCCGCACCAGAGTTTTGTACAGTTGTAACATAAAACATTATGTAACATTACGTTACATAGCATTCGCCTTCTTTACTGCCTGTTGTACTGCCTGCTAACTTTCAGCAACAGATACACCAGGTTCTTGCTGAGTATTCACCTCTCTCAATTTCCACTCATTCAATTAATAATCTACCTTCTTATTATTGCTATTGAAGTGGATAACCTCACATTTATACTGCATCTGCTGTGATGTTGCAGTTATAACTGTGGCAAGTGAATGATTTCAAGTGAAGATGTCTTGAATATTATTCTTCACTGAGATAGAAGAATGTTATGGGCAAATATGGCCTCCTGCTAACAGCTTATCCTGTTTTGCATGGCTTCTGTTCATTTGCCCAGTCACATTGCATTCCAAGGAAGAAATATACTACTGCATTCATGTATGGGAGCCCTGAGTGATGTTGCACAGTTGTCTTGATGTCAGGACCAGTTAGCGTCAGAAACTGCTAACTGAAAGCAACTTGAAACAGCTATGAAAGGTACCGAACATATGTAGGATTGCAGCAACTGCTGGAAGAAATTAACCAGCAACTGAGTTATAAGTTGATGATCCCTTCAAATTACACTGGTGTGGAGTCCTTCCTGCTGCTTAATGCATGTTTGGCTGTGTAAGGTTAAAGAGGAGCATTGGCTCGAGCATTGAGCAATGAAATGGGATCACAGATGTCAAGTCAAAGCTGCACACTGATTGACGTTAATAGTCTGCATACTTCTAGCACTGTGCCTGTTAATTCTTTCACCAAGATGGACTCTAGCGATTTAAGACATAAGTGTGCGTGCTCGCAATGGACGCCACATATAATTGGCGCGAATGAGCCCAGTGCTGAATTTTATGATTGTATGAGGAGATCAATGTCATCCCATTCCATCAGCCTGTGGTAATTGTATGGCTGTGCACGTCGGTTAGAGACCAAAGCTATTTATTCTGTTTGTAATCTTCCCATTCCGTGATGGCAATGTTAAAGAGCTGCTTGTTAATTAACCTCCTGAAGGTCTGTAGCAGAATTTCTGTATTAGAGGATTTGGGGTTGATTACTGTTGGGAGCTGAGGGCAAAGGTGACATAGCTGGCAAATTCTCACAGCGGAATAGACACAGTAAATTTCAGTCTGCCAGGTTTTGGATGGTGTTAGAAGCAGAGGGAGTTGTTAAACTGCTCCAGGCTTGCATCTTGTAACATCTTCGGTCAGGAACAAGAGGCAGAGAAATAAAGCATTCTCTCAGGTTCAAATCATTAATCAGTTTTGTGTGTTTAATACGTACTGTTGTAATTTTCACTCTCCCTGGTTTGCTGTAAGCACATTTCCTTCATAAAGAATCATTCAAAAAATTAGGATCACAAAAAGACTGCTAGGGAGAATGAGACTATCCTTTTACAGCTAATCTCATTCTCAGCCACAGTATACTCATTGTGTATTTTCTCCACAGAAATCCATCAGATTTCCTCTTTACGGTTTGCATTTCAGTGGTCCTTCCTGATCACAACTCCACTATTGTTTCAGTGAAAACACTCTGCCTTCACTTCTTGTCTCTAGTTTCCTCGGTGTAACTTATTAACCTGCATTGTCTTTAACTAAAAGCTCTCTGACACCTTGCTACTTTTTTCCTTTCTTCGATAATCCCTCAGAATCAAGCATGGCTCACTTCTACTCTAGTTCAGTGGGTTTTAAGATGGTTGATAAGTTTGGGTGATCTGCAAACTCAGTCACATGAGGGGAAAGTATAGTGCTTGAAGAGTTGGGTAGTTGGGTTGTTTGGAAGTTTGAGCCTCCCTCTGATGCCTCGACTTTATCTCCATACATCCTTGACAAAGTTTTTCAATGTGTTTAACACCTTCTCCATTTTGGTTGTTTACAAGCCAGAGATATCCCATGGGTTAGCAGGGATGTTTGACGTCTTCTGTGAAGCTGTGTGAGAAAATCCCTATGGCATTTCTTCCATATTCCTGGGAATTTCCTGCTGCCACTGAGGTTTGAGTGAAATAGCTGCTTTGGTAGCCTGGAGTCATGCATGCCAATGACATGTCCCACCCAGTGGTGCTGAGTTTGAGTAATCGGCATCTCAATGCTGGGTGTGTTGATTTGGGAGAGTTCTCTACTGTTGGACCTCTTATTTTGCCACCAAATGTTGAGGACTTTGCAAAGGTATCACTGATGGTACTTCTGCAGTGCTTGGTGAGTAACCCAGAGTTCTGACAAAGGGTCAGCCTGACTCGAATTGGCTCTGCATTTTCTCCACAGATGCTGTCAGACCTATTGAGACTGTTTTTCTGTTCTGGGTTTCACAAACCTGTTTGAAATACACCTATTTGAGGGAGGTCCTAATATGGGAAGGGAAGCCCTTTAATGATTTGATCATTTATTTAATTGAGGTACCTGATCTTTCTGGTTTGGAACCTCATTACATTAAAGGCAGGGGGCAGGGACATTCACACCCCGTGATCTCACCATTGAGATTCTCAATTTGGAAGCGTTGCACCAAACATGAATGCAATTTCTCGGCCTTTGAGTCTGTCTTCACAGTAAAAGAAGCAAGCTTTTCACCAGAAATTTCACCAGAGGGGTCATGGGCTTAGGGTGAGGGGGGGTAACGTATAATTTGGATGCTAGAGGGAGTTTTTTCACACAGAGGGTGGTGGGGGCAGGCACTCTGGAGTTATTTAAGAAATACTTAGATGGGCACATGAACAGAATGGGTATGGAGGGGTAGAGAAAACTGATTTAAAATGGGGATCATGAGCTTTGGGAGTCCCTGGGAAATGTATCAATAGATGATGATATTGATGTAGTTGTTTTTTATCCTACAGGTGCTTTGGTCCACCTTGTTGTCTAATGAGGGGCATACACGCGATGGGTCGTAAGAGGGCTGCTCTTGGATTTTTTTTGAGAGTATCCTAGTGCTTCACGTCGTTAGTGTACGCTTGACCTGGACGATTTGATGGGCAACACGACAGCTCAGTGACTATTGCTGTGCTGTGCAAATACATGGATTTGGGCCTGTGTCTGTGGGAGTTTGCGCATTCTCCCCCTGCTTGCGTGGGTTTTCTCCGAGTTCTCCGGTTTCCTCCCACATCCCAAAGATGTGCTCTTAGGCTAATTGGCAAATCAAATTCTCCCCAAATTGTCTCAAATTTGGTTCTCAATCCATAGATCTATAAACATAGACAGGGATCACGGGTAGAGGTGGGAACATCGGGGTGGCGGCACGGGCTCGTTGGGCCGAAGGGCCTGTTCCCGTGCTGTTTTGTTCTTTGTTCTAAATAAACAGTAACTTAGAAGCTAAAAATGTGAGGAAATTAATATCAGCATCGAAAAGATCCAAGTGCAGGGCAAAATTGTCTGGAAGCACCTGGACCATCTCAGGGATAGTGATGTCATGCCAATGCAGGTCTCATTACCAGCCATGGGGTCAGCCATTACCAGTGCGCCACAGCTAGATGTCGACCCCATGCCGGCCCCTCTGGGTGATGAGATCATGAGTTCCAAGATGTTACGCACTGGGGAAGAAATAGACGTGGTGGGTGGGGGGTAGCGGGGAGGGTTGATATGATGACCACAGGGGAATGTCCATAGATCTCCCCAAGGGCCTCGTAAAGTACGAGCTCCCCTATTAGGTGAGTGGAGATTTGCCCAATAGGGAAGGTAGAGCAAGGCATTTAAGACCAACTGGCCCCACTCAAGCCAACAATCGAAAAACTTTGGGGCTTGATCTGTACAGTATAACTGCCAAGTGGCACTTTGAGCACATTGTAGATAAAGGGTGATGGTGATGGAAGACTGGCCTCAGTAAGACTATTACATCCTCCATTCAGTATTTTATCAAGAATCATTCCAACTGTTTCTTTTACTGACATAGGCTGGGAGAAATCCTGTTGGGAAAATAACAGCAGGCAATCGAGGAGCAAAGGAGAATCCAAAGGGCAAAAGAATAACAAGGGAGAGAGTAGGGTGTCTTAAGGACCAACAAGGTCACCTATGTGTTGATCCACAAGAGATGTGCGAGATCCTAAATGAATATTTCTTATCAGTATTTATTGTTGAGAAAAGCATGGATGTTAGGGAACTTGGGAAAATAAATAGTGATGTCTTGAGGCATGTACATATTACAGAGAAGGAGTTGCTGGAAGTCTTAAAGCGCAGCAAGGTAGATAAGTCTATGGAACCTGATGCGATATATCAAGGATGATGTGGAAGGCTTGGGAGGAAATTGCAGGTTCCCTAGCTGAGATATTTGAATCATCGATAGTCAGGGATAAAGATTGGAGAGTGGCAAATGTTGTGCCTTTGTTTAAAAAGGACTTCAGGGAAAAGCCTGGGAACTACAGGCCAGTGTGCCTGACATCTATGGTGGGTAAATTGTTGGAAGGTATTTTAAGAGACAGGATCTACAGGCATTTAGAGGTGCAAGAACTATTAGGGACAGTTAGCGTGGCTTTGTAAGTGGAAAATCATGTCTGATGAATTTAATCGAGTTTTTTTAAGGGTAACCAAAAAGGTAGATGAGGGCAATGCAGCTGATATTGTCTACATGGACTTCAGCAATGCCTTTGACAAAGTACCACATGGTAGGTTGTTGCATAAGGTTAAATCTCACGGGATCCAGGGTGAGGTATCTAAATGGATACAAAATTGACTTCTTAACAAAATAAGAAGTCTCACAACGCCAAGTTTAAGGCCGGCAGGTTTACTTGCTAGCAAATGCCACTAGCTTTCAGAATGCTGCTCCTTTGTCAGGTGAGTGGGGAGTTCTGATCACAGGGGATATAAAAACACACACTCAGTTTACAGAATACTGAATAGAATGCGAGTCTTTACAGCTAACCAAGTCTTAAAGGTGCAGATAATGTGAGTGGAGATAACATTAAGCTTAGATTAAAAAGATGTGTATTGTCTCCAGACAGTACAGCAAGTGAGATTTTGCAAGCCCTGTCAAGTCATGGGGGTTACACATAATGTGACATGAACCCAAGATCCTGGTTGAGGCCATCCTCATGTGTGCGGAACTTGGCCGTCAGTCTCTGCTCTACGACTCTGCGCAGTTGTGTGTTGTGAAGACCGCCTTGGAGAACACTTATTCAAAGATCAGAGACTGAATGCCTGTGACCTCTGAAGTGTTCGCCAGTAGGGAGAGAACTTACTTGCCTGGTGATTGATGAGTGGTGTTCATTCATCCATTTTCGTAACGTCTGCATGGTCTCCCCAATGTACCATGCCTCGGAACATCTTTTCCTGCAGCGTATCAGGTAGACAATATTGGCCGAGTTGCAAGAGTATGCACTGTGTACCTGGTGGATGGTTTTCTCATGTGAGATATTGGCATCAGTGTCAATGATCTGGCATGTCTTGCAGAGGTTGTTGTGGCAGAGTTGTGTGGTGTCATGGTCACTGTTCTCCTGAAGGCTGGATAGTTTGCTGCGGACAGTGGTCTGTTTGAGGTTGTGCAGTTGTTTGAAGGTAAGAAGTGGGGATGTGGGGATAGCCTTGGCGAGATGTTTGTCTTCATCAATGACATGTTGAAAACCCTGGAGAAGATGCTCTGGGGATTTACTGGACGACGAAGGGTACTCTGTCCACTGTGTCCCATGTTTGTCTTCTGAGGAAATTGGTCCGGTTTTTCGCTGTGGCGCGTTGGAACTGTCGATCATGGGTTGACTGTCATATCCTGTTCTTACGACGGCATCTTGCAGTGTCTGGAAGTGTCTGTTGCGATCTTCCTCATCTGATCATATCCTGTGTATATGGAGAGTTTGTCCATAGGGGATGGCTTCTATCATGTGTTTAGGGTGAAAGCTGGAGAAGTGGATCATCATGAGGTTATCCGTGGGCTTGCAGTATAGTGAGGACCTGAGGTGACAGTCCTTAATGGAGATGCTTGTGTCCAAGCCAGAGATCAGTCGTAGAGAGTTGTTTTTTAAAACTGGAGGTCTGTGACCAGCGGTGTGCCTCAGGAATCAGTGCTGAGCCCACTGTTATTTGTCATTTATATTAATGATTTGGATGAGAATACAGGGGGCATGGTTAGTAAGTTTGTAGATCCCAGCAAAATGGGTGGCATAGTGGACAGTGAAAAAAGTGATCTCCAATTGCAACGGGATCTTGATGAACTGGGGCAGGGGACTGATGAATGGTAAACAAAGAACAAAAAACAGTACAACACAGGAACAGGCCCTTCGGCCCTTCAAGCCTGCACCACTCATGTGCCCAACTAGACCATTTGTTTGTATCCGTCTATTCCCAGTCTGTTCATGTGATTATCTGGATAAATCTTAAACGATCCCAGCCTGTCCGCCTCAACCACCTTGCTTGGCAGTGCATTCCAGGCCCCCACCAGCCTGTGTAAAATACGTCCCATTGACATCTGTGTTGAAACTTGCCCCTCCCTCACCTTGAATTTATGACCCAATGTGTTCGTCACCTCCGACCTTGGGAAAAAGCTTCCCACTGTTCACCCTATCTATACTCTTCATAATTTTATATGCCTCTCTTAGGTCACCCCTCATCCTCTGTTTTTCCAAGGAGAACAACCCCAGTTTGCCCAATGTCTCCTCATAGCTAAGACCATCCATACCAGGCAACATCTTGGTAAACCTTTTCTGTACTCTCTCCAAAGCCTCCAGGTCCTCCTGATAGTGTGGTGACCAGAACTGGATGCTGTATTACAAATGTGGTCTAAACAACGTTCTGTACAGCTGCAACATCATATGCCAACTTTTATATTCTATGCCTTGTCCAATAAAGGCAAGCATGCCATATGTCTTCTTCACCACCCTCTCCACCTGTGTTGCCACCTTTAGGGATCTCCCTCACACAAAACCATTAGCTGTCTATCGCTAATGAGATTATTCCATTATAAATGCACATATATCCTAAAAATCTTCTCTAACAATTTCCCTACCACAGATGTCAAACTCACTGGCCTATTATTACCTGGGTTATCCTTGCTATCCTTCTTAAATAACAGGACTACATTTGCTATCCTCCCATCCTCTAGGACCTCACCTGTGTCCAGTGAAGAGACAAAGATTTCTGTTAGAGGCCCAGCAATTCAATTTCTTGCCTCCCTGAGCAGTCTAGCATAGATGCCATCGGACCCTGGGGATTTGTCTATCTTAATGTTTCCTAAAAAAGCCTGACATTTCCTCCCTTGTAATTGAGATTTTTTTGAACGGGCCAACACATCTCTCTGAGACACTACCAGTCAATATGTCCCTCTCCTTTGTGAATACTGATGAATACTAGTATTCATTTAGGATCTCACCTACTTCTTTGGGTTCTAAGCATAATCCCCCTCCTTTGGCCCTGAGAGGTCCAATCCTTTCCCTGACAACCCTCTTATTCCTAATGTATATTTAAAATGCCTTAGGATTCTCCTTAATCCTGTCTGCCAAGGACATTTCATGACTCCTTTTTGCCCTTCTAATTCCCTATTTGAATTCTTTTCTACTTTCTCTGTATTGCTCCAGTGCTCCAGCTGCTTGTACTGTATGTATGCCTGTTTTTTCTTTTTGATTAGACCCACAAATGGAGTTTAAATTGGAGTGCAAATGGAGTTTAATTTCGACAATTGTGAGGTGATGCATTTTGATAGACTGAACCTGGGCAGGACTTACTCAGTTAATGGTAGGGCACTGGGGAGAGTTACAGAACAAAGCGAGCTAGGAGTATATGTTCATACCTCTTTGTCCACCTGTGACTCCACTTTCAGAGTGATGAAGAAGACATTCAACATGCTAGGTTTCATCAGTCAGAACATTGAATACAGGACTTGGGACGTCTTGTTGAAGTTGCACAAGACATTGGTAAGGCCACACTTGGAATACTGTGCAATTTTGGTCACCCTATTATTGAAATGATATTATTAAACTAGAAAGAGTGCAGAAAAGATTTACTAGGATGCTGCCAGGACTTGATGGATTGAGTTATAAGGAGAGGCTGAATAGACTGGGATTTTTTTCTCAGGAGGATGAGGGGTAACCTTATAGAGGTCAATAAAATAATGACAAAGTGGATAGATAATCAATATCTTTTCCCAAACTTAGGAGAAACTGAAAACTAAAAGGCATAGGTTTAAGGTGAGGTGGGGAGAGATATAAAATTGTCCAGAGGGGCAATTTTTTCATGCAGTGTGGTGAATGTCTAGAACAAGCTGTGAGAGGTAATAGTAGAGGCAGGTACAATTTTATCTTTTAAAAAGCATTTAAATAGTTACATGGGTAAGACAGGTATAGAGGGATATGGGCCAAATGCAGGCAATTGGGATTAGCTTAGGGGTTTAAAATAAAAAGAGTGTCATGGACAAGTTGGGCCCAAAGGATCTGTTTCCTTGCTGTAAATCTTACCACCCTATAAATCAGCTAGCAAATTCAGGGAATTAAGAAATATGGGGGGCAATTCTCCCATCGCAATCTGCAAATTTCCTGGTCCAGTCAGGAGAATTGCGTATTGGCCATTTTGCAGGATGCAGTCCTGATGCAGGTGCTTCTCCCAGAGCCAAAAAAACAGTTGCAGTCAGGACTGCACTGGAAACTGGCAAGAAGAGATGCAAGTGATTTAAATCATTTTTGAAATGTATTTTTAATCGATTTTAAATGTCACTATTGTGCCCAGCATGAAACTTGCCGGGCCCAATAGCATCTCGCACCCCACCTGGAGTACTTTACTCCAGCGGTGTTTAGAGTAGCTCCCTAGGGAACTAGTGGGAAACCCTACTGGAATAAAGGGGGAACAATCAGAGACACCCAGGGGGTGGGGGGATGGTCTCCCAAGGCAGGGCTACCTTGACAGTGCATGCCTAAGCCCCCTTGCACTGCCCAAAAGGCAAAGAGCCCATGCCAAAGATGCACCTTAACACTGCCTACAAAGCATGAGCCAGTATCAAGGAGGCAGGGCCTACCATGGGCAGGGCTTAGGGGCAATTGGTGAGGGTGGGGATTCCCGCTGTCACACTAAATGGGGATTGGTATGGGCTAGAGGGAGGCCAGCGTTCAGGGTGAGTTGGAGCAGGGGCAGGAGGAGGGGGCGGTGGAGGGTGGTGCTCTGCAGGGCGAGGCCTGTCTCCCATATGGGGAGGTCTGTCTCTGGGGATGGTGGAGGGGAAGGGTGTGGGATTGGTCTGCGGAGGGCAGGGTCAGTGGGGAGGGGACTGCTGTGGGAGGATTGCTACTGCTAGGGGTGGTAAAGGCTGGACATTAGGATGCTCCAGGATGGGGGGTTGGGGCTGGCCTAGGAATTGTCGTGAAAGCCACGATTGGGCTGTGATGGTGCTGGGAGGGGCAGCAATGTGGGGGTCATCGGCTGGCCAGCAATCGAGTTGGCCAGCAACTGGGGAGACTGACGGATCTGGGGAGACTGTGCATATGCAGATTTCCAGAACTGTCAGACTCTCACATGAAGAGGCCCCACCCCATCCCAGGTTTTAATGATATTCATGACTCGGACTTCTGCAGTGCACAGAGTGGGGAGTTTCAGGTCTGAAGTTGCATTGAAGAAACAGTTGTGATCTAAACCAGTTTTCTCATCAATTTAGCACTTTTGGGAGAATCACTCCCATGGTGTAAGTTGTGAATCTTTGGAACTTAATGGTTTTATTTAGCCTGCTCCATAGTTTTCTTCAAGCAGATGGTATCTCACCCTTAATCTCATGTTATTTGAAGAACTTGCTGGATTTGCATGTTAACGATAGTAATCTTCAGCTAATAATTAATATTTAGTCAGGAACCAGTCTCTCATGCATTGACTCTGTCTGCACTTCCTGCTGTCTTATCAAAGCAGCCAGCATAATTAAGGACTCCATGGACCCCGGATATTCTCTCTTCACCTTCTTACATCAGGAAAAAGATACGAAAGTCTGAGGTCATACTGGAGGGCACAGTTTTAAGGTGAGAGGGAAGAGATACAAAAGTGTCCAGAGGGTCAATTTTTTCAAAGGGTGGTGAGTGTCTGGAACCATCTGCCGGAGGTAGTAATAGAGGCAGGAACAATTTTGTCTTTTAAAAAACATTTAGACAGTTACACAGGTGAGGTCAATATAAAGGAATATGGACCAAACGGTGGCAATTGTTACTAGCTTAGGGGTTTTAAAAAAGGGCAGCGTGGACAAGTTGGGCCGAAGGCCCTGTTTCCACGCTGTAAACCTCTATGACTCTATAATTGGCTCAAGAACAGCTTCTTTCCTGCTACTGAATGGATTTATCTTGCATTATGTTTCACTATGATTGTAACATTATATTCTGCACTCTCTCCTTCCTTCTGTATGAATTGTATGCATGCAAGAAACAATACATTTTGCTGTATGTTAATACATGCATTAACGTAATATATTCTTGCATCTGTATAGCATGCAAGAAACAATACCTTTTATTGTATGTAAATACATGTACAATAATAAATCAAATCAAAAACTTTGGTTATTACAGGAATCCCAACTCAAAGTACGTAGAAGGCTTACACCTTACAGCTGTGATAGGGAAGATGAAGCTTCTACATCAACAACCAAAGCTAGTAGATTAAGATTCTTTCTCCCAATGTGCACAAATACTTTCTTTTTTTGCACATACATGGTTTTGTCTTTCAATCAACTACCCAAGGGTGAAGTCATTTTCCTAGAATTTTTATTTAAAGTGCAGCCTTCAATTTATTCACTGACAAGTGGTACAATAAAGTCAGGAGATAAATGGAATTACTGAGCCTATGATTAAAGGCATTTAAAACTGCACAATCATCAAAGTCACTGTACGCAAGCAAGATTCTGCACATTCACATAATGATTTAAAACACCAAAGCCTTAAAAGAATTGTTTGGAACAAAATGCCTGCTCACTCTCTCGAGAACCAACCTGTCACCTACATCCCCATTCTAACTACCTCAGTGTTGGCAAGAAAGACAATCAATAGCCTGAAGGTCATGCAGTTTTCTACTATCCATCAAGAAACTGTAAAATTAGATGACAACCATAGTGTATATTTGTATAATCGCAGCTTACTGAATGTTAGAATATACAATTCCTACAATACAGAAGGAGGCCATTTGGCCCATTTAATCTGCAATGATTTGCTGGAACAGCATCATAACCCAGATGCAATCCCTTTCTCTATTCCCATTAACCCATACATTTATCATAGCTAATCCATTCAGCCTACACTTCTTTGGACACTAAGGGATGAATTTTCCCATTTCATTCACCATGGGAATTGAACTGGGCGAGGGACAGATCATGAAAGGTTCGTTGACCTCGGGTGGGATTTTCTGATTTCAGGGCAAGCACAGTCGGAAATTCTCATCCTAAGGGTCAGAAAATCCCATCCATAGTGTTAATGCCAGTGTGTTACTTTCTGCAGGGTAGAAACAGCTGAATATAGGCAAATCCCAGCAGATAACAAGTCCCTCTATTTTGAGGTTCCTTTGTAACAAGGAAAGGGTTTGCATAAAAAAAAAAGCATGTGTACGGATAATTACTAATTACAATGAATTGACATTGAAAGGAAGGGTGGCAGGTGTGATTTAGCCAAAATATGGCCTTCCTGCAGCACTAATGACTCTTCTCAACCTGGCCCGATTGTTACCTCTATCCTGTTGTAATGACTACTTTGTTTGACCCAAATCTGAATACTTAAGGAGCCAGGAACTTTTCAATAATGAACATCTGATAAATGATCATATTCAATATTCACAATAGTTGTCAATAGGTGGATCATCCCATCTATCCCAATAGTCTGTTTCTTGCTGTTGTGTGCTGGTAATCCAATCTTATTTTTAGCCTAACTCCAAAACTCTCTTGTGACAGCCTACACACTCAGGCCGATATTTCAGCCTTTCCTAGCAATATACGCTACCTTTCTCAAGTCCTAAATCTCTTTCTATCAAACCGACTTTCCCTTATTTGTCAGGCTCCTTTCTGTTAACTGCCCACTAACCTTTTAGTCAGACCCGCACACCTCTTCTCAATCAATGCCATACATTCATCCCAGCCACTCCATCACTCTCCCCTATTACTCTTATATTATACTTTCCTGCTCTCTTGTTCCTCAACTAGGCTTGTTTCTGTTTAGGTTTCTGACCTGATTATTAGCTACTACAAGCAACTCTAAATATCCTGAGGATATTTAACTACTACAAGTAACTCTAAATATCCTGTGTGAATAGGCCTTTGCTTGGCAACTGGTATTTAACTTTCAAAGGTTAGTATTGTGTGCGTGGGCACTTCAAATTATTAAAACATAACAATCCTGTGGGAAAATGAATTAAAACCAAAGTGCAAGAAAGATCTGAGTGTTTTTATGCATCAATTATACAAAGTTCATGACCAATCTGAGCTAAAGTAAATGGTGTATATAATGTGTTCACAGAGCAATTCGTATCCAAACAAACTACACCATTTAATCTTTGTACACACCCTTTGTTAAGCCTCAAAATACTGTGCCTTGTTTTAATGGGAATATTGATGTTTTTGAATGCATGTAGAGGAGGTGCTAAGATTAATTTTCAATTTGTAACATCTTAATAACCCATGAGACTCAAAGCCCCGGGTCTGTATATTTCAGAGAAGTGGGGACTTGGACAGGAATGGGTGTAATGTGATCAAAATTTAGAATATTTAAAGGACTAGATCCTGTACAAGTAAACAAATTATTTCCACTATATTGTTGGAAATGATAGGAGGTGAGTTTTGGAGGTTATGTAAGAACAGAGCTAATTTAGTTCCAGGAAGTTCCCAGACAATGATAGATCTTTGGCCGTAAGGTTGCTAGCCTGCCCAATACATGATAATTCATGATATTTCTTCAAATGAAGGCTGGATCTGGATCTGGCTAGAGTAGATCTTGTTACAAAATGAAGTTAATCACATATTATGTGATCTCTTGGACCAAGGAAATTTCTAGTTTATTCCAAGTTTGTAGCTAACTTTTCAGCTCTTTCTCTCTCAGGAAATTATATGGTTGCAGATTGGTGAGAAGTGAACATGTAGTGATGGATAAAGCAACAAAAATGTTTGAACCATGGCGGGTGGACCTGTAGGCTTTTTTTAAAATTCATCATGGACGTCGTGGCTGTTGCCCATTCCTAATTGCCCTCCATTTCAGAGCGCACTTGAGTGTCAACTGCACTGTTGTGGACCTGGAGTCACATGTAGGCCAAACCGGGTAAAGGTGGCAAATTTCCTTCCCTAAAGGACATTGGTGAACCAGATGGATTTTTACAGCAATTATTTCATAATCACTAATAGACTTTTAATTCCAGATTTCTCTTTGAATTCAAATATCGCCATTTGCTGTGGTGGGATTTTCCCCAGATCATACCTGGGTGTGGAATTTTACAGTCTTGACCTTTCTGCAACCATAAAATCCCATCCAAGGTTAACAGACCTTCCATGGTCCGACCCTCATCTATGGCAGACAGGGTGGTAAAATTCTGGCCGGGGTCCCTGGTTTACTAATCCCATGACAATATCACTACACCTCCACCTCCCCAGAATTTTCCTCACCATCAATGCCATTTTTGTCTGTAAACTAAGTGTTTTAATTAATTATTTGCATTAAATGCATTGTGGTTTCTCAAGAATTGAAGAATATTAGAAATTACAGGACAAATGGCGGCCATTTGACTCATCCAGGTTGTTCCACTGCTAG
Source organism: Sphyrna mokarran (assembly GCA_024679065.1). Lineage (NCBI taxonomy): Eukaryota > Metazoa > Chordata > Chondrichthyes > Carcharhiniformes > Carcharhinidae > Sphyrna > Sphyrna mokarran. Next base: position 55,389,584 of record JAGIQG010000001.1, on the reverse strand, counting down.
CTTGTCAGTTACCATTGACATGAAAACTGTTCGCCTAGCCTATCTCCATATCCATTACAATTTTCATTCTCAAATATTTCTCCAAATCCCTTGTAAGGGATGCTCTAGTTTCTGCTCCAATAGCCACTGTGGTAAAGCAAGCCATGTTCTAACAAACCTATTATAAATTTTAATGGGCGTTTGTCCTTGTCAAGCTGAAGGAGTTTTTGCTGGAAAATGAATGAAATATGTTCTCAGAGACAGCATTAAGTAATCCCTGGGCAGACATGACACAGATTAAATGAAGAGTAAATTTCCCTCCACTTTGTCCGAACAATTTGCCTCAATCACAATTTCTCTTCCCCCCTACCCCACTTCTTCCCAGCTGCCGCCTAACTATTTCATCAGTCTACTGATATCACTTCATACACCAGTCAAAAAAAAAGGAGATTGATATATATATACATACGAGAAAAGGAAAAATCTGGAGGGTTATCGGTCAAGAGTGAGGGAATGGATCTAATTGGATAGCTTTTTCAAAAGAGCTAGGATGGACCAAAAGGCCTTTTTCTGCACTCTAAGATTCATAAGGTTCTATCACTTTTGCCCATGGTTGCCAACTTTTCAAGATTTTGGAATCTGCAGGAATTAAAGATTAATTTCCTGGAAACTGCTGGAAGCAAGCTGTGAAAACAAATCACAAGGGCACAAAAAAGAATTATGTTTTTTTTCATTTCCTTTGAATGCTCCAATTTATTCATGACAGAAGTTCTGGAGATGGGTTAAAACTAGTTGTTTGACTGGATGGTTGTTTGGAGGCAGGAGGTCATGTGGTGAGATCTCCAGGGATATGTTTGTGCTGCATTGTGGGTAGTTTTACACTGTAGCATTTACTATCACTTTGAACGAGATTTAGCCTACCTCAAGAACAACAATCAGAATACAGAAGCGGCTGGAAATCTGAAACAACAGCAGAAAATACTTTGGGCACTCAGCAAGTCAGCTAGCATCCGGGGAGAAAACAGGTGTTTTGGGCTGCAGAGTCTTCCTTAGAATTAGAAAGTGGAGATGAACAATACTTGTAAAGGAACACAAGGAGAAAAATGAATTAAGAGAAAAAGAACACAACAGGTGACAGTACATTCTTGGGAATGTTAGCTGGCTCCTCTTACCTTTCATAGAATCATAGAATTCCAGTGCAGAAGGAGGCCATTTGGCCCATTGAGCTTGTACCAACAACAATCCCATCCAGGCCCCTTCTCCGTAACCCTACATATTTATCCTGGTACAAACACTAAGGGGCAGTAGACCATATACAGCCTCCCATCCATTGACACTATCTACACTTTCCCACTGCCTCAGAAAAGCAGCCAGCATAATCAAGGATTCCACAAACCCTGGACATTCTCTCTTCCACCTTCTTCACTCAGACAGAAGATACAAAAGTCTGAGGCTACATACCAACTGACTCAAAAACAGCTTCTTCCCTGCTGCCATCAGACTTTTGAATGGACCTATCTTGCATTAAGTTGATCTTTCTCTCCACCTTAACTATGACTGTAACCCTAATTCTGTACTCCATTCTTCCTCTATGAATAGTATGTTTTGTCTGTATAGCGTGCATAAAACAATACTTTTAACTGAATGCTAATACATATGACAATATTAAATTAGATCAAGTCAAAATCAATCACCCTAACCTACACATGTTTTGAGTATGGGAGGAAACTGGAGCACCCAGAGGAAGTCCACCCTAGGCAAGACCATTAGACTTCTACCTTGAGCTGATTTAATTATATGCACTGATCATCTCCTGTTTTGTTCTTCTTGTGGGCCTGTGTGGCTCTACATGAAACAATGCTAAAGATGTGCTGGTTAGGTGGATTGGCCAAGCTTTTCCCCTTGTGTCAGGGGGATTAGCTAGGGTAAATCCATGGGGATATAGCAATAGAGCCTGGGTGGGCTTGTGGTCAGTGCAGATTTGATGAGCTGAATGTCCTCTTTCTGCACTGTAGGATTCTATGTTTCTGTGTTCTATGTTTCTCCTTCTTCTATTGGACTTCAATCAGAGAGACTTGTAGCTATCTTGGGTGTTGTGTTCAGTTGTTTAATGAGTGATTGTTGATTGCTCACTGTGCTGTGAGTCAAATGTCTGGGTGTGTTTACAGTAAGTATGCAGTAAGTATGAGAATACAAACATTTTAAAGGCATGGTTATAAGATACTGATCACATATAGAACCTGGTGTATCACCTCTGCAGGCACACAACACATCAATCTGAGAGCACTAGGAAATTATTGCTGGAAAAAGACACAAGTTGAAACTTTTCAGTGGGTTTATCTGGTGCTTCCTGCCAGTCGGATCTTTGGATCCTACTGAAGACAACTCGCCCCCACCCCACAATGCGGGATTCTTTGATGGCATGATGGCAGGACAAGCAAGGCACACAAAACACCATAGCCCTCACTGGGAGTGAAAGGTCCTACTAGCAGCCAATAATGAGCCATCTCCCCTGCCAGAAAACACAGCGCAAATGGACCAGAAAATCAAGGCTTTCATTTCACACTTATCACCAAAGTTTGCATAAATATGAAATATAAAGGGAATACAGTTTATACTTCACAAGAAGAGAGTGCTGATTTGTTGGCAAGTGGACTTTGATTAGTGGAGATGTTGCCATGGAGAATGCACTAGAAGCCCAGGGACATGGATAGGTAATGTGAGTAGGGGAAGGTGTCAGTGTGATCATCAACAAGGATAGGGGGTGGCTTTCAACTGAACCCTCCCATCCCCTCCCAATACCCAATTGTCTATCCCTCCTATCCAGGAGGTGAAATCTGACTGCACCCTTTTAGCTGCTGAGCTGTACACTACTGGGTTCATGCCAACTATGGCAGGATAGGCCATTAAATGGTAATTGATTAGTCACTTAAGAGCCTCATAAGTAGTAGGTAGTGAAGGTCAATCATGGTCCTTTGTGCCTATTACCTACTTCTGGCAGAGGTGGAAAGGCAATAGGGTTCTAGTACACAACTTAATTACATGCCCTTCCTGCCCCCAAACTCACCTAGTTCTCCACTCTGTTTTCAAATCCAGATCAAGTTCAGCAAGTGCTGTTCAATTGCTGCATCACATCTTAAGGTAGACATTATTTTAGGGGATTTTCAAGCATGGATTAGTTGCATACTCTTATGTTTGGCCTGCATGTTGTGTGGTTTGATTAACCAATCGTGGCAATGCTCGGCCAACGCATCTGGCGTCACACCAGCCCTGAAATTCATTCATGGCGTTATTTTCCTTCTAGGCTCGCAGAACAACAAGTAATCAGTCAAACACTTCAGCTGAAAATTCAGGCCTAGTGGTATTATCACTAGACAATTCATCCAGAAACTCAACTAATGTTCTGGGGACCCAGGTTCAAATCCAGATGGTGCAATCAGAATACAGTAAAAATAGTTATCTGGAATTAGGAATCTACTGATGACCATGAAACCATTGTCAATTGTTGGAAAAATCCATCTGGTTCACTCATGTCCGTTATAGAATATAGAATAGAATATAGAACATTACAGCACATACAGGGCCTTTGGCCCTCGATGTTGCAGCGACTTGTGGAACCAATCCAAAGCCCATCTAACCAACACTATTCCAATATCCAATATGTTTATCCACTGACCATTTAAATGCCCTTAATGTTGGTGAGTCTACTACTGTTGCAGGCAGGGCAATCCACGCCCTTATTAAAGAACAAAGAACAAAACAGCATGGGAAACAGGCCCTTCGGCCCAACGAGCCCGCGCCGCCACCCCAATGTTCCCACCTCTATCCGCGATCTCTGTCCATGTTTATAGATCTATGGATTAAAAACCAAATTTGAGACAATTTAGGGAGAATTTGTTTTGCCAATTAGCCTAAGAGCACATCTTTGGGATGTGGGAGGAAACCGGAGCACCTGGAGAAAACCCATGCAAGCACAAGGAGAATGCGCAAACACCCACAGACACAGGCCCAAATCCATGTATCTGCACAGCACAGCGATAGTCACTGAGCTGTCGTGTTGCCCATCAAATGGTCCAGGTCAAGCGTACACTAACGACGTGAAGCACTAGGATACTCTCAAAAAAAGAATCCAAGAGCAGCCCACTCACGACCCATCGCGTGTATGCCCCTTATTAGACAACAAGGTGGACCAAGGCACCTGTAGGATAAAAACAAGTACATCAATATCATCATCTATTTACACACTTCCCAGGGACTCCCAAGGCTCATGATCCCTATTTTAAATCAGTTTTCTATACCCCTCCATTCCCATTCTGTTCATGTGCCCATCTAAGTATTTCTTAAATAACTCCAGAGTACCTGCCTCCACCACTTTACTTGGCAGCGCATTCCATACCCCCACCACCCTCTGTGTGAAAAAACTCCCTCTAGCATCCAAATTATACCTTACCCCCCTCACCCTAAGCCCGTGACCCCTCGTGCTATTTGAGTCCATCCTAGGAAAAAGCTTAATCCTGTTTACTCTATCTATACCCCTCATAATCTTGTACACCTCTATTAGATCTCCTCTAAGTCTACGTCTTTCTAAGGAAAACAGTCCCAATTTGCCTAACCTCTCCTCGTAACTCAGACCTTCCATACCAGGCAGCATCCTGGTAAACCTCCTCTGCACTCTCTCCAGAGTCTCCACATCCTTCCAGTAGTAAGGCGACCAGAACTGGACACAGTATTCCAAATGAGGTCTAACCAACGTTTTATACAACTGCAACATTAAAGGCCAGCTCTTGTACTCTATACCCCTTCCTATAAAGGCTAACATACTATATGCTTTCTTCACAACTTTCTCCACTTGCTCTGCCACCTTCAGAGATTTGTTCACCTGCACCCCCAACTACTCCCTGAGTAAAGAGCTTACCTCCAATCCTATATCTATCACCCCTCAATTTAAAGCTATGTCCCCTCGTGCTAGCCATCTCTATCCAAGGAAAAAGGCTCTCACTGTCCACCCTATCTAATCCTCTGACCCTCTTACATGCCTCTATTAAGTCTCTTCTCTCTAATGAAAACAGCTTCATGTCCCTCAGCCTTTCCTCATAAGATCTTCCCACCATACTAGGCAACATCCTGGTAAATCTCCGCTGTACCTTTTCCAATGCTTCCACATCCTTCCTATAATGCAGTGACCAGAACTGTGTGTAATACTCCAAGTCTGCACCAGTGTTTTGTACAGCTGTAACATGACTTCATGGCTCTAAAACTCAGTCCCTCTACCAATAAAAGCTAACACACCGTACACCTTCTTAACAACCCTACCAACTTGGATGCCAACTTTCAGGGATCTATGCACATGGACACCAAGATCTCTCTGCTCATCCACACTACCAAGTAACTTATCATTAGCACAGTACTCAGTATTCTTGTTACTCCTTCCAAAGTAAATCGCATCACACTTTTCCACATTAAACTCTATTTGTCACTTCTCAGCCCTGCTCTGCAGCTTATCTATGTTCGTCTGTAATCTGCAACACCCTTCAGCACTGTCCACAACTCTTTAGGGAAGGAATTTTGTTGTCCTTGCCTGGTCTGGCCTACATGTGACTCCAGACCTGCAGCAATATAGTCGACTCGCAGACAATTGGCGATGGGCAATAAATGTTGGCCGTCTGGTGACACTCATGAACTACAAATGAAAAAAAAACTCGCATCTGCACAGAAGGTTTAATTGGGGTATGGATGGCTTACTGTCCCTCAGTCTGGCCCTACACATATACTCTTGTTTAGTATGAGTACCTGTGCACCTATAGATCATATCCTAATTCTTTCTGTCTTTTAGAGTGGGTGTTGGAGTGGAAGATAAAAGGGTAGGATGTATATATGGCCATGTGCTTGGGCCAATAATATCTGGCAGTGAAAGAGTGAACTATTTTGGAGCACAGCGAGGGTCCAACAGCTGTGACTTGATTCTTGGCAGCTCGATTGTTTAAAGCAGTCCTTTAAATGAGAAATGATTCATTGAACCTTTCCTGGGTTGAGACTTAATACGCATAAAGAAATCTTGTAAAGCTCTCACAAATGCTACACACATTAAGAAGAAAGCGAAAACAATTTACAAATAGGCTGTGCAGAGTGGATGGAAGGAAAGCCTGAGGGTAAAATTAGCAGTGCTTTTTCTCTTGTTGCCCGTTTTGTCTTGATTTTTTTTCTTATTTCAGGCTTGTCAGAATGCTTAATTCAGGCCTTCCATCTCGCCTGAGTAATGAATTTTAACTGAAGGCTGCACGACCTGTTGACATAGCATCAGTCACGCGTTGCTCATTGACAGTCTCTTGCAGACACAAGCTTTGGCTCCTCTCCACCACAGCAGCCAGCAGGCAGCAAGTGCGCATCTGCATCTCACCACTGCCTGTACCCCCCCTAACCAAGTCAAACCACACCACACACCCACCACACATCACCTCTAACCCTTTGTGCTGATATAATCATAAAATCTTATAGTGTAGATGGAGGCCATTCGGCCTTTTGGATCTGTGCCAGCTCTCAGCAAGAACATGTTATATCCACTCCCATACATTTCCCTTACAGCTCTCTAGACTATTCCCTTCAGCTGCTTATTCAATTCTTTTTGAAAATCACACTGTACTATACTCTCAGGCAGGGCATTCCAGGCTTTAATCCCTCACTGTGTAAAAGAGATTTTCCTCATGCTGCCTTTGGTTCTTTTGGTTCCTTTGCCAACAATTTCTACTGAGACGATGGGTTCAAAGCCTCTTGACGCATTGACAGGGAGGCATAGTGGTGAGCACTGCTACTCAAAGAGCCAGGGACCCAGGTTCAGTTCCGACTTTGGGTGACTGTGTGGAGTTTACTGTTCTCCATGTGTCTGCGTGCTTTTCCTCCCAACTTCTGGTTTCCCCCCATATTTCAAAGATGTGCAAGTGGGTTGATCATGCTAAATTGACAAAGGCAAAATTTTCCCGCCACGTCCACCCAAGTTTCATACGATCCTGCCTGAGGCCAACAGAGAATGCCATTCTCTGAGCCTCGCCTGCTGGTAAAATTCTGGCCTTAGTGTCCCAAGATGTGTAGGTTAGGGAAATTAGCAGGATAAATAAGTGGGGTTACAGAGATAGAGTGAGGGTTAGGTTGTGTAAGATGCTTTGTCAAGAGAGTTGGTGCGTACCGATTGTTGAATGGCTCTTGCGCTGTAGGGATTGTGTGATTCCATGGCAAGTTACATGGGCTTGGGAATGGTATTTGTATAACATATTAACACTTGCAACAAAAGAGACAAATTTTTTACCAGACATTCAACAGTCAACAAGGTGCTTTGTTATATTGTGGCTTTCGAGAAGCGTGACGGGAATGTTTAAAATTTTTAAAAAACTTCTGCACTATCAATCATATATATTGTTCTACAGGCCAGTCTTAGTATCATTTGTAAGACTTTGACCTTAATTTTCTCAACTTAAAAAAATTTTAAGATGTTGGTAACCATTAGTGTGAGCTGCCCCCAATTGTGTGAGAGTTTTTACCCCGTGATTTAACAGGAGATGGCTTACTGATAGACTGGCATGCAATTAAGTTTGGCTGATGACACATGGGAACAGGGGGGCCATCCCCTTGCATTTCTTGATGAGACCCCTTACCTTATCGCCATACACAGTGGTTTAAAAAACACTGTATTGGTCCCTCATAGTGATAAAAGCTACCTTAATTTTAAATACTTAACAGATAGCACAATTTCAAGTAGCTGCAAAAATAAAATTCCATTATAAAAGAATAAGCAGAGAAAGCGACAGCCAGCAACCTCCCTGGGAAGGGTGATCAGCATTCAGGACAGCAAACAGAGCACCAACAAGATGGAAACTTTTACTTATGGACTACATGGTTCCCATCGCTCAGGGCTGGATTATGCAGCCACAATTTGGGCAGGCTGTACCCCATCCCCCCAAACACACACAGACACCCACAGACACCCACACGCACACACCCACAGACACACACGCGCACACACACGCGCGCACACACCACACACGCGCACACACACACGCGCACACACACGTAAAATAGGGCACAATGACATTGGGTCAACAATATGACATCATCAAGTCAGTCCCTGAAATTATAGAACACAAGTGAGCAAAGAAAACATTTTTAAATGACTAACAAATGATTGAGCTGATTAACAGACTAGTCATCTGGCAAAAAACAAAGAACAGTACAGCACAGGAACAGGCCTTTCTGTCCAACGAGTCTGTGCCGACACAGATGGCTCTGTAAGCTAATATGTTCTTGCCTCTACTTGGTCTATGTCCCTCTATCCCTTGTCTATTCATGTATCTATACAGATGTCCCCTGAACATTGTTATAGAATCTGCTCCTTGGGCAACGCATTCTAGGCATTCACCACACTCTGCATGAAAAACTTGCTGCTTGTAATTCTTTTAAACTTTCCCCCTCTCACTGTCAACCTATGCCCTTGAGTAATTGACTTTTTGATCCTGGGAGAAAGAAAAAATTTTGACCACTATTGCTGCCTGTTACATTTTTCGGGCTTTGGATGTGAAAAGTCTTTGGGAATGTTTTCCAGAAGTTACATTGAGGTGGTACAAAGATGGAAGAAAAGGGGACTGCATGTTTTTAAAACTAATTTCTTAGCTTTTTTGAGCTCTTCAGTAAAATAAACTCAGATTCAGAGTGCCAGGGCCTTTAAATTCGTCACTGTAACTGATTTTCTATTTATAGCATAATCCTTCTGTCACATGATATCCTGGGCTAGACTCCTGACTGAATCTGGAGCCCTGCTTTGCATTTCTAATTGGCTACTTTCAAGCTGGTTGGAGTCAAGCATTATAGTGGGGGGCCTGACAGGAAAGTGGAGTTGAGGCCACAGACAGATCAGCCATGATGTTATGAAATGATGGAGCAGACTCGAGAGGCCAAATGTCCCACCTATGCTTCTAATTCATGCATTTGGAATGCCACTAATTGGATATCCAATGCTTGATTCAACACAAACAGTAGAGGTGGAGTGAGCAAACTGCTGAGTTTCTGTTCTGCCAGCCTATTCTTGCTGAAAAATGCTCCAAAGGTCAGAACTGTCAGGGACATTAGTCCACAGGGGAAACAGATGCAGATGAATGAATGCCACAGTAGAAGTGCTATAATTAGTTTTTCTGTCCCTTCCATTGAAATGCAGAATCATATGATGTGGCTCCATCCTCACAGCTTAACACTGTCTCCAATTCCTTTTTGGGCTCCTGACACAACAGTCTATACACCTTCCCTAAAATTTCATTGATGTGAACATTTAAGTGCTTTCAAATACCTTGATTGGTCAGCTTCTGTGTATTTAATTATGGACTGGTGCTGGGAGGCTACATCTGGGAAAATCTCCCAGAGTTGGGAATACACCAAGCTGTCAAACCAAAGCACTTTGGTCACATCTTCCAACATTCCCCCCATTCACCACCTCTCCCTTCACTCCCCATCCAACACCCCCCCGAAACCCCCACTGCATTCAAAGCCACTTGCATGGAGCTATGGAAATGTGGTTCGTGAGTCACATTTTGAACCTATATTGATGCAGAAACTGTGCCATGTCTCGGGAAATAAAGTTATTTGTTTAATGCTGGATGTTGGCAAATGGTGTCAGATAATTCAAGGAGCTCCAACTCAATTAGGTTTGCCTCCTTAGCTCCAGTGTGCATCCTGAATTTCCTTTTACTCAGCTATTCTGGCTCAGCTTTCAACCAGCTCTGTGCCACAGATTTTTCTTCCTTAATGATTCCCTTTGTCTTGCTACTCATCCACATCTTCTTGAACTTTCTCAGAAGCTTTCCTTTCTTAATGCTGGTGCTTGATTGGTGATAATTGACCTATCTTTTTGTGAAGCGCTGGCACACTTCTTTAGTCTGCACAGTCTGAAGTGTAACCATTGTCAGGTCCAATGGTTTATGTTTCTTTCATTCATTCATGGGACATGAATGTCACTGGCTGGTCACCATTTGTTGACCTTCCCAACTTGGAGGTAGTTGAGAGTCAACCACATTGCTGAGAATGTGGAGCCACATATAGGCCAGACCAGGTAAGGACAGCAGATTTCCTTCCCGAAGGACATTAGTGAGCTAGATAGCTTTTTCTGACAATTGCCAATTGTTTCATGGACATCAGTAGATTTTTAATCCTAGATTTTTTTTCTTGAATTGAAATTCCACCAACTGCCATGAATAGGATTCAAATCCAGGTCCCCAGAATATTAGCTGAGTTTCTGCATTAATAGTCTAGCGACAATACCACTAGGTGATCGACTCCCTAAGGTGGCTGAATCATTCAAATTTCTTTTCATTACTTTGCCATGTGGGATCTCATTGATGCTTGGGAGGACCATAATTCCACAAATACAAGCAGTTTGTATAAGAGCTGCAAACCTGTGACCAGGTTTGCAACATCCATACCAGGATGTTGCCTGGTATGGAGGGCAGGTCTTATGAAGAGAGGCTGAGGGACTTGAGGTTGTTTTCGTTAGAAAGGAGGCGGCTAAGAGGGGACCTAATCGAAACATATAAGATGATTAGAGGTTTAGATAGGGTGGACAGTGATAGCCTTTTTCCTAGGATGGAGAAAGCTAGCACGAGGGGACACAGCTTTAAATTAAGGGGTGATAGTTATAGGACGGATATCAGAGGTAGGTTCTTTACCCAAAGGGTAGTTCGGGAGTGGAATGCCCTGCCTGTAGCAGTTGTAGATGCGCCAAGTTTGTTGGCGTTTAAGAGGTTAGCTGATAAGTATATGGAAGAGAAGGGAAGGTTTAGTTTGGAGAGGCATTGCTTTTTATATTGGTCGGCGCAACATCGAAGGCCGAAGGGCCTGTTCTGTGCTGTAATGTTCTATGTTCTATGTTCTATGTTCTAATATGACAAGCTTAGTTTTAAATATTTGTAAATGTTTAATAGTTGCAAACAGTCTTTGAGCCCATTGTCAGTGTGTGAAATTCTGAACGTCCAGGCAAGCACAATTGTGACTTGCAGCTTTGCCTGACCAGGGTGTCCTACGAAACCAACATTATACCTCAGTATTGTATACTCAGCAATGCCTAGAATGGATGTCAGTTTCAAAATTTATATATTGCTATGAGACAATTTTCACTCTCCTTCAAAAGACTTCAATAACTCATAGGTAGAGTCTTTGTAAGTCATACAGACCCTGTTTAAACACGCTGTTAGATAAGCAGCAGTAGTATCTCTGATTTAAAGAAGATAAAAAACATCCTGATTGCTACACAGTGATCCTTACTTTGGAGTGTACATAGTACCTCTGAGAATGGGAGTGAGTGCAGTAAGCAGAAAGTGCAAATGGTAAGAACCAACAATGTTCGTCTATACTACCTGAATGTAAAACACTGGGTTGACTACAGATAGGGACATTGAAGTGGATGATTGCGCAACTGCAATGACATCCATGCAATTTTCTGTCCATTTAAGTTATTTCTGTCCATTTAAATTAATCATAGATGGCACATCATCCATGCCTGATTTTCTTTTCTACAGTGTGCCCATGAAATAATTTTATCACAAATTTATTACTGTAAAAGTTGACAAGTATGACAGCAACATGACAGTAGGTGGGCAAGAAATACAAATAGACGTGAGATTTAAAACTTACTTTGTGTATATATTTCCAATATTTATGGATAGTCAGATAAATATTCTGTACTTTTCAAATCCTCATCTGTTCTACTTCTAATGATATAATGAATCAATATACAGTTTGATTTATATGTCTATGGCGGATGAGGAAGGAACTGTCTTTGACTAACTTTACAAGTGTAAAGTTTATCCAATATTAATTTTGGCTGAGTGCACTCTATGGACATGCACTGGATAGAAGACTTCTAGTTATCTCATGATTGCACAAGTAATTAGAGAATAATTGGCTTCTCTTGTTTCATGCTTACAAATTTTTGCAACCCAAGAATCACAGACTGGAATTGCCATACAAAGAGATAAGAAAGGACACAGAGCCGTCCGAAGTATAGATTAGGATCCCAGTACAGGGGTGCAGTGCAGGTACGCTGAAGAAGACAGAGGCAAGATTTTGAACGTGAGAATAGGCAAACTTTGGTGAATCCATGTTATCCAAGCCAACATAACCAGATTTGAGGAAGTTCTGCAGACATGTATCATTTTTGGTAAAGATCATGCCCATGGAAATCAGGCTGTCCTGCTGTTTCCTGTGGATCAGGCTAAATCCTAGAAGAAGATGAACTCAATTTTTTTGTGAGGAAGATAAAGTTGTAAAAGTCTTTGTGACTGAGATTGTTGACATTTCTGTTGAATGAACTGCCAAGGACAGTATTGTTTATGGTTGGGATTTTCCTGGCATGATTTGAGTCTTGATATTGGGACAATATTTGACTAATTAGGTCTTCACCACTCGGCCCATTGTCCATTAAGAATGACAGACTGAGAGCTCTTCAGGCTTGACAGTGCCACCGAGAGAGGTGGCCACCTCTGAGGCTGCAAGGAGAACAAGAAAGTACCGCACAGCTAAAGGTAAAAAGATTTGTTCCTGTGCAGACAAACAGATCCAGGCACCAAGCTCTCAGTTGGTGGCAGCAGAATCACAGGGCAGCTATTGTAATCAGGCAACCTCTCTTTGGGTTACAGAACCTTTGGATAACAAGGACAGTATAAGAAGTCTTAAACACCAGGTTAAAGTCCAACAGGTTTATTGGTAGCAAACGGCATTAGCTTCCGGAGCACTTGCTGCTCCTTCATCAGGTGAGTGGGAGATCTTTTCAAAACAGGGTGTAAAAATGCACAAACTCAATTTACAGAATATGATTGAAATGTCTTTATGGCCAATCAAGTCTTAAGGTGCAGACAATGTAAGTGTAAGCACAAATTAAAGAGATGTTTATTGTCTCCAAACAGGACAGTTAGTGAGATTTTGCAAGTCTAGGCAAGTTGTGGAGATTACAGATAGTGTGACATGAATCCAAGATCCTGGTTGAGGCTGCCCTCATGTGTGTGGAACTTGGCTATCAGTCTTTGCTCAGCCACTCTGCGTTGTCATGTGTCGTGACGGCCGCCTTAGAGAATGCTTAAAGATCAGAGGCTGAATGCCCATGACCACTCAAATATTCCTCAACAGGAAGAGAACAGTTTTGCCTGGTGCTCGTCAAGCGGTGTTCAATCATCCGTTGTCGTAGCATCTGCATGGTCTCCCCAACGTACCATGCCTCGGGACATTCTTTCCTGCAGCGTATCAGGTAGACAACGTTGGCCGAGTTGAAAGAGTATATACCGTGTACCTGGTAGATGATGTTCTCGTGCGAGATGATGGCATTCATGTCGATGATCTGGCTAGTCTTGCAGAGGTTGCTGTGGCAGGGGTGTGTGGTGTCGTGGTCACTGTTTTCCTGAAGGCTGGGTAGTTTGCTGTGGACAATGGCCTGTTTGAAGTTGTGCGTTTGTTTGAAGGCAAGAAGTGGGGGTGTGGGGATAGCCTTGGTAAGATGTTCATTTTGATCAGTGACTTGTTGAAGATTCTGGAGAAGATTTCGTAGCTTCTGGAGAAGTATAGATGACGAAGGTTACTCTGTCCGTCGTGTCCTGTGTTTGTCTTCTGAGAATGTCGGTGCAGTTTTTCATTGTGGCATGTTGGAACTGTCAATCGATGAGTCGAGCGCCATATTCTGTTCTTATGAGGGCATCTTTCGGCATCTGTAGGTGTATGTTGTGATCCTCTTCATCTGAGCAGATTCTGTGTATACAGAGGGCTTGTCTGTAGGGGATAGTCTCTTTAATTATTAATTAAATTATTAATGAATTAAATTATTATTACTTATTTCATAATTATTAATAATTAATTATTTAATTGATTAGCTGCAAAGACTTACAATTCAGTGATTATTCTGTAAATTGAGTTTATACCTTTATATGGCCTGTTTGTGAAAAGATCATTCATTCACTTGACGAAGGAGCAATAAGTACTATGAAAACTAGTGGTGTTTGCTACTGAATGAACCTGTTGGATTTTAATCTGGTGTTGTGAGACTTCTTATTGTGTTTACCCTAGTCGAATGCCAGCATCTCCACATTACAACAAGGAAAGTGCCAGGAAGCTACTGTGAGGTTGTTTCCATGCAGTTGGTAGCCTCTCCATTCAGCAGACAATCACTGACAGACATTGGCAGGATAAGAAGATGGCCTTCAATTCACTTCCATTTCACTTTCAATGGCAATATTCTTGGGATTACCATTGACTCAAAACTCAGCTGGACTCACCACATAAACAAGAGCAGGTCAGAGACTAAGAATACTGCGAAGAGCAACTCACCTCCTGTCTCCTCAAAACTTATCCAGCATTCAAAAAGTACAAGTCAGGAGTGTGATGGAATATTCTCCACTTGCCTGGAAGGGAGCAGCTCCAACAATACTCAAGAAGTTTGACACCATCAAGGGCAAAACACGCTTGATTGGCACCATATCGACAAACATTCAATCTCTTCACCACTGATGCACAGTAGTATTATCTACAAGTTGCAAGATCAAGCTATCCCACTCTCTGTAATTCTGGTGTGCCCCATGTGCCTATCCAATAACCGCTTCAAAGTTCCTAAAGTGCCTGACTCCACTATCACAGTTGGCAGTCCATTCTACACTCCAACCACTCTCTGAGTGAAGAATCTAACTTGGACATCCCTTCTATATCTCCCACCATGGACCTTATAGTAACAGCTACATCCACCTGAGGAAATAGTCTCTGCACGCCTAATCTATCAATCCCTCTCATCATCTTATAAATCTCTATTAATCGTCTCTTATCCTCTTCTGCTGTAAAGAGAAAAGCCCCAGCTCCCTCAACCTTTCCTCATAAAACCTACCCCCCAAACCAGGCAGCATTCTGGTAAATCTCCTCTGCACTTTCTCCAATGCTTCCACATCCTTCTTATAGTGAGCTGACCAGAACTGAACACAATATTCCAAATGTGGTCTCACCAATGTCTCGTCACTAATGCAGCATAACCCCATGACTCTTAAACTCAAACCCGCTGTTAATAAACGCAAACACACTATAATCCTTCTTCACAGCTCTATCCACTTGAGTGGCAACGTTCAGATGTCTCTGTTCCTTCACATTCCTCAGAACCCTGCCATTGACCCTGTAATCTGCATTCAAGTTTGTCCTACCAAAATGAATCACCTCACAACTTATCAGGGTTAAACTCCATCCACTACTTTTTGGCCCAGCTCTGCATCCTATCAATGTCTCTTTGCACCCTGCTAGAGCCCTCCACCTCATCCACTATTCCACCAATCTTGGTGTCATCAGCAAATTTACTAACCCACTGTTCAGCCCCTCTTCCAAGTCAAGTCATTGATAAAAATCACAAATAGCAGAGAATCTAGCACTGACCCTGTGATACACCGCTGGTAACTGGCCTCCAATCTGAAAATTTTTTTTCCACCACCACCCTCTGTCTTCAATGATATCGTCAGTTACTTATCCAATCGGCCAAATTTCCTTCTATCCCACACATCTTTGTCTTCTTCATGAGCCTCAAGGGCAACAAAGAATGGGCAATAAATGCTGACCAGCCAGCGATACCCATGTCCCACATACGTATAAAAATTCTAGTTGGCTGGCCATCTATGATTGATGGCCCTTAAGTTACTATTCTTCTTGCTGCTGGTAAAACTGCTTGCTAACCTGTAAGCATTGGAGAACGTTTCCAACATAGGTTCCCTGGCATTTTTACCATGTTCCCCACCCCCTGCCTCTTAAACCAACATGATCTCTGACTGTCTGTGCTGATGTGTGCTATTGCAGACCAGAACACTGCACTTGCCTGAGGAAGACACAAGAGTGTTGAAAGCTCGCTTTTTTACTATCAAATAAATCGGTTGGATTAATAATTGGTGTTGGTAAATTCTTACTGAGTTCTTAAACCAACACCCAGTAACAGATAAAATTGTGTCCTATGTAGGGTATGTAGGGGTAGTGACCAGAGAACAAGTATTCAAACTCCATCATATCAGTTTAAGAATTTGAATTTTTTGAAAAAATCTGAACATGAATGAAGTTGTTTCTCAAAAGTGACCAGGAAGCTATCAAATTAATGTAAAACATAACCAAGCCTAGAATTGCAGAGGGAAATTTGCCATCATTATCCTCACTGTTCTAAATGCAACTTCAGTCCTGCTCCAATTTGATTGACTCTTAATTAGTATCTGAATTAGCATAGCAAACCACTCAGTTGTATCAAATTGCAACAGTGGCCCAAGAAGAATGTCCATCACTTCCTCGTCAGGACACTTTGGGATATGCAATCAATGCAGGCCTTGTCAGAGAAGCGCACATCTTCAGAATGAATGCAAAAGAAAACATTCTAGTGAGTAGCCCAGCCATGAATTGATAGGATTCCTATTCAGTTTAAACACAAAGCGAAAGTAATCAATCATACTTTATTGCAAAATCTAAACAGGCTGAGTATTAAATAAATGCTTCACAAATGTAATGTTAGAAGAGGCAAATTCTCTGTATTAAAAAAGGGATGATGAATCTCTTCATTTTTATAATATTTCAGAGATGTTGGATGTGAAAAATTATTTTGGGTGCCTTCTGTTTATTACTCTTTGGATTTTCATTCACCTGCTAGTAATTTTATCCATTTATCTATTCAGTATTCTGTTTATTGATCCTTCTATTTGTCAGTTTGTGTACCTGGTTATTAGTTTATCAATTTGTTAATTGAAAAGTGTTGTTTGCCACATTGTACCGGCATGATGTGGCAGATTGGTTCATGAAAACCACATGACACTACAAACAATTTAGATTTTTGAAATGTGCTCTCAATGGCTGTGAATTCCTTCTTCCATTAATCCTCCATCCTGGACATTTTATTCAGCCTACTTGTTCCCACATTTCTGCTTCAGATAATCATAGAGCTTTACAGCACAGAAGAGGCCCTTCAGCCCATTGTGTCTGTGCCAACTGTCAAGCACCTGTCTATTCTAATCCAATTTTCCTGCTGTTGGTCAGTATCCTTGTATGCAGTGGCATTTTCAGTGTCTGTCTGGGGCCTGGTTTTGTACTCTGCACTTTGTCAGTGCAGAGTACTCCCACTGTATGAGTAGCAGCTAGTGGCCATAAATATAAATAAGCTCGCAAGAAAGTATAGGACCAGAGAAGTTTAGGAAAATCAAAAATGAATCTTTCTTCATATCCGATTCACTATTGTGTCCTCTCTTAAGTGAATTGGCCATACTAAATTGCCCTTAGCGTCAGGGGAATTAGCTAAAATGTATGGGATTATGGGGATAGAGCTTGGATGGGATTGTGGTTAGTGCAAACTCAGTGGGTCAAATGCCCTCTTTTTGCACAATATTATTCTTCAAGATCCTGACTGTTGACATTCCAAGGAAGTCAATTCTATCCCTTTGTTAGATTTTGCATAAAATATTTAAGTCTTATTTGACAGTGCATTTCCCTCCTCCAATAACACATGTCCCTGTGCTTCTAGAATTATTGGCAATCTTGAGCATCTTACCAGGGGTCAGTTTATCTATTGTTCTCAGGATTTTGAATGCCTGCTGAGCATCCTGCCATCACAGAGGCAGTAAACTTCCTTCCATAGTTTGGATGTCTTAAGATAGTTATTAGCTTAGTTGTTTTTTTCTGGCTGCTTGTGAGGCAGTGGTTAGAGTGGATAAAAGCAAATTTCTGCAAATACTGGATTCTGAAACAAAGACAGAAAATACTGAAAAATCTCACCAGGTCTGACAGCATCTCTGGGGAGAAAATAGAGCCAATGTTTCAAGTTCAGACCTTTGACAAAGGATCATCCAGACTTGAAACATTGCCTAGATTCTCTCTCTACAGATGCTGTCAGACCAGTGGTTAAAATAGTGCAGAGTCCTCCAGTTGTAGCCATATGGGTTCATTACCTAGTTAAGATTGGGATATATCAATGGGGCTACATGAATGGGGAAGAAGTATAAATAGTCAAAAGTTTCAAGTTTTTAGGTGTCCAGATCACCAGTCCTGTTTCCCCCCCTGCCCTGGCCATGCCAATGCTAAAGTTAAGAAAGTCCATCAATGCCTCTACTTTCTCAGAAATCTAGAGGAAATTTGGCATGTCTGCTTAGACTCTTGCCAACTTCTATAGTTGCACCTTGGAAAGCATTCTTTCTGGTTGAATCACAGCTTGGTACGGTCCCTGCTCTGTTGAAGAATGAAAGAAACTACAAAGGGTCATGTACAAAGCCCAGTCCATCATTCAAACCAGCCTCCCACCCAATGACTCTATCTAAACTCCCCCCTGCCTTGGAAAAGCAGCCAGTATAATTAAGGACTCCATGAGCCCTGGACATATTCTCTTCCACCGGGAAAAAGATACAAAAGTCTGAAAACACATACAAACCAACTCAAGAACAGCTTCTTCCTTGTGGCCATCAGACTTTTGAATGGACTTATCTCGCATTAAGTCATTATGATTGTAACATTACATTCTGTACTCTATCCTTTCTTTCTCTATGTACGATATGCTTTGTCTATATAGTGCGCAAGAAACAATACTTCTCACAGTGTGCTAATACATGTGACAATAATAAGTCAAATCAAATCAATTTCTGTAAACCTTCTTATCAATCTTTGTTGTAACTTCAGCAAATGATGGGCGAAAGTCTCACTAAGAAACAATTCAAATAGCTGCAATTGGGAACGTCCCAATGAAACTGCTATCCCATGTAGTATGTAATCAGCAACCTCCAATGATAATGCGTGTGGGAAGTACAGACTAAAGGTGTGAATTTTCACACTGTGGAATGGGGCAGAATTTGTCTTTGTGTATTAACAAAATAACTGAACAAGTGTATTTCAGCTTCACAATTCACTTTTCAAATACTTGAGGATCAGAAACTCTTCATATCTCTCCATATGTGGAGGTCCTGGCAGCTTCTTTGTCCAATATGTCTGTGTCTAACTAACCAAGAATAAATTCCCAGTGTAAAAGCAGAACTGCAATGCTCTTTATCCTCATTATAACACATCTAAATGGTGATAACTGAAACGTTCGAAAGTCATGAAGTAGTGCTAGCCATTAACAGATGTAAACAATTTCTGTACGATTGTCCGAGCAATAAAAAAAATCCCTGTGCTTTTCCGACCTCACTAATATGCCAGAAACTGCTTGAAAATTGATTCATCCATGGAAAGGCAGGCCAGACTAATGCTTTGATTGAGGGCCAATAATTCCCTTCCAAAAAAAGTCCAGTTCCATTAACGTGGCAAGTATGTTCAAATTAAACACTTCCTTCAGAACAGTGGCCAGGTTGCAAAAGCTTCGTTACCAGCCTGCACTGTGTGAAATGCATCCTTACATTGGTATTATCCTCAGTGCTTCATTCTTTCTACCCTGAGGCAACTAAAATTCAGAACTGCCCATAACGAAGAGTGAGAATTACACTATGATGTCTTCCAAACAGCCTGCCAGGAAAGAAACATTCTAGCCAAGAAACTGGCCACTCAGAAGAGGAAAGATTATGAGATAGCAATTGTGCCTCATGTATCCTTTTTACAGAAACAAAATAGGTCCAGTGAGGCTTAGCTTCAGGGATCAATGTCTGACATCTCAAAGAATACCTGCAGGATGTCCAACCTCAACTGGTTAGGGTCATTTTTTTATGTGTCCAGGCAATCTCTTAAAATCTACAACATCTAAATTCCATGTACATGTAACTGAGAGTTTTAATGCCTGGGTGAAGATGGTCTTATAAGATTGCTTGTGTCCTTAGGAAGGGTATGAGCAGGTCAGATTAGACTCATCTGGTCTGGATAAAGCCTGCCAACCTGCCAGCTCTGAAAAAAGATGCGTTTTAGTAATATAAATCAAAATTTCACATGGAGCCAGGCCCAAAAAAGTGTTTCTACCAGAACGTTACAGGGAAAAGGCAGTTGTGTTCGAACTAACTCTAACAGAGAGCCAGCATAGGTGCGATGGGGTGAATAGTTTCTTGCTATGCTATAATCTCTCAAATTCTAGCGGAGGGATTTTCTGGCACTTCCCACTGGCAAAATCTTATGGTTCCACTGAATATAACTCTCTGTGATGGGTTCCCCAGCAGTGGGACAGGTGAGTGATGCAAAATGCCATACACATCAGTGTGGGACTGGACGATCGCTCATAAGTCTCCTCTGTGGCTGGAAAACACAGCACGGAGTTGGTGGTGGTGAGAGGCTCGGGGGAGGGGGTGGAATGGTGAAGGGCAGTTCTCCCCTAAGTCAAAAGTTATCCAGGCAGACACTTGCTGTGGCCACAAGGCACACTTCAGATCTGAAGAAAGTGGCTGATAGATTTTTATCCCCAATGCATTAAACTGGAAGCAACAGTACTCCAAGTTCCCACCATTTAGGTTTTTAGTTTTATGGTGTTTCTCAAACTGGTTGGTGTTTCCTATTTCATATTCTTTGAGCTCCTTTCCTGCATTACTATGCTCCAAACAATGACAGCAAGAAGTTATAAAGCATTAAATGAAGGAGACAAGAGTTTAAACTCTACTAAATTAGAGGTTGGAACTGCTAATGGAGACCTTAAATCAGCAGGACACTCCTTCTTGCACAATATTTTTAAAACACTTGAAGAAAAATCACCACTGTTTTCTTCTGACATATTAGCAAAGAACTTCAATTTATAAGTGTATTTTGCACCCTGAAGTAGTTCACAGTTACTGAATCACTTTAGAAGCTTACAGTAGTCACTGTTGTGATATTGGGAAATCCAGCAGCTAATTTGTTAGATTCCATATGCTCTCATTGAAAAGAAAAAAAAAGAGTTTTACTTCTACATTGCCTTTCACCATCTCAGGATTTATCAAAGTGCTCTTACAGCCAATTAAGTACTTTCTAAAGCACACTTACTGAAGTATTGAAGGAAACATGACAGCCAATTTGGATTATATGTTCTCAACTGTCTGGATTGAGGCTTGAACTCTGTCACTGAAGTAAGAGTCCTATGACTGAACGTTGAATAGCCTAGGTGACAATTAAAGATTGGTTAGGGCACCAGAAATACTTCCCTATCCTTCTGGTGGGTGACCAAGCATTTCTTATGTCAACTTAAAAAGAGAAACAGGGCTTCATTGTTGAGATCTGGACAATCCTATCGAGATCACGGCTGGCATGTTATCGAAGGCAGTGGCCCCATGTCGCCTTACTGTCAGCTTGCATGGTTCAGTCATAAGACTGCAGCCAGTCCCAACAAAATGCATCAATGGAGCCAATAACAAAGTAAGTCAAGGATTTTGCTGGGGGCTGGGCTGCTAGTGCCCGATGTCTGCAGGGGGAAGCATAATCCAGGAGGGCAAGGGAGGAGGACACGCAGGGATGAGTGAGCAGCTATCTTGGGAGGGGCCTACATTGGGCCCAAAGAGGGGAGAACCCCCTTAGCCTGCAAACACAATGCCATGTCAATGACCGTAGACAGAGATCCTTAAGTGGCTAAGGACTTCAGTTGACCAATAGGAGGTAGGCTACCCAATGCCTGCCCTACCATGATAAAATACCAATAGGACAGGTAGGTAATGGGTACAATGCCACCATCACATCACACAATATCAGTAGATCTTGCCCTGAGGCTTTGAGTGATTATTGCACAGCAAGAAGTTATTCACCCCATCGCACCCTAAAAATATTGTCTTCATACTTTTTGTTTAATAAGCCACCAGCATCCAGGGTTGGAAATCATCTTTTCATTTTTTACTGCAGTTCCTTCTGGCGTCACGCCATAATGGCATTATATCAACATGGAAATAAACTAGAAATACATTTCAGGTTAAGTGTACATTGACTGGTTCATTGGAGAGGTTTAATTATTTTTACATGTCACAAAGGGCACCATATCAATCATTACCACATGTCCCTGGGTCAGAAGATTGTGAGTTTGCATTCAGTATTGAGGCTTTAGTTCATAACCTTGACTGATACTCTGATGTGATGCTGGGGGAATGATGTATTGGATAAGGTCTTTCATCAGCCTTGTCTAATGGTTCAGGTAGATGCTAAAAATTGCTTTGCAGTATTTAAAAAGCAGGGAGGTCTCCACGTGTCCCACAAAACACTCTTCCCTAACCAGTGGTGCTGAAATAAATAGATTAACTAATCAGTCATCTTATTGTTGTTGCAGAATAGCTGCCAGGTTGGCCTTTGTATTAATTCAGTACACTGCTCGTATTCTATTCTGCATCATGTCTCGCTATCCCATCATCCAAGTGCTTACCTTACCCAAGCTCTTGATCTTACAATACTTTGTAATGACAATTTCTACCAATGTAGAATCCCTTCATGTTCTTGCCCTTCAATGGGAGTGCGGCATTCTTAAGAGATTGTCGGGCTGGATGAGGTTACTGACATGGAGAGAGCAGAAATCATGAAAGGATTTACTCACAATGTGCAATTTTAAAATCGGAAGCACAATGGGACCAGGGGTCAACAATTTCAACAAGGACTGCTGCGCTGGATGAAAGGGGTTTGATACATATGAGAATACAGGCCACATTGGTTGAAGCATCTGGATGTTGAATAATAGGAAACTGGCCAGAGCAGCTTTTCAATAGTCTGGTTCAGAGATGAGAAGGGCATATAGGTAATGGAAATATGGGTGCTACCCTTTCTAAGAGCTGAACTAGCTGGACAATGCCTAGTTTTTCCAAACATTTTAATTCCATAGCTAGTTTCTCTCGGAAAGCAAATGGTACTGGTCTCACCTTGAAGAATCGAGGGATTGCCCCAGGTCCACATGGATCTTCGCTGGCAGCCTTTTATTTTGCCTAATTCATCTTCATCAGTTTAAGCAGTCCTCCTCTGCATACTCGGAAAATCTCAGTCCAATTTAACTTGATTTCCTCAAATCAATCAGACTTAGTCCTTTGTCTGTCATTATGTTCACTGGAAGTTGGGCAGACTGTTGCCTATAGCTTAATGATACCATTGCAATGCCCAATACTTTTAATCGCTTCTTCAGTATCAGCAGTCCTCTTAAATTTCAATGGTTGAACTCCTCTCCAGTACCGATATGTATGCTCACCTATCACAGGAGCTGATGTCCCTGTATCAACTTACATCTTAAGACGCTTCCCATTTGTCTGGAGCATTTCAGGAATAGGAGCTATCTTGCCCATTTTTATATTAAACAGTGAGAGTACATTTAAATCGTTGGTACTACACTCTTCTACATTCTACACTGGTGATGCATTATTTAACAGGCTACTCGGTAGGTTTTGTCTCTGCCTTAAGTGGCTTCTCCTATGACAAAAAAGCACTTGGGTCCTTACACCTTCAAGGTTCGAGGGAGTGGTTACTTCCACACTGGTAACATCCCATTTCAAACTTTGCTGATTGATTGCCTCTTCTAAATATTCTCATCTTATTTGTGTCTGAACTCATTCCCTGCCTCTTCAGTTTTGGTGCTACTGCTGACTGCAGGTTCCCATCCCAACTGGTGAATGGCACTCTGCATTTTGTGTGCTGTGTAACTCTTGAGCAACTTTTTCAGTGCTTTCCATTGCCAGCACTATCTTCATTGCTTATTTAAAATTTATATTGACTTCTACAAGTAATCTCCATTGAATCATTTCATTATTTACTCCATAGGCTAATCTGCCCCACAACATATCATTCAAGATGCTCCAAAAATCACAATACTCTAATATCTGTTTCAATTTAATGATATAAATTGCAATTGTTTCATCTGGAGCCTTCACTTTGAATTAAACTTGAATATTTGGAGTACGACTTTAGGCTGGAACTGGGACTTCACCAACTCCATCTGAATGTTTTGGATTCAGACGTTGCTTGGGGTGTGAGGCTGCATACCAGATTTTATGTTTGGGTTTCACACACACTCAGGAGAATTACTTTGCACTTTGTTTCCTCCCCTATTTCATTTACTTGGAAGTCATACCCAAGGTGCTGTATGTATTGTCCTCCACAGAAGAATGAAATGGATCTATCCGTCCAAAAAAAAAGCAACTTACAAAGTACTCTTTTCTCAACATCAGTGTAAACTGATACTCACAATCTGAAGACTCTTTTTATCTTTGTCATTAAATGTAAAGCCACCCATTCAGTAGCTTAGAAAAAAACACAACTCATTTATTTACGGTTAAAACTATACAGAGGCTTGCAGCCTCATGGCTGCAATCAGATCCTAAGATCACTCTGGATACAGAAGCCCATACAT
Organism: Sphyrna mokarran; assembly: GCA_024679065.1. Classification (NCBI taxonomy): domain Eukaryota; kingdom Metazoa; phylum Chordata; class Chondrichthyes; order Carcharhiniformes; family Carcharhinidae; genus Sphyrna; species Sphyrna mokarran. Next base: position 55,365,361 of record JAGIQG010000001.1, on the reverse strand, counting down.
ACCATAATGACCCCCCACCCTTGTTCTCTGATTGGTTCCTCAGGTCATGTGACCTTTATTCTGCAGCTTGATCCTTAAACAGATAACCACAACAGCATGGGTAAGAATTTTGGTCACAGATGTGTTAAGGAAGGGGTGTAACTAGTTGATGCTGTATAGATGGAGATGAGTTGTGAAAGAAATATTTGGTTCAACCTAAGACAATGGATGAGGAAGGGGTTAAAATGGTAACAAGGGTATGGAGTTTGTGAGATAGATGAAGACATTAGCTTCGGTCTGAAGAACTGGCAGCTCACCTAAGATTGGATGTACGACAAGTAGCCTGCCAACACGGAGTTGGTGAAGTTGTCAAGACAGATCAAATGAGAAAGCAAAGAGGAGGGGCTCAATGATTGGTCTTTGGGGATCAGATTCCAAAGTTTCCAGTCAGAAAAAGGAGCCATTGGCAACGCTGTGGCAGCTATGGTGTTGGTGAAAGGAAGCAAGGCAGTACCAAAGAGAGTTAAACCATTTGTAATATCTAACTTGAAGGTCAGAAAAGAAAGTTGGGTAAACATCAGTTTGGTGGGAATGGGTTAATGGGATCAGATGATACATAGTGGTAATTAAATAAAAACTTAAATTTAAGTAGCACCTTTCATAATCCCAGGGTTTCCTCGTGCACTTTACAGGCAATGAAGCACTTTGAAGTGTCAATATTGTAGTAATATAGAGAAACATGTCAGCACGTTTGCATGTAAGAAGGTCCTCCAGACTTTAATATCCAGATGAATCTGTTTTAATGATGTATGTTGGGAGGCAAATGTGCTATATAACATGGGGAGGAGATCAGTTCATTAAGGAATGGTGAAGAAAAATCCAGACATAAATTGCATGATTAGGACAAGTGAACACAAACTCAAAAAAAAAAGTACGTTTAACACTGAAATCAGAAAACTTTCATGCATGGGGCAGAAAACCAATGGAATTCCAGATTGAGGCAAAGAAACCACTTAAGAAGCAATTGGATTCTGAAATATAGGGATATTACAATTTTTATAGAAGCATAAATTAAAATGGTCTGTAAGGGCTTGCTCATCCTTAATAATGTCATGATCATCTTGCCTCAATCAAGATCCGTGAAGTCCATTCAGACTTTGAGGTTGAATGTGAGATTGCTGTCTTGGGTTTTAGCATGGGATGAAATGTTGTATACTGATCAAAGAGGCCATCAGAAAGTTTAATATCTCACTGGCAGCTGCTTTAAGATCAAATACATATGTATGTTATATTTAGAACTATACTCTGGACTGTATGTAGTCTAATAGTGGAGCCGTGTAACAGTAAGTAGGTTTGTTACTGTGGATAGTATGGTCTAGTGGGCAATGCAAAGTGTCACTGAGTGACAGCAGGAAAGGAAGGAACAAAAGACTATGGCCTTTGATGTCGCTGAGTTAAGACAGCTGCTCTCCGAGGTGCTTGCTGGACTGATAGTTAACATAGAGAACAGTGATAGCCCGAGAGTTTAACTCGGAAAGAACAGCTGATGCCTGTTGAAATGGACTGTAATCTTCCCCAGTGTGTACAGAGCTATCTGAATCTGTGTAACAGAGGGAAAATCAGTCTGTTTGTACTTAGAATGAGTTCTATTGATATGGACACCTCTCAAAGTCCAGTCTCCTGCTGCAGAATAATCCAGTCTTTTATAATGGAAGAAATGCTTAAAGTGAAAAGGTACTGAACTATACAGAAATGTTAATTTCTATTTCTGTCATCGGTTGAATTAGATATACCTAGATGGGAATTCAAGTGCTTCAAAGGTGTCGATGCGGACTCGATGGGCCAAAAAGCCTCTGCTGTCCAGTATGATTCTATGATTCTATGAAGTCATTGCGGTAATACCCACCAACTTTGGGCTATTGGTGAGGGAATATCAGCTGATGTTACTGTTCCTAATCAATGTCCACTGAGCCCTGCCAGAGAACACATGTGATGTTGCATGATGACCATTTGGTTGGATGGGGAGAGGGTTGTGGTGGGTGCTGATTGTCATCTAGGGTCCCTTCATGGTCAAATAACTTTCTTCAGCCTCTCACGCAGATGATGGGCAGCTCGCTGACATACTGTGAGGCTGCTGTGGTCCCAGTAAGAATGGGAAAGCTAATGGAAAGACGGGGCTGAGAAACAGCAAAGTAACATTTGGACATTATTGTGCTAAACATCATTCAGTAATTTATGTTATATTGCGCGATACTACTCACTGAAATGTGAATAACACTCAGCAGGCAGCCCTTGGTAACATTTATTTAACATCTTTAAAATAATAAAAATACCAACACACTTCACAGGAACCTTATAAAACAAAGTTAGACACTCAGCAACATAAGGTGATATTAGGATAGACAACAGGGGAATGTGATTGAGATATATTAAATTTTGAAGAGTATAGACAGGAGGAAATCTTTCCCCTTGGTGGAGGGATCAGTAACGCGTGGAATAGATTCAAGGGAAGGGGCAGGACATTTTGAGGGGATGTGAGGAAAAACCTTTTTCACCCAAAGGATGACGGGAGTCTGGAAATCACTACCTGAAAGGGCGATGGAGGCAGAGACTCTCAAAACATTTAAGAATTATTTTGATGTACATTTGAGATGCTAAGGCATACAACACTATGGGCCAGGTGCTGGAAAACAGGATTAGCAGTGTTGGGTGGTTTGTATTTGACTGATGTAGATAGATGTGATGGGATGAAGAGCTTCCCTCTGTGCTGTACACCTGTATGACTCTGACTTATAGTAAAGGAAAGGTCATTGATGAAGCAGCTGGGTCCAGTACACTAACATGAGGAACTCCTACAGCTACATCCTCAGACTGAGATAATTGACCATCACCACAATAAATGTCTAACTAAATACTGCCTAGTAAAAATGAAATAACAGAGCCAAATTTATTGTAAAAACTTTTTCCTTCTTTGATTAAATACGGAACTTTTAAAATTGTACCTAGATTACAATTGTCTTATGCAGTTTATTGCTGAGCTATTTAGTATAAGATGGAGGCTTCTGGCTTTGTGTCACAGTCTCTGCTGATTCAGCTTAGCTCACACTAGGTGGCGATACAAGTGCTATAATTATCCTAAGTGTGTCTGGGCTGGCAGAGGGAAGGGTTCGCCAAGATCTAGGATCCTGTCTGGTGTCCGCTGCCCCTTACTGAACATGGGAAGAAGGCAGGATTGAGGTGGATTATATAGTTCCACCAGTTACAAATTACACTATATGATTAAAAGCCAAGGAAAAGAGAATTGCAGGATATGTACTCAATTAAATTGTCCTAAGTTTAAGTTAAATTCAAAAGCACAATTGTGTGGAATGATACCTTATAGGGCGTGTCTTTAACTATCTGCTTGATGTGTTATATCATTAACTGCGGAACTTCCTTGCTATTTCCTAGAGTGTTTTGCCCCAGTGACAAGAGTTACCTGGTACACCTTGTTCAAAATTAGATGTGTAATTATAAGGTTCGGTGAAGTGTAGATCTTGTGCAGTGAACCAGTCAAGTAGATTATTGCAAAGTTAGCGCACAGACTGCTGCTGTTCAGTTTGCTGATGAGATGAATAATTCTGATATATTAACAAAATAGTTGTAAGGCAGGGCTCTTGTTTCTCGTTTGGATCATCTTTTCTCCCCCCACCCTAAAGTCACTAACTCCTGCTGGATTCTAGTTCCTAGGTGCCTGTTGTATTTTGATCCCAACTTTTCTTCATGTGTGAATCTGAGAAGAGTACCTAACCATCACTGTACAGCATCACTGTCCAACGTAGGGTGTGCATTCCCTACACCATTTGTTGTTTCATTTTTCCACGTATGCTTTAAATGTCTATGAATTAATTTGGTTAACAGTTCACCTCTATGTTAACCATGCTGCAGGAGGGACAACACCAACTTTTTTTGTGACTCTCCAATGTTACACATGGTTCGATTCTGGCTTTGGTCACTGTCTATGTGGAGTTTGCATATTCTCCGCATGTCTGCATGGGTTTCCCCCGGAGGCTGTCCCACAGCCCAAAGATGTCCAGGTTAGTTTGCTTGGCCATGCTAAATTGACCATAGTTTCGGCGGAGGGGGGATGATTGGCTGGGTATATGTGTGGGGTTACGGGGCTAGGATGGGATTGTTGTTGGTGCAAGCTTTATGGGCTGAATGGTCTCCTTCTGTACTGTATGGATTCTCTTCTACAAACATTTCTGATTAGCTACATACCAAATATCATAAGAGCCTGAAATAACTTCTCTTCCAATAACCAACTCAGATGTCTTTGTTGTTGTAATGCTTCAGCGCATAGGGATCTGGGTGCCTTTTTGCATAAATCACAGAAAATCAGTATGTAGATACAGCAGGTAATAAGGAAGGCAAATGGAATCTTGGCATTCCTTTCCAAAAAAAATGCAGTGAATTGTTGTTGATACTGTACAAAGCATTAGTGAGATCATACTTAGAATATTGTGTACAGTTTTGGTCCTCTTACTTGAGGACGGATGTAGTTGTATTGAGGTGGTTAAGAGGAAGTTCACTAGACTTTTTTTATTTATTCATAAGACATGGACATTATTAGCTAGCCAGCATCTCATTGATTCCAGCGATGAGAGGTATGTCTTATGAAGAGAGATTGGGCAGTTTAGGTCTGTACTCCCTGGAGTTTAGAAGAATGAGAGGGGGACTAATTGAAATATACATGATGATAAAAGGGATTGACAATGTTGAGATGGAGTGGATGTTTCCTCTGAGTTGGTTATTGGAAGGGAAGTTATTTCAGGCCCTTGTGGTATTTGGTATGTAGCTAATCAGAAATGTTTGTAGAATAGAATCCATACAGTACAGAAGAAGACCATTCAGCCCATTAAGCTTGCACCAACAACAATCTGGAGCAAGAGGCCATAGTCTTAGGATAAAAGGTGTCTGATTTAAAACAGAGATGAGGAGAAATTACTTCTCTCAAAGGATTGTGGAATTCACTACCTCAGAGTGTGGTGGATACTGAGAGATTGAGTAAATTTAAGGAAGAGGTGGATAGATTTTTATTAGTAAGGGTGGAAGTTAGGAAACCAGATGATTTTTTTTGATAATCAGCAATGCTTTCATTGTCATCAATAGATTCTTAATTCCAGATTTATTTTATTCAGTTTAAATTCTACCATCTGCTGTGGCAGGATTTGAATCTGAGTGCCCAGAACATTAGCTGAGTTTCTGGATTAATAGTCCAATGATAATCATCATTGCCTCCCCCTAAGTAATAAAATATGGAATTAAAATGTAATTCATCAGTAATGGCAGCCATGAAACTCCCGCTGATTGTCATAAAGCCCCACTATCTCACGAATGTGCCCATTAAAGGGTATCTGCCATCCTTACCTGGTCTACACATGACTCCAGATCCACAGTGATGTAGTTGACTCTTAGCCGAACTCTGCAATGGCCTTGCAAGCCACTCCATTCAGGGGCAATTTGGGATAGGCAATAAGTGCTGGCCTTGTTATGAAAGAATAAATGTAAAAATATACCTCCAACTAACAAAGCATAGACTTACTATCAGGAATCATCCCAGTTTTAATGGCTCAGCACCAGTTATTTTCCATTTTATTAATTAAAACACTTTAAAATCAGGTTTAATCATGATCGCTCCCAATTTGCTTCCTATGTTTCTACTTTTGCCAAAGCCTTCTCATCAGCTACACACTGAAAGTATCTTTTTCAGTGTTCTGATTGGCCGCCATTCTTCAGCAATGCAGTCACATTTGTCCATTATATAACAGCTCCTTCTCCAATTTAGTTATTTACCTGGGATTAAAGAATTGGCTCTTTCAGAGAGAGTTGTGTTTACCAAGCAACTTGCCTGATATTGTCTTCAGCCTTTAAAGAATCATTGAATATTATATTCAATGTAGGATCCCCTTTTGGGATAACCCATGAGGACAAATACATTTAGTCCAATGTCAAGTTTCTCCACTACCTTCATCGGGCAAAAACGGAATATGTCTTGCATTCAAGCTCTGAAATGCTGTACGTGTGGACTATTTTATTCACTCTGCATCAGCAACATAAACACAATCTAGTTCAGACATTCCCCTGATGACTCTTTGGATAATTGCAGAATACAGCGTAATATCAAACAACATAGAAGGCCATAGACTCAATCTCTCTGGTACGTTCTGAGTTAGCTGATGTCAGCCAAAGCAGCAGTAGAAGCAGTAAAATTATCCCATGTTGCTGCACTTGTGAAGCAAAGAAAACCCCTCATGGGCCCTTGGTTCTCATCAGTAGCCAATGGATCTTGTTAAATAAAATGTGTGTGTGTGCTAAGATGTCAGACGAGAGCAAGGTCAGCTTGGCTGTTATTCTCCCTCCAGCTGACTAGCTTTCTGACATTCACAGTCCCGGGTCACACATGGTAGCTTGACCGAGGTTGTACAAATCTTGGGTTTTGATAACCTGACAAATATAAAGCAAGGAAACTGGCAAGTCCTTAAAACGATCAAGGAAGAAGCCACACTTTAAATCTGGCGTTAAGTTCTATTTATTTGTTATAAATCACTACTTATAAAGATAATTAGAGTTATCTAGCAATTGAGTGGTAAATCATTAATAGAGAGTTATTTAACAGCAAATAGCAAAGATCACACAAGCAATTTTGTGTCTCATTGTTAATCAACAAAAATGTATGCTGAGTATTAACAAAAGCAACAACCAGAATCTGAACTTATCAATTGTTGAGAGATTACTTTAAGGGTATTTTCTCAGATAGTTAACAAGATAACACTTTTGCACAGCCACCCTATTAAGTAGCTCCATTCTATATTTGTGACTAACATACTTCAGAGCTTACCTGACCCCATTCTCACAAGTGGCATTATTGGGACAATCTCCTTCCTTCTCTGGGATGCAGGTAATAGCTTTGGTAAAATAAAAGCAAAATACTGCAGATGCTGGAACCTGAAACAAAAACAGAAAATACTAGAACATCTCAGTAGATCTGACAGCATCTGTGGGGAGAGAATAGAGCCAATACTTCAAGACTAGATGACCCTTTGTCAGAGCTCAGAGCTTCCCAAGAGCTTCGGGAATATTGGATCACCAAAACTCCTTTCAGCAGCAGTGTTATTGATTTCTGCTTTGGACTTTTGTACTGACTGAAGCACTAATAAAAAATCTGAGAGCATCACTCTGATCTTACTCTGGTCTCAGGCACTTATGACATTCAGTAGTACTCTTCGTTGCTTGCACTTAGTCTCACAAATTGATTCTGTGTTTTACTTTTTGTCTGAATACACTGTATCCACAAAGACATTTTCCTACCTCAGTCAGACAATTTCTGCCGGAACACTATTAGGGGTGCTATTCCTTCAAAGATAGATAGATGACTTGCTACAGAAAGCCTAATACTGATGCTAACTATGTATGGCCCAACAGTGGCCGACTTTAGAGAAGCAGAGTCTTCTATTTCTCTACATTTGATTATTAAGATGATCGTGGTGCAAGAAATTCTCTCACCCCATTGCGTTCTGAAATCTAACTGTGCTAGAATGTGTCTTTTCCCACAGCAAGAAAGACATTTTTTGATGATCTTTCCATATTCATTTTGCATTCCGCTATGGATATTTTCTCAAACAAATGGAGAAAGTTGACATCTTAATATTGCATTATTCATTTCACAGGAGACCTGAGCTAAGGTAATCAGGGTCTCACTAACGAGTAAGAATTGCTTGTACAATAAACACAAAGCTTCCCAATACCATTGACCTGGAGGTTTTAAAGCTTTAATTACTTTCTTATCCTTTAGAAGATCTCAAGACCAAAAGCCTGTGAGATAGTTAACTTTAATAGTTTTAGCTAAAAGCCTTTCACCATGATTCAGTTCAAAAGCTGGACTCCACTTTGTGTGAATTCCAGTTTAAACCCATTTTAGGTAATTTCCTCCATGAATTTCAAAGGCACCTTCAGCAAAGTATGCATCACTACTCCTACCAGGTGCCAGTTCACTGCTGGTGGAAGTAGAAGTCAGAGACATACCGGAGAAAAAGTGCAAAGTACTTGTGGAACCAGTGCATCTTTTGCCACAATGCTGTTGAAGATTGTAAATTTGAATCTCAGAACGTACTGGATGATAGCAGCAGTTTTTTGATAGTGGATTCAACAGGGTAACAATATTGTGAAGTTCAATTTGCAATTTAGAATTCTTGTTTGAAGTTATTTAATCAGTATTTTCCTTCAACATAGGGACACAGGAACAGGAGTAAGCCATTCAGCCCATTGTACCTGCTTTGCTATTCAATCCAATATTGGCTGATTGGACACTTCAATGCCTTTTACATAAACTATCCCCATAACCTTTTACATTATTGTTAATCAGAAATCTATCAATCTCTGCTTCCAGCACACACAATGATAGAGCTTCCATTTGTCAGAAAATTCCAAAGATTCACAACCCTTAATGTAAAGAAATTTCTCTTTATCTCGGCCGTAAGTGGCATCTTGCTTATTGTGAAATTGTATCACCTGTTTCTAGACTCCCCAACCAAGGGAAGTATCTTACCTGCACCTACCCTGCCTATTCCTTTAAGTAGTTTGTAGGTTTCAACAGAGAATACTGGCCCAGTTTGCCCAATCTTTCTTAAGACAATCCCACCATTCCCAGCACAAGAGGGGTGGATCTTCATTACATTCCTTCTTTGGCAATAATATCCTTTCTCAGGCAAGGGGACCAAAACCGCACATATTACTCCATGTGTGGTCTAACCAAGTTCCTATACAATTGAAGCAAGTCCTCATTAGTCTTGTATGTAAAAGGCAAAATACTGTGGATGTTGGAATCTGAAACCAAACAGGAAATGCTGGAGAAACTCAACAGGTCTGAAAACATCTGTGGAGAGAGAATACAGCTAATGTTGAAACATTTATTCTAATCTCTCTCCACAGATGTTGTCAGTCTTGCTGAATTTCTCCAGCATTTTCTGTTTTTATCTCACTAGTCCTGTACCAAATTGTTTTGCAATAAAGACTGAACAGTTGTTGTTGAAAGTGTTTGTTCTTAACTGAATAGTAAATATCGGAAGTGTGACATCCTTTAAAGGAAAGAAAGATCCATTAGGCCAAACAAATTCAGATCTTTTTGATAGATCAAACCCAACCAAATAATTTGTCACAATGGGTGCAATTTTACGGCCTCACGCATCCTGAAACCGTAAAATCCTGCCCAAGGTCAACGGATGTTTCTGAGGTACGGTCCTCCAATTCCCGTGATGAGCGGGGCGGTAAAGTTCCGGCCAACACATCTCAATCCCTTCTCAAATCTAGGGTCTTGTATTGAGTTCATCTATCGTGCCTCTTCAAAGTCACAATATGCGTCTCAGTGGGCAGCATATTTGTCTCTGAGACAGAATGTTGGGGTCAACCCTCATTCAGAAAATTGAGCTTAAAATCTAAGCTAACATTCCAGTACCGTTCTGAGGCTGGATAGTTCAAACTCTGGTTTTTGTTGAGATGTTAACACTATCCTCTCAGTAGACATTCTAGACCTCATGCAATCATTTAAAGAAGAGCGTTGAAGTTCTTCACTATGTCCTGATCCATCTTTATTCCACAATGAACAGAACTAAAAAGGAGACTAACCAATCATTTCCTCTTTGCTGCTTGCAGGAACTTGAGAGCATTGGCTGCTGTGTTTCCCAACATGACAACAATGATTGAGTTTCTAAAGGTTGTAAAACACTTTACACCATTCTGAGTCCGGTAAAACTCTTGTACTCCCCTCTATGGCAGCTGGGGTTATCCAACAAAAGCTGGTGCCTTCAACAGAACAGGGCCAGAAAATCAGTGAGGTGGATAAAACAATAGTATTGTGAGGAAATTGAATATATTCCTAAAAGGGGAAAGGATTAAGTGGTATGATGAAAATGTATTGGAATCACAATTAATCTACCAACAATGAACAGGCTTGTTTTGTCCAATAGTTTTTCTGCTTCCTCAAATTGATCCCTACAGTATAGGAAAAGGCTATTCAGCCCATTGAATCTGCACTGACCATAATCCCACATTCCTATATATTTACCTACTAATCTCTCTAATCTATGCATCTCAGAACACAAAGGGCAATTTTAGCACAACCAATCAACCTAACCCACACATCTTTGGACTATGGAAGAACATCAGAACACCCTGAGGAAACCCATGTAGACATAAGGAAAATGTGCAAACTCCACACAGACGGTGATCCAACCCGGGAATCGAATCCAGGTCCCTGGAGCTGAGAAGCAGCAGTGCTAACCACTGTGCTACCATGCCAGCCCACTTGTTAAAGAATCAGAGCACAGAAGGATATCATTCTGTGTCTCCTGTATCTGCTTTCTGGAAGAGTTATCCAATTAATCTGACTCCCATTCTCTTTCTGAATAGCAAACATTCTTTTTTCCTTTTCAAATATTTGTACCTTTTGAAAGTTATCAATGAATCTGCTTCCTCCACCTTATCAGGCAATACATTTCAGTTGATAGCACGACAAAATGCAAATTTATTTTTCCACATGTCACTTCTGGTTCCATTCCCAATTATCTTAAATTTGTGTGCTCTGGTTACTGATCTATTGTGACTGGAAACATTTACTCTTATCAAAACTCTTAATCATTTTGAACATCACTACTATCAATTTCTCCTGAATCTTCTCTGCTCTAAGAATATAATTTCTGTGTCTCTTTGCATACTCTTTCTTACATTTTGAGTAAATTTCTGCAATATCTCAAATGTCTTGACATCCTATGTAAAAGATGGTAAATAAACTCTGAGCACAATACTCCAGCTGGGGCCTAACTAGTGCTTTATAAGGATTCAGCACAACTCCCTTACTTTTATGTCTCCACTTTTGAAACCGTTGATTCCCAAAGCTTTTTTAACAGCCTCTCAACTTTCCTGTCACTTTCAAGACTTGTGCATGTAAGTTGTATTCTTTCAAATTTGAATCTTTACTAGCGCAGCATACAGGAGCCAAGATATATCAAAATACTCAGATCCTCACTGCTGACCATATTTTAGTATATTTGGACATCATTACTATCTGCTCCTTAGTCCTTAGGCTCGTGGTAGTTACGTAGTCATCCAACCAAAGACAAGCACACTTGACCAAATATGTGGAATACATTTAGTGTAATAGGTTTTTAACTGCCCTTTTTCTAGTGCACTCGATTATTAAAAAGAAATTGAAGAAGATTATGCGTTTGAAATGTGAAATGAAGCAAGCTTGGTGATGTATACCAATTATCAATACATGCTGCAATGTGGCAAAACACTGGGGGGGAGTCACTTGCCTTAGTAAAATAATGTAAAGTACAAGTTAGGTTTACTTACAATTTTACTATCTAATAGTGCAGAGCGAGTTTAATGTGGTGTGCAAAATTGTGTTAGTATACAAAGCCCTTAGTAAGGTACTTGGCGTAGAATCGTGCACCCCCAAGATTTCATCAACATTTGAAGAGAAAATATTCAAGCTCTACAGAACTCTCAGTTAGTCAATGTCTAACAAGTTACAAATTAAGCTACACAGGTTGGAAAAGTTCCAGAACTGGTCCAGGGGCTATGTTTTTCCCTTACTACTCAGAACAGAATGGAGTGGTCTCATCCTGATGGATGGGTGGCAGAAGGGCAAATGGACACGCTAATGATTATGACACTGCTCATCATTCATCCACTGAGACATAAGTTAACTATGTAACTGCCATACATTTTTCCCAGGTAGATGCAATGGTGCAAAAGTGACATGTCATTTCCATGGCTATGTCTTGTGAGTCCACTCCATGGTTTCAGTATTTCTGTACAGTACCCCCAAGTTTCTTTCTCCCGCTCCCTGCAACACAGCCAATTACTGAGGTGGGTGACTTCACTTTAGTGCCCAATCTCCAGACTTCATTTTTTGCTCAGGAAAATCAGTTTAGTCAAGAACAGAAACTGCAGATTGGGACTAAGGCAGTATTTCCTTTTGTTGTCCCATCTTCATTGCAGGTTTGGAAGGTGCTGTTGATGAAGCCTTGGTGAATTGCTACAGTGCATCTTGTAGATAGGACACGCGACAGCAATGGTGATGGAGGGAGCAAATGCTGAAGGCACTGCATCAAGAGGGCTAATTTGTCCTGTGTAGGGTCAATCTTCTTGAGTATTGTTGGGATCTCACTCATCCAGGCAAATGGAGAGTACTTTGCACACTGCTAACTTGTGTCTTGTAGATGGTGGACAGCCTTTTTGGAATCAGACCTACAAGCCTTTGACCCACTTTTGTAGCTGATGATGATAATGTTGTTAAATGTCAAAGGAATGAAGTTATACTCTCTCGTATGAAGATAGTCATTATCATTGAGTGGTGTAAATATGAGTTGCCTTCAAGCTCCAAGAAAAATAGGACGGTAACAGTACGGGATTTTAACTTTCCTAACAATGACTGGGACAGCCATAGTATTAGATGGTTGGATGGAGAGAATTTTCTTCAGTGTATTCCGGAGGAATTTTCCATTCAGTATGTGGGTGGCATGACTAGAGAGGGGGCAAAACTTGACCTCTTCTTGGGAAATAAGGAAGAGCAGATGACAGAAATGTTAGTGAGGGATCACTTTTAGACTAGTGACAAAAATTCCATTAGTTTTAAGATAGTTATGGAGAATGATAGGTCTGGCCCAAAAGTTAAAATTCTAAATTGGGACAAGGCCAATTTTGATGATATCAGACAGGAACTTTCAACAGTTAATTAGGGAAGTCTGTGGGAAGGCAAAGGGATGTCTGGTAAGTGGAAGGCTTTCAAAAGTATATTACCCAAGGTTCAGCGTAAGCACATTCCTTTTATAGTGAAGGGCAAAACAAGGGTGAAGTGGGAAACCCTGGATGACTCGAGATATTGAGGCCTTGGTCAAGAAGAAAAAGGAGGCACTTGACAAACATAGGCAGCTGGAATCGAATGGTTCCTTTGAAGAGAATAAAGGGCGTAAGAGTAAACAGAGAAATCGGGAGGGCAAAAAGGGGACACAGAATTATTTTAGCAGCTAAGGCAAAGGAGAATCCAAAGAGCTCTATAAAAATGTAAAAGGCAAAAGAGTAACTAGGGAGAGAGTAGGGCCTCTTAAGGATCAACATGGTCATCTATGCGTAGATTTACAAATGATTGATGAGACCCTAAATGATTATTTCTCATCAGTTTTTACTGTTGAGAAAAGCATGGATATTAGTAAACTTGGGAAATAAATAGTGATGTATTGAGGAGTACACGTATAACAGAGGAAGTAGTACTGGAAGTTTTAAAGTGCATCACACAAATGCCTGGGACCTAATGAAGTGTATCCCAGGACATTGTGGGAGACTAGGGAGGAAATTATGGGTTCCCTAGCTGAGATATTTGAATATATTAGTCATAGAGGAGGTGCCTGAAAATTGGAAGATGGAAAATGCTGTACTTTTGTTTAGAAAGGGCTGCTGAGAAAAGCCTGGGACCTGCTGGCTAGTGAGTCTCACATCTATAGTGGGTAAGTTATTAGAAGACATTCTGAGAAATGGGATCTACTGGCATTTAGAGACACAAGTCAGCATGGCTTTGTGAGTGGAAACTCAATTTGATTGAGTTTTTTGAAGGGGTAATCAAGTAGGTAAATGAGGGCAGTGCAGATGATGTTGTCTACATGGACTTTAGTAAGGCCTTGACAAGATACCACATGGTAGGTTGTTGCATAAGATTAAATCTCGCAGGATCCAGGGTGGGCTAGCTGAATGGATATAAAATTGGCTCGATGACAGAAGACAGAGGGTGATTGTAGAGGGTTATTTTTCAAACTGGAGGCCTATGACCAATGCTGAGCCTCAGGGAATCATTGCTGGGGCCACTGTTGTTTATCATTAATATTAATGGTTTGGATGAGAATTTAGGAGGCATGGTTAGTAAGTTTGCAGATGACACCAAGTATGGTGAAAAAATGGAGCGTGAAGGAGGTTATCTAGAATTGTAACAAGATCTTGATTGGGCCAGTGGGCTGACAAATGACAGACGGAGTTTAATTTAGATAAATGTGAGCTGATGCATTTTAGTAAATTGAACCAGGGCCGTTTATGGTACGGTGTTGGGGAGAGTTACAGAACAAAGAAATCTAGGGGTATACGTTCGTAACTCCTTGAAAGTGGAATCACAGGTGGATAGAAGAAAACATTCAGAATGCTTGGTTTTATTGGTCAGAAGATTGAATACAGGAGTTGGGATGTCTTGTTGAAGTAGTATAAGACATTGGTAAGGCCACACTTGAAATACTGTATACAGTTCTGGTTACCCTATTATAGAAAGGCTATTATGAAACTAGAAAGAGTGCAGAAAAAATTCACTGCTTTGCTTCCAGGACTTGATGGTTTGCGTTATAAGGAGAGGCTGGATATACTAGGATCTCTTTCTCTGGAGAGTAGGGGGCTAAGGGGTGATCTTATAGATGTCTATAAAATAATGAAGGGCGTAAATCAGCTAGATAGTCAATATCTTTTCCCAAAGGGGAAACTTTCCCAAGGGAAGTTTAAAACTAAAGGGCATATGCTTAAAGTGAGAAGGGAGAGATACAAAAGTATCCAGAGGGCAATTTTTTCACACAGAGAGTGATGAATGTCTGGAACAAGCTGCCAGAGGTAACAGTAGAGGCAGGTACAATTTTGTCTTTTAAAAAGCCTTTAGAAATTAGATGGGTAAATTTGGTATAAAGGAATGTGGGCAATTAGGAATAGTTTAGGGATTAAAAAAGGGGTGGCATGGACAAGTTGGGCCAAAGGGCCTGTTTCCATGCTGTAAACCTCTATAACTCTATGGCTCTATGACTCTTATCGGTCAAAACCTGAATGTTATCAAGTTATCTCGCTGCATGTGAATATGGACTATTTCAGTATCAGTGGCATTGCAGCTCCAGTTGAATGCTGCAATCATTAGTGAACACTTTACTTTTGACATAATAATAAAGGGAAGATCATTCTTGAAACTGCTAAAGATGGTTATGCTCAGGACATTGCCCTGAGGAACTCCTTCAGTAATGTCCTGGGGTTAAGATAGTTGGCCTCCAACAACAACCATTTGCCATTATATTCAGTATAACTCCAATCCATGAAAATCCTCCTCCCTGATTTGCACTGACTTCAGTTCTGGTAGATCTCCTCATGTCAGGTTGAGTCAAACGCTGCTTTGATGTCAAGGGCTGTCATTCTTACCTTTGGAGCAATGATATAATGGGGTCTGGAGCCAAGTGGCACTATCAGAATGCAAACTAAACATGGGGGACCAGGTTATTACTAAAGTGCTGTCTGGCAACACTGCTGGTGATATTTTACATTATTTTTCTGATGGGTGAGACTTTATCAATGATGTGTTAACTAGCTCAGTTTGATTTGTCCTTCTTATTATGGACAGGAATTGCGTGGGCAATTTTCCACACTGTCAGATAGATGCCAGTGTTGTTACTCTACTGAAACAGACTAGAGGCAGAGCTAGTATTATTGCCAGAATATTGTCAGGGCCCATGGCCTTTGCAATATCAGGGTCTTTAGCTGTTTCTTGATATCATGTGGAGTGAATCAAATTGGCTAACATCTGCCTTTTGTGATTGTAAAGATTCAAAAGGAGATGGAAATAGATAAACTATTCAGCACTTCCCTTTAAAAATAACTGCACATGTTTCAGCCTCGTTTCTTCCATCAGTTGTTTAATTGCCCATCACCAATCATGACTGGTTGGGATTGAAGAGCTTTGATCTGGTCCACTGGTTGTGGGATTGCTTAACTCTATCTATTCCCTGCTGAATCCACTATTGAGCATGCATTTAGTGTTGTATCTTCATCAGGCTGATAACTCTTTGTTAAGTGTTCCTGGTGCTGCTTCTGAAAGTTCTGCTACACTCCTTATTGAGCCAAAGTTGATGGTAATGGTAGAGTTGGGTTATTTTGTACCATGTGTTTACAAATTGGCTTGATGGTCACAGAGTTTCGAGGGCCCAGTTTCATTTTTACCATTTAAAGGCAGTTCAGACTGTCGCCGTGGATGGTAAGGATCCTTATTCATAGTCTGAATGCAGGTTGATTTAAAATGTTGGCTGAAACTCATTTATCACAGAATGAGCGATGCATGTTACATTGAATACTTAAGTATCCACAGTACATCAACAAACAGACTTGGCCTGATTGAATTGCTAGGCTGGATGGTCCATTTGTAACGAGAAACCGGGCACTGATGAAAACCTTAGGCTCAAAACCAAAACACAGGCATGGACTAAAATCCCAGGCACTGACCTTAACTGAATCCATAGGTTGGAGACATAACCATGGACATGGGCTAAAACCATAGAGTCAGGATCAAAATGAATGACTCTGACCAGGACTAAAATTATGCTCAGACCATATGTACAGTTCAAAGCTATTGGCAGAAATTGAAACCAGGGATACAGATCACCTTCCCCACTTACCATGGGTGCTCCAACTAAAATGCTTACATCCCCTCCCTCCTTCCAGGTGCTGATAGACCCACCTTGTGTCACACGCAGCACACCATACTGTAAAGCAAATAGTGGAATTGGCAGAAATCTAGAAGCTGATGTTCAGACCCAAAGATAGCAGAGTGCTGAAAAAAAAAGTAAGCCACTGTTTCCGAAGTTTGTGCTGAGTTTGGTTAGAATTGTGTGGGAGGAGAGAGCTGGAAAGGTCAGACTGAGAATTGGAGGGGTGATGAACAAGTGGTAAGTCACATGGTGATCAAGGTCAGGTTCACACTTGCACACAAAGAAGAGTACTTCGACAAAGTGGTGATTTACTTTGCTTTTGAACAGCAAATTCATAAAATTCATAAATGCAGTCCAAGAAGAGGACTCACCATCATCTTCTCAAGGCCAACTATGAAGGGGCAATAAATGCCAGTCTTGTCAGCAACACCCACATTCCATGAACAAATGGGAAAGAAAACATGATAAATTGGAAGTGCATGTAAATTACTGTCTGAAATGGAAAGAGTAAGTGACAACTGTGAACATTATAACTTGAGTCCATCAGTGGTACAAGTGGCTTGGTAACAGTGTGGTTAGCACTGCTGCCTCACAGCACCAGGGACCCAGATTTGATTCCCGGCTTGGGTCACTGTCTGTGTGTTTACATGTTCTCCCCATGTCTGCATGGATTTCCTCTGGACACTCTGGTAGTCAGAAAGACATCCTGGTTAGGTATATTGGCCATGCTAAATTCTCCCTGAGTGTGGTGACTGGAGTTTTTTTATAGTATTTTTATTGCAATGTTAATGTTAGCCTACTTGTGACATTAATAAATAAATTTTATACTTTAAATTATCTTTGTCTCAGTGAAGTATGTCAAGCGGCAGTGTTCCTTATGATAGATTTTGGGATCCAGTGTATGAGTAATTAGAGACACAACTTATGGTATATTATACTTGGTGTAACTGGTGACTTTGGATCTAAGGCTACCAAAGCTCTGCAGCATTGGAGCTTTCCACACACCACATCTAGGTCTATTGTAGACTAATTGATGGCCATCATTAGTCAAGAACTCATTAGCAATATGTCATGTGATTCTCAGAATGGTAGAAATTGAACTGGATGGATGTTGGTCTTCTTTTGGCTGGAGAATTCTATGATATTATGGGTAGAATATAATACGCTCTCCTAAAGTGACTTGGAGGTAGAATCACATTTAATTGGTGGAAGCATGAAGGGTGGTGACTGGCTGCCTTCCATTTTTGATCCCATTAAATCTGGGGCAAGAAAGCTCATGGATGACCTTCCTGCCCTGACACCAATAGAGTCAAAAGGTCATAGATATTTACAGTATGGAAACTGGACTTTCGGCCCAACTTGTCCATGCTGCCCTTTTTTAAAACCCTGAGCTAATCCCAATTACCCACATTTGGCCCATATCCCTCTACGTCCATAATACCCATGTAACTATCTAAATGCTTTTTAGAAGACAATATTGTACCTTCCTCTACTACTATCTCTGGAAGCTTGTTCCAGATACTCACCACCGTCTGTGTGAAAAAATTGCCTCTGTAGGCACTTTTGCATCTATCCCCTTTTACATTAAACCTAGCCCTTGAGTTTTAGATCCGTACCTTTGGAAAAGGTACTGATTATCTAGCTGATCTGTGCTCCTCATTATTTTGTAGATCTCTATAAGATCACCCTTCAGCCTCCTACGCTCCAGAGGAAAATGTCCCAGTCTATCCAACCTCTCCTTATAACTCAATCCATCAAGTCCTGGTAGCATCCCAGTAAATCTTTTCTGCACTCTTTCTAGTTTAATAATATCCTTTCTATAATAGGGTGACCAGAATTGCACACAGTATTCCAAGTATGGCTTACCAATGTTTGTACAACTTCAACAAGATATTCCAACGCCTGTATTCAGTGTTCTGACTGATGAAACCAAGCATGCGAATGCCTTTTTCAACACTCTATCTACCTGTGACTCCACTTTCAAGGAACTATGAACATGTACCCCTAGATCGCTTTGTTTTGTAACTCTCCCCAATGCCCTTCCATCAACTAAGTATTGTCCAGATTCAATCTACCAAAATGCATCACCTCACATTTGTCTAAATTAAAGTCCACCTACCATTCGTCAATCCACTGGCCCAATTGATCAAGATCCCGTTGCAATTGGAGATAACTTTCTTCACTGTCCACTATGCCACCAATGTTGGTATCATCTGCATACTTACTAACCATGCCTCCTATATTCTCATCCGAATCATTCATATAAATGACAAATAACAGTGAACCCAGCACTGATCCCTGAGGCATACCGCTGGTCACAGGCCTCCAGTTTGAAAAACAACTCTTTACAACCACTTTCTGGTTTCTGTCAAATAGCCAATTTTATATCCATTTAGATACTTCTCACTGGATCCCATGAGATTTAATCTTAGGCAACAACCTACCATGTGATACCTTGTCAAAGGCCTTGCTAAAGCCCATGTAGACAACATCAACTGCACTGCCTTCATCTACCTTCTTGGTTATCCCTTCAAAAAACTCAATCAAATTTGTGAGACATGATTTCCCACATACAAAGCCATGCTGAATGTCCCTAATTAGTTCTTGAGTCTCTAAGTACCTATAGATCTTGTTTCTCAAAAAACTTCCAACAGTTTACCCACCACAGATCTGAGGCTCACTGGCCTGTAGTCTCCACACTTTTCTCTGCAGCCCTTTTTAAACCAAGGCATAACATTTGTCATTCTCCAATCTTCAGGCATCTCACCCATGACTATCGATGATTCAAATATCTCAGCTAGGGGACCTGCAATTTCCTCTCTTGTCTCCCACAATGTTCTGGGACATGTTTCATCAAGTTCTGGGAATTTATCTACCTTGATGCGCTTTAAGATTTCCAATATCTCCTTCTCTTTAATCTGTACACTCCTCAAGACATCACTATTTAGTTCTCCAAGTTTCCTAACATTCATGTTTTTTTCAACTGTAAATACTGCTAAGAAATATTCATTTAGGATCTCACCCATCTCTTGTGGATCTATACATAGATGACCTTGTTGATCCTTAAGAGGCTCTACTCTCTCCCTTGTTATTCTTTTTCCCTTTATGTATTTATAGAAGCTTTTTGGATTCTCCTTTGCCTTATCTGCCAAAACAATCTCGTGTCCCCTTTTTGCCCTCCTGATTTCTTTCTTAACTGTACTCCTGCACCCCCTATAGTCTTCAAGGGATTCACTTGATGCCAGCTTCCTATGCATGTCCTGTGCCTCTTTCTTCTTCTTGACCAGGGCCTCAATATCCCGAGTCATCCAGGGTTCACTATTTCTGCCAGCCTTGCCCTTCACTCTAAGAGGAATGTGTTTACCCTGAACCCTGGTTAATACACTTTTGAAAGTGTGCCATTTACTACATATCTCTTTGCCTTCCCACAGACTCCCCAATTAACTTTTGAAAGTTCCTGTCTGATACCATCAAAATTGGCCATGCCCAATTTAGAATTTTAACTTTTGGGCCAGACCAATCATTCTTCGTAGCAATCTTAAAACCAATAGAATTATGGTCACTGGTCCCAAAGTGATCTCTTACTAATACTTCTTTCACCTGCCCCTCCTTATTTTCCAAGAAGAGGTCAAGTTTTGTCCCCTCACTACTTGGGCTATCCATATACTGAATGTGAAATTCCTCCTGAATACACTCAATAAATTTCTCTCCTTCCAACCCTCTAATACTATGGCTGGTCCAGTCAATGTTGGGTAAGTTAAAATCTCTGACTATTATCACCCTATTTTTCTTGGAGCTATTTGTAATCCACTTACATATTTGCTCCTCAATTTCTCGCTGACTATTTGGTTGCTTATAGTATAACTCTATCAAAGTGATTTCCTCCTTCTACCCATATAGACTGAGTGGCCAAACCCTCATATATATCCCGTCTTATTACGGCCATATTGTTTTCCCTAATCAAAAGTGCAATTCCCCCTCCTGTCTTATCTCGTGTTCTATCTTCCCAATAGCATCTGTATCCCGGAGCATTGAGCTGCCACTTCCTTAGCCATGTTTCAGTAATAGCTATAATATCCCAGTCTCACGTACCCATTCACACCTTGCCTGGCAGGCTTTTGCATTGAAATAAATGCAATTGAATCTGGACTTCTCTTGCTCTCTGTCTTGCTTTTGCTGATCTGCCTGATACTGGGATTACTGACGCTGCCTTTATCACTTAATGTGCTCTCTTTAACTTCTGTGCTGTCCTCACACTTTTCTTCTGTCTCCCGACTGCTTTGGATCCCACCCCTTGCCAAACTAGTTTCAACCCTCCCAAGTGGCTCTAGCAAATCTCCCCACCAGGATGTTAGTCCCCTCCAGTTCAAGTGTAACCCATCCCTCTTCAGTATGTCAGCCTTTCCCCAGAAAAGATCCAATGATCCAGAAATCTAAATTGCTACCCCCTGCACCAGCTCTCAATCCAGGATTCTTCTGCCTAATCCTCCTATACATACCCTTACCAACATGTGACAGCGGTAGTAGTCCAGAAATTACCACCTTCGAGGTCCTACACTTTAGCCTTCTGCCTAACTCTCTATTTTCTCATTTATGTGGGCAATTAATACCTAAGGGCCTCACCCCACTGTTACTGGTAGAGTAGTTGCCATGTTGGAAGCCTGAAAAGCAAATCCTGTTGGAGTTGCTTGCTAGCTCCTTGGGGGTCCCTGTCTTCAAAGACACTTAGTGCCTGATTGAGAAATTGAGATCGGGAAGGAGGCCTTTTGCACCTACACAATGTGACCCTAATCCTGTCCTCAGTCATCTGCAAACTGGATCCCTCACTGATCCTTGACCTCTCCCTGGGTATTTTGCTGGCACATGCCACCACTCTTACAGCTGTTTTGATTTGATTTGATTTATTATTATCACATGTATTAGAATACAGTGAAAAGTGTTGTTTCTTACATGCTATTCAGACAAAGCACACTGCATAGAAAAGGAGACAGTACAGAATGTAGTGTTACAGTCATAGCTAGGATGTAGAGAAAGATCCATTTAATGCAAGGTAGGTCTGATAGCGGCAGGGAAGAAGTTGATCTTCAATCAGTTGATATGTGACCTCAGACTTTTCTATCCTTTTTCTGATCAAAGAAGGTGAAAGAGAATATGTCCGAGGTGCGTGGGATCATTCATTATGCTGGCTGCTTTTCTGAGACAGTGGAAGTGTAGACAGTGTCAATGGGTGGGAGGCTGATTTGAGTGATGGACTGGGCTTTGTTCATGACCCTTTGTAGCTTCTTGGGCAGAGCAGGAGCCAAACTAAGCTGTGATACAACTGGGAAAAATGCTTTCTCTGGTACATCTGTCACGTTGGTGAGGGTCGTAGTGGACGTGCCAAATTTCTTTAATCTCTGGAGGAAGTAGAGGCATTGTGAGCTTTCTTAACTATAGTGTCAGCACAGACGGACCAGGATAGCTTATTGGTTATTGGACACCTAAATACTTGAAGCTCTCGACCAATTCTACTTCATCCCCATTGATGTAGACAGGGACATGCTCTCTACTACGCTTTTTCTGAGTCAGTAACCATCTCCCTCATTTTGTTGACATTGAGGGAAAGATTACTGTTGTTACACCAATTCACCAGACTCTCTATCTCTTTCCTGTTCTGTGACTCATCATTGTTTGAGATCCAACCCACAATGGTGGTGTTGTCAGCAAACTTGAAAATAGAGTTGGAGGGGATTTTGGCCATAGAGTTACAGCTGTACAAGAAATATAGTAAGAGGCTGAGAACATAGCCTTGTGGGGCACCAGTGTTGAGATTGATCATGGAGGAGTTGTTGTTGCTTATCCTTACTGACTATGGTCTGTGGGTTAGGAAGTCTAGGATCCAGTTACAAAGTTACAAAGACTGAAGCTGAGTCCCAGGTCATGAAGTTTAGAGATGAGTTTTGTAGGAATAACGGTGTTAAATGGTGTTAAATAATGATGTAGTCTATGAATAGGAGTTTGACAAAGTGTCTTTGTTATCTAGGTGTTGAGTGATGGGCCTGGGAGATGGCATCTGCTATAGACCTGTTGCGATGGTAGGTGAAATGTAATGGATTGAGGCAGTGTGGGAGGGAAGAATTGATTTATTCCATGACTAACCTTTTGAAACAATTCATAACGATAGATGTCAGAGCCACTGAACGATAGTTATTAAGGCATGCTGCCTTACTTTTCTTTGGTACTGGGATGATGGTCATCTTCTTGAAGCAGATATGGACCTCAGTATGGTGTAAAGAGAATTTGAAGATGTCTGTGGTTCACGCAGGACCTTGGTGCTCATCCTGATGCCCTATCTAGGCTAGTTGATGCTGCCTGCAATTGATTGGCTGGGAAGTCTCGGGGAGAGAGGTGTTTTGTGGGAGCTTTCCGCACAGGGTTCTTAAACTGAGGAAGGGATGCCTCTAGCCAGTTGGGCAGCCATTACCCAGAGCAGCTGATATGGGGTTCCTGCTAACTCTGGCCAGTGGGTGAGACTCTCGTCTAAGTACTGTCCCATGTTTCTTCAGAAATATGGACACTTCACAGAGCATGATCATCAGATGCTGGAGATCATTCCCAAATAGTGATACGAAAGATGAACAAGACTGAGCAGGCATTTTTAAAGTAATTTGTAGACTTACCAGAGCAGAATTGTGCAGAGATTTCTTCACCCAGCATGTGGTGGCAATCTTAAATTCACTGTCTGAAAGAGTGATAAATGCAAAAACTATTGTCACATATTTTTAAATAAACTTTGCTGAAAAAAACATTTTGTCAAAGGTGTTTGTCTTGCACTCATCAGGACAATTTGCAAGATTGCGATTATCCTGATAAATGCAAGTCAAAAAACTTTGACAAAATGTCTTTTTTCAAGTTATGTACTAGCAAACCACTATTTTTAAAAGGATTCTTGGATATGCATTTGAAATGCAATAACCGGCAAGAATGTGCACCAAGAGTTGGAAATTCAGATTTGGCTGAATAATGTTTTTCAGTTAACACAAACTGAGGGTTAAATGATCTTCTTGTTTGTGTTGTAAACATCTCCATTTCTATGTTAGGTACTCTGCTGCTTAACCTTCTGAAGTTCTCGGTCAAGGATTTGATTACGAAATCATTATTTAGGATAAAAGACATCCTATTTTACAGTTAAATTGACGTTGATAATTTAATGGCAGTCTGTGAGTAGGAAGCAGAAAACAAAGGGAAAATAAACACTCCTGGGAATGCAGAGTCCGCCAAAACTTCTGTGTCAGATGAGCAGGATTAACAGCCTGTCTTTTGTGTGTGGGAGTCCTCAGTTAGGTCAAGGTTATTCCAGTTTTATTTTCTCGTGTGGATTTGGTTCTCACTGAGGTGAAAGATGTCAGCTCTGACAATCGGGCAAGTCTCCAATCTGTTGACACCCAATGTAAATATTGAGCACTCTCGGGTTAGAAGTGGCACGATTAGATATGCCAGCAAAGTCTGCTTTTCCTATCGCCAGCTATATCTATCTCATCCCCAGTGTCAAAACTCGCAACTGCTTCATACCCATCCACGTTGCTGCCTGTTTGAGTGTAGACTCCAACTCCTGCAGAATTCTGCTATTTACGAATGTGAGTGGGAGGGTTGTCGGAAGAGGAAAATAAGACAAGCCGTGAGATTTTCTGCGGGTCTTATTCAGCTTGTTTCGAGTGCTGGTTTAAAAAAGAAATGGATGGAATACACCTTCCCTCCCAATATAACAGGCAATTTTAAACTAACTGAAAACTCTCTGCAGAAAGAAAGTAATATAAGCTGTTTGCTGTTATTTATCAGGATAACAAAGCGCCACAAATATCCTGAAAAGATTAAACTCGGAGCATTTTGATGTGTTGGTTTATTCTGCAAAAGGTTTTCTTCTCAATCACTTTGTGGAGTTTTGATGATAACTTTCTTGGATTTCAGTGATGTTTTCACTTTATTTCACGTGCCATGTAATACTGATCCATTGATGTCCGTTAAAGAGCTGTGATAAGGTGAGTGATGTGTATGAAAATTTGAAGAGTATTGTCTGCATAACAATAACCCAGACTGTGGCTGCGACCTGCTCCTTGTGCAATCTATCACAGGGACAAGGGGCCAGCGACATTTGAGGGGGTGGTCTATTCTCAATTAACGGTTTGCTGAGAGACCCAAGACTTGACAATTTATTTATAGCTGTTGTCACATTTACTGGAACTAACTATGATTCCTAAAACTAATGGACTTTAACAGTAAGCAACAGGGGACGACTCCTTGCAGTCATGGACTGCTTCTTCAATTTTCTCTCTTCTGCGAGTGTTGATTCCTTGTCGGCTGCTCTCTGGTACTTTACTCAAATGGCCATTATTCACGCATGACCTAGGCAGTGAATATCGAGTGATTCCACCACAGAGAGGAGGAATTAACAGGTATGTCAGATGGCATCCTTCAATTTAGTCCACTGTGTGGCAGGAGTTATCAGGAGTGGGAACCATGGCAGAAATATAGGCCTCCCAGCTTCAAGGTGTGGAGGGGCAATTTGTGCTGCCATGAGATGAGCTCATCAAGATATAAAAGTACCAATTTCCAAATTCAGAAAGACCATTCATTTTTCAAATAAGATCTGTGAGAGCTGATGGAAGTTGACTGAACTTGAACATTAAGCTTGGAGATGGGGTGACGGTGTGGGTGGGATGGTGATCAGACAGTGGTATGGGTGTAGTGGGGGGGATGGAGCACATATGTAATTGGGTGAGAGGGTGTAAGATGGAGACACTGTCACCATTTTGACCCTCCTCCCACTATCCCACTCCACCGACCCCTGCACCCGACCTCCATCCTCCCGCCAACTACATCCCAAGTGAGAAGGACTCAAGTCAACTTCCCCCGTCGAGGTCCATAAGCTGCTCTTTCTCAGTGGCACATGTAAGTGGAACACTACTGATAATAGATGGGGGCGTATCACAGACGTGCTGTCAGATGAAGCTTGGCACATTTGTTGTGGTTTCACTGATGCTTATCTATCCTACCCGAGGCGGGGGGGGGGGCAGCCTGTGCCCAAATGAAAAGACATGCCATCATCAAAGCTGGCCACATAGGGGCATCCAAGCACCCCACCTATTTGGCCTCCTTGACTGGTCCAACGATCCCGGCCTCATCTATCTTTGCTCCAGGATTCCGGATGTGATTTGTTCCCGAGCCCTGCTATAGCATTGACAGTGACTGTTGTTCCTGATGGCACTGCTGTTACTGGACAACTCTGATTGACTGGTAACCTCGGAGCTGGGAGGGTCCTCCTAAAGATAGTGAGGAAGCTATCATCAGTGGGCAGCATGGTAGCATAGTGGTTAACTCTGCTGCTTCAAAGCTCCAGGGAGCTGGGTTTGAATCCCAGCTCAGGTCACTGTCTGTATGGAATTTGTACATTCTCCCTGTGTCTGTGTGCGTTTCCTCCAGGTGCTCTGTTTTCCTCCCACAGTCCAAAGATGTGTGGGTTAGGTTGATTGGCCATTCTAAATTGCCCTTAGTGATCCAGAATGCATAGGTTAGAGGGATTAGTGGGTAAACATATGGGGATATGGGGATAGAATCTGGATGGGATTATGGTTGGTGCAAATGTGATGGGCTGAATGGCCTCTTTCTGCACTGTGGGATTCTATGATTTCTATGAACTGAATAAGTGCCTGATTGGCATTCAATCAAATCCGTGATGGAATGGGGAGGGGAGAGAGGGAGCAAGGGGAGATGGGGGGCAGAGTTGGTGGTATCAGGCCTGGACTGGTAGGGGGAAGATTGCCAAAGGAAATGAGTGGGTTCACTGTCATGACCAATTATTTCTGCCCGTTGATCATTTTTCTCTCTACAGAAGCTATCTGACCGGCTGAATATTTCTAGCATATTCTGTTTTTATTTCAGATTCCCTATATCTATGGGACTCTTCTTCTGTATCTGTGAATATGCAAGGTTATAGGGAGCTGGAGACTGTGACTGCAGCTAACTATGCCTGGAAATGAACCTTACCTTAACAACATCATTGCTTTGACACGGGATTAGAAATTAAATCACCTGCCACAATAGGAAGCGATGTTCATAATAATTCCAGTGTCACAGAGCTATCTTATTTTCATTCATAACAGCAATGAAGTTGATTAATTTGCCATTTAAAGAAAATCCTACTCATGAAAGTGAAGGATTTTTTTCTTCAAAGCAGTCCACATTCTCTATTGGAAAAAAATTTACATGTAAAACAGATTAATTAACTTTCAAAAAGAGAACAGCAGAGAAGCAGCATGTTGGATTACATTGCTGCAGTGTTGTTGCTCCATGGGGAAGAACTGTCTTCTCCAAAACAACTCTTTTCACTGGAAGCAAAATCAGATTTATCCTAGTTGTACTGAAAGTCTCATCCCAAGAATTTGGGCTGGGATTTTCTGCTTCTGTTAGCATTGAGCAAGTTTGGCAACAGGAATGCAAAATATCCTGATAAGACAAAAGACATGTTTTATGTTGGTGCGAAAGCTTGCTGTAATGGTCCCCTCCTTCCATCAGTGGAGGGTCTCATTTCTCACCTTTCAACTGCGTTAGCCTCATTCGAATAAACTTGCATTATGCAAGTTACATGCAAGTGGAATCTTACCTCTGGACTGAATCCCCACTAGGTCTTCAATGTCCCCGCCCACTGACTAGGCCACCAGTGTTATCCTGTCTCCCTCAGTATCCTCCATCTCGGAACCCCCAGAACCCTTCCAGTATTGCCCTGATTTCCTCTGAGTCAAAGCTGGTCACCCCAGTCAAAACTGTTACAAAACCTTGCACTATTGGGTCCATATGCTGGAATCAAGCCTCCCCATTCACACTGTCAAGTAATCCATTCATGGCAGCATGACTAGCAGAACAGATAAGAGTGAACTGCTGGCTGTGATGTATTCAGATTTTTCAGGAAGCTTTTGACAAATTCCCACTTAAGAAGCTAGTGTGCAAAATTAAAGTGCATGAGATTAGGGTAATATATTGGCAGACTGGAAACAAAGAGAAGGAATAAATAAGTATTTTTTGATCTTAGGTTCTGGACAGGCTAAATGGATTGAATTCTCGACCACAGAAGGCCAAGTCCCTGAAAGTAATTAAGAAGGAAATAGATTTCTAGATTTTAAAGGTGTACATGGGATGTGTGCCGAAAGCTGGAGTTATCATCTTGAGATAGAGGATCAGACATGATCATGCCAAATGGCAAAGCAGGCTCAAATGGTCAAATGGCCTGCTCCTGTTCCTATTTTCTGTTTCTGTGATAGAATAGTTCCAAAGATGCACTTGGTGAGAACCACTCCAAGGGAGCTCGGAGGTGAGTTCAGCCATCGCGGAGTAGTCCTGCATGTTAAGGGAACTGACTCAGTGGTAACAGGTTTGCCTGGGGATCACCTACCTCTGGCTTGAAGGAGACGAGATAATCCTGGAAGGGTACTGGAGACCTAGTTGAGGAAGACACATTGAAGACCTAGTGGCAGTTAACTGTAGGGTGCCAGGAATAAACTCCAGTATACAAATGACTTACTTGGAGTCAGGAGAGACCAAAGAGATAATTCAGGAGTGCCTGGGAAGGTTTCGGGTGAGACCAGGTTTGACTCTAGGCATATCAGGGAGTTGAATTGTAGAGTTTTTTTGGGGGGGGGGAATGCTGATGAGAGGAGGTGGGGGGGTCGGGGGGAATTGTCAAGTGTGAGAAGCATTTTTCTTGAGGTTGCCCTCTGTTGGAGGCGGACACACTG
The DNA here is from genome assembly GCA_024679065.1 of Sphyrna mokarran. Taxonomy (NCBI): domain Eukaryota; kingdom Metazoa; phylum Chordata; class Chondrichthyes; order Carcharhiniformes; family Carcharhinidae; genus Sphyrna; species Sphyrna mokarran. Next base: position 55,337,082 of record JAGIQG010000001.1, on the reverse strand, counting down.
GGATTGTTTAAGACTTATCTGGATAGTCACATGAGCAGACTGGGAATGGAAGGATACAGAAGAATGGTCTAGTTGGACCAATGAGTGGCACAGGCTTGGAGGGCCGAAGGGCCTGTTTCCTGTGCTGTACTGATCTTTGTTTTTTGTTCTCTGCTGCTGGGCCAAGGGCTTCTCAGAAGGGTCTCAGAGGGAGAAGGGAAACTTCGGGCACTGAAGTCTTGATCCTGGGAGAGGGGGTCAGGGTGTGGTCTTCTGGAGGTGGTATATTGATAAGGGTAAAAATAATGGAAATACATGTTAGGGATCATTACCCCATTGCAGTAGGAACTGTTCAGCTATATACCTGGAGTCTAACTGCTTACACAATGTCTTCTATAGCTTCATTTAATTTGCGAGTGCCACTGATTGTTGCACAGCAATTAACCCTCACCGCACTGACTTTCAAAATTGCTGGTCATTGGCTGACTGGGAAAGCAAATACGTTCCCCTAGACAGTTGGCAATGGCAGACAGCTCAAGGAGAATGCTCCTAATCCTTGGCTGATGTGGATGTGCATATTGTCATGTGGCTCTCATAGACCAGGCTGAACACAAAGTCTTGGTATTAAGCTTGCCTCTATGCCTGTGTGTGAGATCAGAATTCAGGATGCAGTAGAGTGGATAAAGCTGTGGTGTTGTGGGGTAGGGCCTGGATAGGATTGTGATTGGGTACAGACTCAATGGTTTGAATGGCCTCCTTCTGCACTGTGGGATTCTATGACATGATTCTATGATATGAAACGAGGGTTAAGGTGTGGGACAGTGGTGGTGTGGGGGTGCTGGCCAATTAGCATGCAAATGATAAAATGGGCATCAATGTGGTGGCCAGGACATGAATTGATGGGCTTTGAGATAAACATCAAATATGAAAGGGTAACAAATGGTCCTTTAGGAAACAAATACTACCCATTAAGTCTCCGTCTTTGACACTGCTGTGAGAGGAACATACAAAACATGAAGCCCGGTGATCTCACTTTCATTATTCTCATTCATACTCAGAAGCAGTGAAAAAGACATCAATGGAGGTACCTGGCTCAGCAGCAGCTGGAGCAGAACCATGAAGAGGAAGGGGAGCA